>OY855908.1:6662500-7100000 GCA_963693305.1 Meandrina meandrites | reverse complement strand
CACGTTTGCTTAAGCTATTGCGTAAGGGCGTCATATCCAACACAGCATAGATCTTCTGAAGCACTACATTACCGAAACCATTTAGAATCCGCGTCGGTGCAGCTCATTTTATTGTGACGTACAACATTACCAAAAATGAAATCACAGGAAACTTCGAAGTTAAGAAAGAAACACATCAGGGTTAAGATTTTATGACGAATTACAAACGACCAACTTTTAAATTCGTCATTTATAAAATTGGCTAAAATTTAGGCTGAATTTTCTAAAACGCGCCATCTTTGACACATCCGTTTAACCCTTTTCAGTTCCCAGATCGGTTTCTAAATTCTCTCTGCCGGCTATTTTTTAATTATAACTCACTTTAAAAGAATTCAGTTTTAAAATCAAGACTTTTTTTTGGATTTTCACTGTTGAAAAGGTTTCTTGTTTGCGGTCCCTTGCTTTAAGTTGTGCTGTGTTACACATGCAGTCAGCCATTAGTGTGCAGTGGCATGAGATCGTCTACGTAGTGGCGTTTTCCCGTTTTGAAGTTTTCAAAAGAGGATTTAGAATACAAAATACACCTTATTCGATGCTTTAGCATATAATACGCGCTCATATTTTTCGAGCTGCGTAGTAACAATGAGCAAAATATGCGCAATGCTGGAATAATAATATTGTGTAATTGACCTCCCAAGAAAACTAAAAGAAAGACTCCAAATTGCCCAAAGAACTGACGAGGGCGTGTTTCAAATGATAATTATTCAGTCACCGCTCTCGAGCTCTGTCTCATAATGTAAAACCAGAGGGCTCTGTAATTGCCCCGTTTTTCCCCAAGCTGAAACACACGATTCTGTTAGCTTTGTTTTTTACTTTTCGATTTGTAGCTTGCAGGGGTTTTCCCCATGACCTTTTAATCTCCGTTTAAATGAATTAGAGAATGTGTTTTGCATGCCTGCCATGTATTGTCATTTGCTATTCCTGCGCTTTGACGACGATTTTTTTTTTTGAGTTAGCTTTTTGACGGAAATAAAAAGCCGATTATTTTATTCTACCGCTGTGCTCAAAACTTGCCAGCTGCCACAACTCTGCTTAAATGGTTTATCACATACGGGGCAAAATTACTGAACGCTGATTGGTTGAGACAGAGGGCATTTTTTCTTAATCACGAGGGCACTTTTTGGTAATCAAGAGGGCATGATTACTTGATCCTGATTGGCTGAGCGCGCGTCGTCTGCACTGAGTTGGTTTCCCGCTTGAAACGAGTTTGAAAAAAGTTCAGAAACGCAATACATCCGAGTTTCATATAACAGTGCTTCAAGCTCAAGTTTTGCAGAAGTCACCTTTTGGAGACTTTCTTTTGTAAAATGATCGCCGCTAGGAAAATTTTGGTCGCCAAAAATCAAGGCGTTTTTAAAGCAGGACACCTTATGTTGCCTTACATGAAGTAATACCGCTGACCATTATGAGCCGAATTAAAATCGTTCGAAGAACGTTCCAACGTAGTTATTTTCGTTTGCGTTGAAGAATTTTTTTTGTTGAACTGTTCCAATTATCATGCAGAAAAGTAAATAAAAGATTAAAGAAACAGGTAAGGAAGATAAACATGCAAAACAAGTTTAATTTTTGTACAGTACACTAAAACAATGGAAAGGAAATGTGGTTTGCAAACTTTGTAGGCGGTTCCATGACCGAAGGTAACAAAACACAATTAGGAGTCTGAGCAATGAGGTATCCTTAATTCAAACAGATAAGTAAGATTGGCGATTGAAATAGTTGTAATGAAAAGTTTTGTGGTCAAATTTGTTTGGCTTAGTGATTGAACTGCAAAAAAAAAAAATGTTGATGCATAGCCAGCTCTTTGCATTACACTGGTCGCCAAATTGGTGACCTGTGTGGAAAATTTAGTCGCCAAATTTTATTTCCACTCGCCATGGCGACCAAAACGGTCGCAGCATGAAGCGCTGTATAAATGCGGTTATTTCATCAAATGTGAAAGAAAATCGCAGAAATCGGTAGGCAGAAATGAGTGGTGCCTTGGTGGAATAGAGAGAGGACTTTTCAATCCAAATTCGTTTGTCACAGCCGAAAAAACTTCTGGACGATTGGCGCTGCACGGAGAAAAGAAATTCATGGCGGCTGAGACCACTGAATCGACACTGAAAGATAACATTTCTTCGTTTTGCTTGCTTCGCCTTATTAGAAACAGAGCCTGGAAAGGGCATAAATTTTGTTGGTACTTACAGTTTTCGCTGTGGAAAGGAGAATGTCAGGTTCAAGAAGTTATTAAAGCTCGTTCGGACACTTTGTTTATGACTTTCATCGATGCAGCATTTCTGCGCGGTCGGACGCCTCGTAAACAAAGGTAAATAAAATTTAAACTGCATTCAGGTTTATCTGTGAAGGAACTATTATGAGTGAATTGCACATGCTGTGTTATGCTTACTTTTACTGTTTCTCGGTATAAGTTGATTTTTTATGTGGTCATTTTGCTACGAGCAAATATTCTTGCCAACCGGTTTACGCCATGGCGGATCTCGTTTAAGTTTTCTTTTGTACACAATTTTGCCCTTTATGTGATAAACACGTAATCGCAATGTGCCCTCGTGCAATTAAAGATTAATTTCACTTGCATTTTCAAAGTTTTCCAAATTGCCCTCGTCGCTTCGCGACTCGGGCAATTTTGTGAAAACTTTGAAAATGCGCGTGAAATTAATCCTTAATTGCCCTCGGGCCCATGCGATTACATATACAAATTGCTCTTGTCTACCGCTCAGGTATCAATTGAAAATTCTTAAGATAGCAAATTCATTTCAGTTCGTTATGGCAGGCTGCTCTTAATATGTTTTGATACGTTTTTATGCTCTAAGTGTGTGACGGGGGAGTCCTTATTTAAACCCTGTTTTCTATCAGTGACTTTTAATTGCTTTCTAAAACCTTGTTTAACTTAACATGTCTAACTGATTTTTAAGTAGACCGGTACTATTTTTTATGTTCATTGTGACAGTCTTTGAAGATTCAGCTTGTTGGACACTAGAACACGTTCGTGGCTCGAAGTGCTTTTCAGAGACAGCCCCGACAGTATGGATAGAAGGGGACAGCTGGCCTCCTTATGAAGAAGTCGTCACCAGGTACCCTCTTTGTGGCGCGTCTAAATTGAACGTCTTTGTGGATTGTGTTGAGGGCCAGTCAACGTTAACCTTTGGATTAATATCCTCGCACGAGAGGTATATTGAGTTTCTATTTTAACTTGATGCAGGTGTATGTAAATAATTTTTGTAACATGTTATTAGTTGAGATATACTAAATGAGAGATAATAGAGTTATGCTGTGTTATGTTGTTATATGTCATGTTAAGCTTAACAAGAAATAAAATTCACACAGCGGCGACAAACCTAAGATGGTTTGAAAAAAGAATCTAAAATTAACTTGACGTTTCGCCTGCGTAGTTCATGAGTTTTGTTTGTTGCCGCTGTGTCAGTATTTTATTTCTTGTTGAATTGAAATGGGAAATTTCAATTGAGAAATTTATGCTAGGTTTCACTTTTTCACTTTCGTTTGTGGGAAAAAAAACTCCAACAGAGATACTTTTAGGGATAACACTGTTAATACGTTTAGGGATAAGGTATAACTGCGCCCAGAATTACAGGAATAACTGGTCGTAACTGGTTCTGTTTGCTATTTATTCTCTAGGAGACTTCAGATGCTGGGCATTCAAAATGAAGAGCAACATCGACTAACTGGAAAGCTATGGTAAGTAAGAGTCAGAAGACTGCAATGATTTTTTTGTCAGCTTCCTATTCAAACTGAGTTTTTTGCAGCGATATCCGCATAAATTTATCACAAGCCAATTTTGAGATGTTATAGCAACGGAACCGTTAACATTTTTGCATGTTCATGTTTTTAACCTATTGTTTTCTCATTCGTGCGTATTTAGTAATTGTAATTAGTTTTTACGCCAGTTAGTTTTTAGGTTAAGTTATATATCATATTTTCGTGTGTATTTTGAACAATTACTTCTGTCGTTTTGGAGAGCGTCCTCTCGGGCTAATGTTCTAGTTTCGTTGTCAGTGTTTCTGTTACGTTCACAAATCTTGTAAGTTTCACTATTTTCCGTTATTTTTTTGCCCACTTTATTTACATTTCGTTTTGTTTCCTGTTTTATATGTTTACGTATTTTTTTTCAGCGAATCGCTAGTTAAAGTGCGCATTTTCAAGTTGTGTCGTTTTCGTTTACAGATGATACAGAAAAAAGTAAAGAAAGAAATGAAAAACGTATTTCAACACGAATTTCCTTATTTCTGTCCTATATCGACAGGCCGCTTCTCAACTCTAGTTTCGGTCTTTTTAAGTTGCAGTCGTTTTCTTTTTACAATTTAATGATAAAGGGTGTGCACGGATGGTTATGCAGTTCGATTCAGTATTTGGGCATAAAATATATAGTTAATAATCATTTTAAATTTAAGTGGCTCACTTAGCCGGCGTTTTTGGTCTCCGCAGTGGAGCATTTGCCGCTCCCTCATGGCAGGCCCTTTGGTACCCCTGCCAGGCTGCTCAAATAGTTCACTCGTACCAGAGAGTCGTTCAGTAGTCAGGAGTCAGGAGCGTCTGCAGAAAAACACAATGCAATAACTCCAGTTAGCAGTGGATCTTGATCCGGCACTCATGAAATGCAATAATTAACAATTATCTAGACTGCTTGCAGTCTGTTTTTTTTCTCTCGAAATTCAGAAAGGGAATGCTTTAAACTAGGGTTTTTAAAAAAGAAGCGCGAGGGGGGTTAAGGCGAGACAAGCCCCTCCCGCTCATATCGCCTGGTGGTTCGCCCCCCCGACATAAAACCGCTCCTCTGACCTTTAGTGAAAAGACCGACTATAAGTAGTCTAACAATTATCAGACGATATTTCGCAAGATTGAAGAAGATAATTATTTTATTGTTCAACAAATTGTCAAAAAACGCTTTTGTAAGCGAGAAAAACTGTGGTCGTGCAGCGCTTTTCAAGATTTCAGTCGAATCTTAGCAACGTACATATATCGCAGGATATCTGTTGTGTACGGATAACGGATAACAATTACTTTCTGACCATATATG
This sequence comes from Meandrina meandrites, assembly GCA_963693305.1. Classification (NCBI taxonomy): domain Eukaryota; kingdom Metazoa; phylum Cnidaria; class Anthozoa; order Scleractinia; family Meandrinidae; genus Meandrina; species Meandrina meandrites. The sequence continues at coordinate 7,094,929 of OY855908.1, read as the reverse complement.
GGCATCGCGTAAATTTGTTGAATAATAACCATGATTAGCGGCTGTGTCTAGCTTTCTAGTATGGACTGTGACGGCTGCACGCAGGCTAGGACTATGTTACCATATAAATTCGCGTTAGCTTTCCTTCCTCAACACGTAAATCGTTTATAATCTTGTGATATACCTCTCGACTGAGGATAGCGATCAGTTTGGATTACCAACTAACAGAATAGGTAGCCTGTGTACAGCCGTCCCGCTCCCTCCCCCGATTTTTTTGAGGGGAGTGGGACGGCTGTACACAGGCTACAGAACAGAGAGAGCGAGAAATTATTACGTAAACATCAAATTCCTGACATTTACGCTTCCCTTTATTAATTTCTTCTCTTCCCGCAAGTCTCGCATATTTGCATGCTGCTCTCTGATCGAAACATCTTTCAGTATTTTTTAGAAAACATTCGTTTTTAACTTCTTTTGAAGTCAGTATCAAACCATTTTACATATTTTAAGAATAACCCATCTAGCGAGTCTCTGTGTTTCATGCATTTCAGGGCGTGGAATAGTAAGTTAAGGAAAATCTTCAACAAACCATTTGACTCCAGGACAAGCTATGGCTCTTCTTCGCAAATAACCCATCTTTATGACAGCGAAATTAAAACTGGAAGTGTCCTGTGTGTTTACCGCAACCTAAAGACCAATCGTATCCACTTCGTTATAAATGGAACGGAAGGAACGGTCTCTTTTAGCAGCGGTGCGTTGGACTTCTGCTACGGATATGTTCGCTTGTGCTCTTGGAGTAGTGACAGCAAAATCCAGGTGACATTGATGCCAGAGAGATATGAAGGTAATAGGTCACATGTAGAAAAAGTCTTGATGCGATTCTGGAATCTTCGTTATCAATTAGATTCTGAGCGATTTCTCAGTTATCAGTTATAATTTCAAATCATTGTTGACGGAGCTATGAAGGAGCTTGAAGATCTCAAATCTGAACTGTCAGTGAAAAACGCGTCATTTCTCGGCCGACCCTGAGTTAAGACTAACTAGTTCTCAGCTATCAGGATTAGGTGATTAACTCCCATCTAGATCCTCCAGAAACCCTTGAAAACCCTTATAAATACCTTGCTAAATTTCACAGCCTCTATATCAATTTATTGACCTTTTTGTGTCAGCTTATGCAGCGAATCTTACTCCGTTGGGATTCTTGATAGCTCCCTTACGACTTCAGCAAACATGCATGCGCGCATACATGTCTGGTTGTGCTTGTCTGCACTTGACACGAACGACTTACTTCAGATGAACATTAAAGGCATTTTACTGCCTTTTTTAGTCCGCATAATATACCAAACACTGTGACTGTTTGATATATCTTCTCTATCAAGGAGAAATTGGACAAAATAAAATCGTAAAAATCAATGCCAACTAATTAAGATCACATGTTCAAACGAACGTTACGGCTCTGGTTTAAGTACAACAGTAACCACAGCAACTACACCAAGAACAACAACAGCAATAACAACAACAGCACATCATCAACCTGCTTAACTGAACACTTGCAGATCGCAGAATGCCAGTTACAATTTTTGCTTTCATTTTTGTTTTACTGAATGGCGTAGAAAAATTTGATGATTCCATTGAATTCTGGTCCTTTTCAGTTTATTTTAATCCAAGTCCTCCAATAGTGAAATCCGCACACGTGGTTGAGCCAGTAACTGCAAAACCATGCTGCGTGGTTAGAGTAGGCCAAGCAACACATCAGGGTGAGTCAAGCTAATTTTTAAGGTGCCATAACAGTTTGCCATTATCCACTCTTATAATCGGTCAACTTTTTTTCGGAGCTTGAACATTCTAAAAGCGCCACCTTATTTCCATCCTCGCGGACCCAGGGGCAGTTAGTCGGGGCAAAACGAAGTAAACCGGGCAGAAATCGTAGCGGCAAAAGTTTTCTATAAAAGTGTAAGAGCCCCTGGGAAACGAGTCTCTCCAGACCATTTCCATATTTTTTATAGAAAAAAAAAAGAGTATAAATGATGTAATGTATAAGAAATGATTCATATATGAACTGCGGATATATATGAAGGGTGATATGTGGTCTTCGCAGTGAAATTCCAATAGAAATTCAAATTGGAAATTCACTACGAAGATCACATATCCCCTTTCAAAAAAGAGTATAGTTGTTTCAGGTGTCAACGGGAAAAGCAGGTTGCTGCGCCCCTGGGAGCTCATAACATTGCTTCTTATAATATACAGCTTCGTTAATTACACATAGCTTTAGAAAAGGTAAAAAGACTAGCGTAAAAGATCGTAAAAGTAAGCAAGTAACTAAATCGGAAGGAGAAAAAAGGAATGATTCTTTGCATATTCTCTTTTGCAGATAACTCTGAGCCAATCCGCCTAGAACTTGCAAGAGAACCAGTGAATAAAAATCCATGGTGGCTTAACTTGGCTGCAATAGGCAAATCATTACATACAGGAAAGTGTTTTACTTTCTTTAAAAAATAACTGGCAAATAATTTCTTGATGTAATGTATATAAAATGATCCCGTTGAAGCCCTGAATTTTGTTCAGGCTTCTTTATTCCAATTACTTAAATTGGAAATCCACTGTGATGATCATCTATCACTTTCAAATAATTTCTTCTTACTTAAAATTGCAATCACGGTTCTGTGTCCTACCTTGTTACCCTGTCATTTTTAAATTAAAAAATTGACTTTGTTCGCATCGCAACGCGCTGAGGAACAAAAAACTTTTTTTTCAGTCTGCACAATACGAAGACCATGAGAAAAAGTTTGGGCGAATATAAGGAATGCGCCACATAAAGTTATATTGTTTGTGCCTATTGTCAGCTCCTGCAGTTTACTGCTGTTGCTAGATGGTATAAAGTGCAGAAGACAAAATCTTGTCATATGCCCCTCCCCCCGTCCGCCTTGCAAAATGTTGTCATCCGGGCCTCTCCAGATCTGTTGCGGAAGTGAAACGCTTTTTCATCCCGGTACCAGGCGGTAGTGTTTCCTGGAATCATGTGAATGAATCATGTGGAATTGTCTTCTGGGTCATATTTTCAAATACGTTCACGAACCTGTGTATTATTATTGTATACCTCTGGCATTTCAGCCTCAGCCTTATGCGCCTAAAGGCGCAAAGAGAAGTTATGATTTCAGCCTCAACCGGTCTTCGTCGAACAAACCAGTTTCACGTTAAAAATACATAAAATAGATTCGGGATAGGAATCAAGGACGGGGCAATGCAATGCATTGCACTGCAATGCAATGCAATGCAATAATTTTATAAAGGAATCCAGATCACCCATCTCTATTGTCTACGTTTCTTTCCAAGAAACCAATCAAACCCCAACCTTCCCTTGAACATAACCTACAACCGATTAGTCTATATTCTATTCACGTAACGATCTTACTACTTAAGATCATTCCAAAGAAGTTCAATACACCCATTTATCACTTTTCATTGTTTAAAAATATACGTGTTTTTTGCCGATTTATCTCACAGGCTTTTCAAGAAGTTTACCTGACAAGAAGGAAAAACAAATTCATCAAGAACCAGGTTTGCATTTGTATTAAAATTTACCGTGAAGACTTTTTGCAGGACAGTATTAAGTTTAAAGTAAGTGCTGAAGTATTGTCCGCTTTGATCACATGGGCCAAGACGAAGTCTGTATTTGAAGACAAAAGTAATTTGCGAGATATTTGACATATTTCCCTCACGCTAGGCAAATACCTGCGTATGCCAAGTACAAAGGTACACAAGTTCAAGACCTTCATTTCTTTCAGAGTTGAAGCAACATCCTTCGCTCGAAACGAAAGGACTTCGAGAGAAATGCACACAGCTTGAGCAGGAAAACATGGAGCTCCACAGTCAACTAAAAGGTGAGCTTTAAAGAATTCGGATAGCAATCCAGATCGTCGAGGTTGGGCAAAAGTTAACAACTATAAAAAGATATCTTAAAGGTTAGTTTTTACATCTTTCCATTGCAGAGCTAGGTGAGTTTGAATGAGAGGTTGTAGCCGAACTTGAAGCAGGTCAACCACCTTGATTTCTAAGGGAATGCCCCAATCATGGTTTTATACTGCCTTCACACCAGGCCAAAATATGTTAAGCCTTATCACGAGTGAAACATGTTTCACAACAAATAGAGTTCACAGCAGGCGGTGAATTGGGCAAAACATGATCGAAAGGAAATAGTTTTGACGTAACTCGGACGAAACAAGTTAACCTTGGCAGGACAAAGCGGAAGAAACTACTCCAAGATTCCGTCAAAAGACCGTCAAAAGCGATTAAACCACAGAATGAATGATGCGAATGCAGTAACAAACAGCATAGATTTTAAAACTATGCGTAGCAAGTGTTTCGAAACTAACATTTATGAACAATGCAATTACAAACATGTTTTGGGAAACGTGTTTCTTAAAGACCCGTAAAGATTTCGAAGTGGAGGGGTGGCGCAAATAATGGGAGGGAGGAGGGAGGGGGGTTGGCTGATATTTAAAGACTCAAAGGGGGGGGGGGGGGGGGATATATAACTTTATGTCCCCGAAAAGGATAAAATATTTATGAATATATCGTGAAAGAGGCCGCTAAGCTATGCCAATCACATGTTTATTTATTTTGACCTAGCCTTCTCCCTTACTAAGCAATGACCAGTCAGTCAGGACATAGAAGTAAATTTATACCAGCGTCCCGGTGCAATGGTGGTATTTGTTCTATTTAGACGTATCAAAAGTATTTTGCATTACGTACATAGCTCATCACAGCTTGCGAACATTGACGTATTTTTTGCTTGGATGGCAAAGAGTGGCAATCCTGTTCACACCTCAAAAATTCAAATCAACTCTTTTGATAGGGCAAAACATGGTCGAAACACGTTCATTCTGAACCTAACGAGATGGATTTCACTAAACTCGGACGAAACACGTTAACCTTGGCACGACGACACGGAATTTACTCAAGTCCACTGACCTTTTATTCCACCTGATGCGAAAATTTCATTTTTATCTTTACTTGGAGTGAAATGCCACTCATTACCAAATATTCGCTAACGCGTTACCAAACACTTGCCATTGCAAACATAGACTAGCAAATGTTAGGTCACGTTACCTCCAAAGGCAGAAGCAAACGAGGGAGCCCAGTCTTCCAGCTAATAAAGACCTTGATAACTTTTTTCAGAGTCCGAGAGCTACAGGCTTGAGGCGAAAGAACTTCAGGAGGAATTAGTGAAGCTTCAAACGAAATGCAATAAGCAGGAGCAAGAAAACGTGGAGCTCCACAATAGACTTAGAGGTAAGATATAAATTCAACAAAATCAACATTTCAAAAAGCTCAATGCTGGCACATTTTCCCAGAGGTTCCTTTTTGACACAAGGTCAAACGTCAGTATAGAGCTAACGGTTTTCACTTGCACATCGAAAGTAATTTGCGTTTGCTTTGGTTTTTCATTACTACTCATAGTGATCCGGCGCCACTTTCTCAGTCAATCAGAAATAAACCAAAACCAATGTGATTCGCTCGCACACGTTTTCCCGCGCTTCGTGTATTTGCTTCGAGTTTTGACTGACACAGTGAATTCCTTGCGTCCTTTGTGATTGGCCAGAGTGATATATAACTGTGGTTTTGGTTTTACGATGCCCGATTGAAAAATTCGCCGAGTCCTTCTAAATAATGTTGTCATAAATTAGCGATTACACAGTAACGAGCAGACAAACACGGTTTAATTGCTATGGCTACTGGCGAGTCGAGTGTTATTATGGTCATTGTGGGCCGATTTTTTATCGAAGCGGTTCTAGTTTGACTTGGTGAATGGGTAGTGTTGGCTGTGGACGGCAATTTTTTTACAGTGAAAAAGTGTAACGTATGAGAGAGGAAGCTAATTTGAGCGAATTTCGACTAAGTAAAATTCGTTTAGTTTTCTTGCTCAAGTTGCTTGCTAAATAACTGCGAAGATGCCTTTTATTTAATTAACTGTATACTGTGTAGCGTAAGTTTAATACATTGTTACTTTGCCAGAAATTTGCGCCGGTTTTTTCTAAACTCTCACAGATGCTACTAAACTGGATCGATACGAAAGAGGGGAAGGTCCACGTGGAATTTGCCTTGTAATAAACAATGTCAACTTTTTGGACGAAGATGAACGTCGGGGGAGCGAGATTGACGAAAAAGAGATAACAGTTCTTTTCAGTGAGGAACTCCACTTCATAGTTGAAGTTAGACGAAATCTCGGTGGTCGGGAAATTAGCAAAGCAGCCGAAGAAATCGCAAAGAAAGATCACAGCAAATATACCGCATTTGCGTTCTTTATCATGTCGCATGGAGACGAAAAAGATGTCATTCAGGGTGTGGATGGTAGAAGGGCCAGAGTGGAAGATTTGATGATTGAGTTCACGGCGACAAATTGTCCAACACTAGAGAACAAACCCAAGCTGTTTTTCATTCAAGCATGCAGAGGGCAAGGAACCGACCCAAGAATGAATCGGCTTTCAGCATCACCAGACTTGAGCATTGAGGGCGACACTATTGCCATAATGCAGTCTTCCGACTCTGCCCTCGCAAGAGGTGTTTCTCCCAGAGAAGCTGACTTCCTGCTGGCATTCGCGACTGTACCTGGAAGCAAATCCTGGCGAAGTACAAAATCCGGCTCTTGGTTTGTTCAGGTATGTCCTGAAAATAACCCGAGTAGTCTAAATTTATTAATCTTACCTTGAATGTTCATTTTTACAGCATTTGTAACTCGAATGTATGGACGTTAACAGTGATAGAAGCGCGCGCGCGGGCATGCATGAATGTTAAAGTAAACAAGTCGCGTGAAATATGACGCTAAGGTTCTAAGGGTTGGACAATTTGACTTTTGAGGGGGTGGGGGTGGGGGCTGGGTGATTTGGTATAGGTAAGATTTTTTTTTTACCATTTTATGCACTAGGTTTTTTTTTCTCGGGGCAGGTGTGTGCATGTTACTTTTTTCTCCACATAACATGCTTCAGGCTTTTTTTTTTAGTATGCAACTGATAGCCCTTGTTTGACATGTAGGTATGGCTTTATGTTCTTGTCTTGCTTGTATTTCTCTTACTCTCCATTCGTGGACATCTTTGCTTGTCACTGTATTGCCGTATCTTTATGGGTTTGCTTCCTGATTCGTGCGATGACCACTGCATCTCGTTTTACGGTTTATCTGTCTTAGGTAGTGGATGTCTGAAAAGGTAGTACTCTAGGTCCGCTTTATCCTTTCCTGCCTCGTACATCAATTCATACTCTACCGGCGTCCTGCTTCTTCATGAGCCACTTCCCTGTTTATTTCTGGAAGACTTCTTGGTGCTGTAACTATTTTAAATCTAGGTGCTCCATGTAGGTAGATTCTCGGTCGCCATGTTGGATAGGTTTGATTTTTAATGTAAGCACATAGCGTGGCATGAAACAGCTTTTAATAATTCCTTAATGCCTATGGAGGGCGCGGATACTAAAGGGTCCAACTCTATTCTATTATTTTTTAATGTTATCAGGTATTGGTGGATGTTATCCGAAGGTACCATCCTCACCACCATCTAATTGACATGCTGACGGTAGTTAACAAAGAAGTATCCGACATTGCAAATGAATATCCCCACGCTGATCTTTCATTTCAAGTCCCAGCTCCTACGTATACACTGAGGAAACAAGTGTACCTATAGAGGCCTGGAGAGAATCAAGCAAGATGGAGAATGTATGAACAGTAACAATACCAACGTTAAAACATTGTTACAGTTGAGCCAACTATGTAAATAGTGTTTGTTGCTTGCTTTTAGAGCAAAACGAAATATTGTGCATTTTTAATCAACAACTTGGATCAGAATGTTCTCCGTACACGAAAGATATCCTGTATTATTGTTCAACAAATTCGCGCGATGGCCATATATGGTCAGCAAGTTATTGTTATACGTCATCCGTACATAATAGATATCCTGCGATATACGTAGGTTGGAAAGATTCGTCCGAAATCTTGCAAAGGCGATGCACAACCAGTTTTTCTTGCTAAAAAAGTGTTTCTTTGACAATTTGTTGAATAATAAAACAATTATCCTTCTCAATCTTGCGGAATATCGTGATTTTAGGACGTCGTCCGTACATGAAAGATATCCGCTGTAATATACATAGCTTGCTATATTTGGAAGTGAAGTTAAGAAGACTTGTCCGACACCCTGTATATTAAATTTACAGAGCTGTAAAAATGTAATTTGTTGACAGTTTGTTGAATGATAAAATAAATATCTTGCCTGATGTTGCAGAGTAATTATCATCTGATATAAGCCAAGTCGAGTTATAGCCGCATCGATTAAGTATCAGGAGAATATTTTCCATAGTTTTGCAAAATCATTGTAAACTATAGAATACATAAAACAGTAGTTTGCATTAAGTAGAAAAATACCAACGAGGTAATGATGTTTAGATTTTGCCAAGCATAAAAGCGGAGCTCCACGTACTGTGATTTATTTGTTAAGAGCGTTGCCGACTTGTGAATAACAGCAATAACTTTAAAGGAGCAATGTCACGATGTTTCAGTCATTTTTCTGATTACTTTGAAATTGAAGGAAACCTCACAATAATAGTTCTCTTACAGAGCAAAACACCAAGGTAACGATAAAAACGCGAAGACCGTTAGGACCGATTACGACCAACAAACTTATACTTATTTTTTCTTTTATTTCAATTGTATATTTCCTTATTTTACTTTACCCTGTACTCTCTTTCTTTATTTTATTTAAAGTATGGGGCTCAGCTCGCGTACGTGCAGCGCAAGTGACGTTGCTCCAACAGACTTCTTTCCATCTTAGCGATCCGTTAATATTTAGAAATGAGCAGATCTAATTGTGTGATTTTTGTCGGCGTGAGCTCTTTAGTCAATTGACAGGGTCTGCCAATCCAATGGCGACTTACCTGATAATCGGTGGCTCAGTTACGCTAAAACGGGACATTCTTGTCAATGTTTTAGTAAACTAATTGATAAGTTTTTGTAGTTGTGATGTTTTTCATTTTTTTTCCTTGGAGAAGATGTAAATAAAATATATTACACGAACTTCCTTCTGTCTCTCTTCCTCTTGAATGGAAATTCCCCCTCGGTGTCACAGAGGTAAAAAACAAAACAAAAAAAAAACTAAATAAAAATAAAAGAACGTTCGCTTGTTTCTGTTAGTCCGATACACTGGGGGAGCTGTAAAATTTTGTTCAATTAATTCTTTCTTTGCCTTCTTATGGACTTCAAATTCATATTCTGACCAGTTTATTACTTAACTCAAGGTCGTGGATAACTGTCCGCGTAGGAACAAACAGACATTTTTTTAATGTTTTGCCTTTACTGTCCTAGTACGTTTGTCTCAGTTTTGTTTGTTTGTTCGTGTCCTCGTGTAGGAAATGTTTGATGAGGGGGCGGGGCGAGTGGGGTAGCCTAGTTTCCTTGAAACACCTGCCCTTTTTCACACCAAAATATGTGATTTTACACGTGTCGACACATGCCATTTAAGGCCTGGGAAGGGCTATAATATCTCCGATGAGTTTGCTCTAAATACCATAACAGAAAGGGTTGAAACGTGTAACTCCCTATGATTCGCATTGTACAAAGCGTTTAAACATTCGTTTTCATTAAAGTACCATACTTGGAAAATCACGAGAAAAAATTTAACCAATCAATTCGTCGTCACTCAGTGGTCTGGAGAACTTCACTTGATACTCTAATGAATTTTTTTAGTTTGTGTGAGTAATTTACGGCGTTCTGGTCGGAATTCAAGTGACTTATCGCAAAACCGAAAATTTTGTTGCGTGTGTTGTTACGCGTACGTGTGTAAATCATTGCGTACAAACTCTTTGTGTTTCCAAATATGGTACTTTGCAAACTGAGTATTCGAACGCTGTGAACGCGCGTTACACGTTTCAACCACTTATGAGTTTCTGACCATACCCAATTCCATACCAAAATGCACAAAACCTACTGCCCTATTTCAGAGCAAAAAGATGTCAGTCTCAAAAACCGTATTCATTGTCTCCGTCGTACACTGATTTATATCAGAAGCATATCACCTTGAAGCGTATAACTTCCCTTTATGATCTTGCCCAAATGCATCGTTCAGCAGCGAGCGAGGTCTCACGATTAGAACTTTGATGACATACCGTCCATTTGCGGAAACATGAAGCGACACGGGAACGATACCTGTGTTAGAACTTGGTCGGGATCCTTGCCGGATAAATCGTGTAGGGATATAGAGCAGTGTTTATCGGCGAACTCTACGAACTTGGATGAAGATGCAGTACGCTTTAATTAAATCTCGTCACTCGCTGTACGTTCTCGTCCGTTGGGCATTTTTGAAGCATCGTAGTTCTTGGACTCTCTTTTTCTCGTTCAACATTTACAGAGTTCGTTGCTATTGGCCTGGGTGATGTCGTTGTCTGTGGTCAAGGAGCAGTGCATCGATATTTTTGAACAAGAAAATGCCGTGGAGTGAATTTAAGCTTATGTCTTTCCCTTGTTCGCGTCTTCACTCTTTGTCCCTGTTAAACTCGACTTTTTTCTTGATATTGTATTACCGTTCTGGTCAAATTTACCATTTTCTTTTACCAACAACACCTGTTTGTTTATATCGATGACAGCGAATGGCGAGAAATTTTGAGGTTTTCCCTGACACTCGCGCGATGATCCATATTAGGAAGTAAATTCTGATTGGCTGCCTGCGTGATTGAAAAATCCCCAGCATTGGACACGACCTATACGCTTCTAGGTGATATGCTTCTGTTTATTTATAATGTTACTCCTCTGGGACTCAACAGGGATCAAACATTGCAAGTCAATAATCAATGCCTTGGAACTGTGGCATAATTTGCAATTCTTGAACAATCGCCAGACACGTAGTTCGAAATCGGTCTCCATTCAATTCAGTGTGAATCGTCCATGTTTATTTTTGTTTTATTACCACTACTATTATCTGGCTCCTTTGATAAACCAAAACAAACAAAAAATGTCAAATAAGAATTTATGCAAAATTATGCGACATTGAAGGACTAATGAAATAGTTGGTTTACGCCGAAAGAAACCAAATGATTGACTCGAGAGTAGAAGCACTGGCAAACCTTAAAAAAAGGCACAAAAAAAAAGTACAAGAAAGCATTTGGAGAATTTTAATTTTTGTTATTGTCAATATAAGAAAAAAGCACTGTGGTTAACTCACGTACAGGTTAACGCCCGTGGTACAGTCATAAGAGGAAAAATAGAAAATTTATCCTCTGGCCACTTTTCCAACACACGATGTAATACTTTTCTGAATGCCCTGCGCATTTCCACAATCCAGTTTTGTCATAAATTTACCACCGGTTTTCATGAGTACTTTTTATGATTATTGTAGTCATTCTGCACGCTGTACATGCCTATATTTCCAGAGAGTAGAAGTGTTAAGGTCGCGCTGGACCCTTGCTATAATTATGTATGCATTTATTTTAAGAGTATGCACGAACTGCGACGACTGAAGCCGACAACAATCGAAATATTCATGAGAATATATTTCTTAGAGTTCTTTGTATAAGTAATTACATGTTCGGTGTTCAAAATTCGAAGAATTAAACATTTACAGCATGACACCCCGTCAAAATAAATTGTAATGAGCAAGGGTCCAGCGCGGCCTTAAAAAACATCAACAAAGCTAGTAAGGAATATTTTGGGAGCACTCGTTCGCCCATCGGACAGCGACGTTCACACTATATCGGAAATTATTCATTCAAACCCAAAGGTAAGTGGTAGCAGGTTTTGTTAAAGATCATTTCAACGTTTAGAACGATAACTGCGGACATGCTTATTATGAAGCTGGCCGTTTTGAAAAATATGCAACCGATGTTTGGAGCTGCTAGTTATTAGTTTCACGTAACTAAATTTTCAGATTGTGTTTGACATTGAATCCTAACGCAGCAAATCTCGAAAAAATAAACGACATATAGAACAAGTACTTGAAATGATTCTATCGAGATTTATTTTCCTAATTTTTCATTTAATTCGTATCAACTGTTTGAAAATGCAATAAGCAGCCTGCATTTTCACAGCTTAAGTAAAATGGTTTAAAATATAAAATTCCTAGATTGCATATCTTATTGTGTATGGATCGCTATTCAGTTGCTTTTGAAACTCGGCACAACGCTCTAGCTTATAGACAAACGCTCATTAGCGCCTCGATCAGCAAATAAAAGGCACAATTACACTAAAACAGTTACACGCTTTTGTTTTAGTTCAGTAATTCCTGAGTTTTGGAATCTGTCCTTGGATTAAAAGTGCGAAGGTGCTGGCGGCGAGATGGAAAAGGAGAGTGACAATTTGTAAGTTAAATGCCGGTAAAATGGAAAATAAAATAAAAAGGTCACAGTTAAAAGTTGAACCTTTCATCGAATCAAATATCCGTAAAAATTAATATATAGGCATCTTATTTCTCATCAACTGATCAAAATTGCCTTTCTTATCTCATATACACTGGAAAATTCTCCAAACTAGTATAATGGAAAGGTACTGAAACTTGTATAAAGGAGAATCTGTATTTGGACATAAAATTATTATGCGGTCATTTTATTTAATGAACTCTTTATCGGTGTTATTATCGTATTTTGCAGGGGAGACAGACTGAAAGCAGCAATCGAGGAATTAAATAAAACAAAAGAGTGCGCTAACAGTTTAGAGGAAAGATTTTCCAGCAGTAGTAAGTGCATGTTTAACTGATGTAAGCCTGTCGCTTCTGCCAGATTAAGCTGCGAATAATAAACCTGTAAGACAAGCATTAGGGTATCAGACCATTTAAGCAGTGTTGAGAAGTCAGCCTGGGTAAAGCCGGTAAAAACCTGCCTGACCGTTCGGGGGTGTTTGGAAAGTGGTGGACGGAGTCGCCCACTACCTCTCGGAACGAGGTACTTCATTGGTTCTTAAAACAATAGATAACAGGTCATAACAATGCCCCTAGCCCTGAATAACAATAGAGGTAGTGTTTACAGAGGGCGAATGAAAATAGAGGTTCCAGAGAGGTAGTGTCTTACTAGGTGGACGGGGCGCGCTGCTGGGACATGCGTGTCCCGTACCTAATTGTGCTTACGTGAGTGCGTTTTTCCGTGGGATAAGTCTCACGAGAAAATAAGACTTTGAAGAGAGTGTAATAATGTTTGTTCGTCTGTGTGTTCAGCCAAAAAGGTGACCGAGCTTGAAGATCTCGTTACCAAGAAGGACCAAGAGATGAAAGCTATGGAAGATCGCCACAAGAGATACTTGGAGAAAGCTAAGAGTGTAAGTTCGTTTGTGCCACTAATTATCTATTTACATTCCCTTAAGTAACCATTTAAAAAAAACACGAAACAACTTTTTAAAGACATCTTTCGTCATGACTCATGCCATCTCCAGTTTATTGAGAATTTAAAATCTAGGGCAATATTTATACCCAAGCTACAAATACAAAAATAGAAATGTATACAAAGTAAAATTTCAATGACAAAAGAAAAACGGTAAAGTCGTTGCAATGTGGCAGGTACCGTCTGGTACTGTCTGAAACAGTAAATACTCACAGTGTGAGCTTTAGACCGTTACTAATAACACAAATTAAAGGTTAAAATAAGGTGTTGACATGCTGCACTTGAGTGTTTAAATCGGGTTTTAAACTTTTATCCGTTAAAGTATGCTCTTTGATCCTTGTTGAAAAATGACCAATATAACGGGAGTTACATCCCGCACAAGTGAATTGATAAACAACAAAAGATCTTATAGCATCAGGAATAGGATCTTTAAAACTGAAAAAATTATTTATTTTAAAAGAGGAAAAAACTAACTTGATGTTTAAGTCACTGCAGAAACTCCTAGATAACGGCTTAATTTTTATCTGGGTTATTTCCTAAACTCAGTTAATTACTCGCACCGCATGCATCAACTTTAATTTGGTATGAATTAAGCTATTATCTGCACAGTTTTTCTGTTATAACTTCATGTTTTTACCGAACGGTGTTGAAATATTTTCTTAGTTCCAACTTGATTATATTTTACTACTAAATAATTTTTACAGTGAGAAAAAGGCTAAGGTTTTTACCATTCAGGGATTGCATTAAATGCTTCGATCAAGACAACTGACATCGACCGTGTACGAAAGGGAACGTGCCTCGACTAGCACATCATATGTTTGTTTTCTCACATTTCAGGGTTAGGTTAAGGTTAGGGTTAGGGTTAGGGTTAGGGTTAGGATTTGGATTAGGGTTAGGGTTAGGGTTAGGGTTAGACTCTTCAGGGATTTGATCGAGACAACTGATATTAACTGTGTACGAAAAGGAACGTGCCTTAACTAGCACATCATATGTTTGTGCTTTTAGATTTTAGGTTATAAAAAGTTTGGATGGAAGTCATAAGGTTGTTATCTGTTTGTTTGCGCCGTTTTGTTAAATGTTATTGCGTGGTCAAGCAAATTCTTTGAATGTCTTTTGTATATATTATTTTTGTAATTGACGACTGAGGTTGACAGCTGCTTGTGCAAATCACGAATCGTGGCCATAGTCCTCGCAATTTTGCGCGGTGAGTGCTTCTTGTAAGATAGAACTCTGTCATGGATCATTTTTTTTGTTGCGAACGGTACTTTGAGCGCGATGCTCAGCAAGTTTACCTGCGTCTTTTCAGTTTAACGTTTAACGAGACTGACCCAAATTTTAAGAAAATGCCAAGAAGACCCTAAGAACATACTTTAGCTGGCATTTAAATTTTTATTTTATCAACACTTTCATGCATCGGATTCTACATACACAAGCTCACTACTCTTTTCTTAAGAAAAAAATGCGACATTAAAAACAGTATATTACAGTTAATTGAGCGCAAAAACGATGGAATGCCTTTTTTTTTCTTTTAAAAGACACAAAATGATAACTCCGGACAGGCGTTAAACAATATGAAAAAAAAAAAACGTTTGACATTTACAGAAAAGGTGATTTAATATAATCGAAGGGATTCGTTAATAGGGAACTCTTTTTTCTCTTAGAGTCAGCTGGATGATGCAAAGGAAATGAAAGATCAAGTAGTGCAGAAATACAAGTGAGTAAGGTCAGCACGTCAAAGCTCGTATAAATACATTGAGTAGACAGGTAGTTATGTTCAAGACTTATCTGTTGCACAATTGACCCAGAAATTGGCTAATTATTGATTGTCTATAGAATACGGGAGGTGAAACTATCAGCAGAGAGAAGCTATTATTCGGGAGACAGAAACTTCGTTTTAAGGATGTGTACAAATGGGACGTGAAATTTACCGGCTTGTATGTAGAGACGCGAGAGGCATTGGCTAGTGACAGAAAGATCTGGAGAGCAAAGATGCGTAAAGCACTCCTAGTTGGAGAAGAGTACATCACTCTTGCACCAGAGGTAAAAAGAACGAAGAGGACGATCAGCTGTGAGCTCCTAAAAAAACACTTCACGTGAAACAGTTTGTCTGCCAGAACTGCTGCCGTGTCTGTAAATCTCAAATTGGACTGTTTAGCCATAGCAAACACTACACCTAACCTATATCAAACTACAGTGCGCTAATCCGTGTACCTTATCCGAAAGATGCCAACTACTAGAAGCCCTTACCAGTAATCAGTATGGAGCTACGACTGATCTAAATTGTCTTATGCAATAATCAATTCTCCTCTAGCATAAAAAGAGCAGAATGGAACCTGTAGGAAGGAGAGGTATAGTTGACATCCGAGAAGACTGCAAGCACGGTTCACACTTAGGAATGCACGTGCAAGAATGGCGAAGCCGCAAAAAATAAGTCAAGAAGCGACGCAATCCGGATTCCCAAACGGCGAGCCCGCTCGCCGGCTAACATTAAAGTATAATTTCATATAACTAATATTCCGTGGTGCCATTACTTAATGACCGCGATACGTTTGACGGCTTGCTTTTTCGGGTCCTTGTTAATTTTGTTTAGGGATGAGCTCAAGTTGGCAAATGAGGAATTAGAGAGAAAAGAAGCACACATTGAAGATTTAGAGGCTAAAGTGGCCAGCACTGGTTAGTAGAATTATTGAATTGTAACCGGTTAACTTGCTTTCCGCCGACTTTGTACGCCAAAGTAACTTAATTGACAACATAGATAAAGCACTCGCCTATAAATTTAATTTTCGTTCGTTCGTTTTTTTTAGTCCATCGTTAGAGACTATAATTGTCATTAAAAACTATTTTTCGGTACGATGAAATTGGTTGTGCTTCTGCCAGTATGTTAAATGGAACATTTGACAAAGCTCAAACTATATTTTCCTCCCGGTGCTGCTGATGATGTTTTTGGTTGCTTTTGTTGTTCAGCCCAGAGAGTGACCGAGCTTCAAGAGCTTCTTAACATTAAGGAGCACGAAATGAAGGTTATGGAAGATCGCTTCAGGGGATATTTGGAGAAAGCCAACAGTGTAAGTACTAAGTACAAGCACATTCCTGCTATCGTTTCACCTTTACAGTATTCAAATTTGGCCGACTGATTTTCTCAACAACGAACATTTTAATGCTCGTTAGTATCGCATTCAGCGCTTCTCAAGATTAATGTATAAAATATTTCACCATTAAAAAGGAGTCTAACCCTTGAGAGGTGTCCGCTTATGGGGTAAGAAATGTACGTAACGGCGGAGATCATGACTAAGTGTCCGCCTGTAGGAAATGTGTCTGTTATCTGAAGTTCGACTGAAACTGTTAAGTACTCAAGGATCAGATTTAAGCCCGTGACCGATAGTCGACCTCGTTTTGCCATATTTCAGGTTATCAAATCTTTTCATCGCAAAGGAAATGGAAATTCTCAATCTAAGGTTATTATTTGTTTTTTATTTATTGTGTATATAACGGGTGATTGTTAAGGCGTCAACAGTATAGTCACCACTTTAAAAAACGAAAAATCTGAGATGAGTCTCATATTGGAACCAATTATGGGACCTTTCCTGGTACGAACGACTTCTCGTAGTTGCAGGAGACTACGAGATGAGATCCGCCCAAGATTTCTTCTCGTTCCTAAAGTGGCGGATTGAGAACGATTGGTTCGGGCCAAAAGGAATGAATGGGTGAAAAAAAAAATGAAACTGTTTGCTGGTAACTGAGAACTCTTAGCTGAAGACGGATACTCTAACCTGCTCATAACAGTATAGCAAACGAAGTATTCTTGTGTGCTTTAGCGACCACTACAAAATTTATTGACAAAATTAATTAAATATTTTTCATAGGTAAATGCAAATTTAGAAGAAGGCAGGACAACGCTGAAAGAAGAGCTTGCAGCGACATACGGTAACGACATGTTATCTTTATTTATTGTATCCAGATGGCAGTCATACGTGACGTGGAACGCCTCTCTATATTTAAAAACTAGAGATATTGGGAAACGTCTTCGTTGACTCTATAATCCGAAAACTGTGTATCAACGAGAGAGCCCTTTTTGATCTGCATCAGCTTACATGGCCTCCTAAAATGAATAATCTGGCTTTCAATCATGTTGAAAAAGAGTTGCTCGGTGATATTTTTTGTCAAAGGGGTCTCAAAGGTGTGCAAAAAGTAGTCAGAAATAATTAACGTACAACGAGAGAATGAAGCCCTGTCAACAATCGGTTTCTCACTCGAATAAGGATTTTTCCACCTTTTAGTTTAAACTTCTTACTGGTTTTCACTTTTCTTTCCAACCAGGTTCAAGACAAGGTGATGGTGAAGATTATGAAACGATACCACAAAGATCATAATCTCACAAATATGCTAATGGTTTAAAAAATGGATATGGCTGGGCCTGAGACAGCATGCGAGGAACGTGATGATAGTGGAGAATCAATAAAGGACGTAGATGAAAACTTTTTCAGCTTCGTTAAAGAACCAATTTGGGACGCTTGAAATAAAACTTGAACAATGTCGTTAACTTTCGAATCCATATGAAATTCAGTTAGCCACTTGCTGCGTTGATAATAAAAAAGAATTTTTTTTTCTAAAAAGGCAGTTAGAAAATAAAACAACAAGCAAACAAACCGTTCGTGTATCTTTCGCCAATAGCCGGCAAAATTGGAGTTCTGACTCCTTATTTCAATTTTGGAAAACGTTTTTCAACTGTTATGTTTTGTGAATCGAGTCTGCTTTAAGGTGGCTGGCTACCGTTTCCAGAAAGAACTTTCCAAGACTTAGATTTTCATGGATTATAATAGCCACTCTCTATCAGTTAATGGTACAATCGAGGTGTTACAGGGACGGTGGAGCATAATTTGGAGTGGAGGGGTAAAAAAATAGAATTTTTAGGGTGATGTCACAGAAGCGAGCACTGGAGGCGCGAGCCTATAGAGGGGTCTGGGGGCATGCTCCCCCAGAAAATTTTGAAATCTTGAGTCTCGTAAATGCTATTTTCAGCATTCTCCACGAGATATTTCGTCAAAAAATAAATCTGAATCTAGTATAAAATCACATCTATTTTCAGTTCTCATGTCCGATATTGCCGAGATTTTTTAACTTGATAAAAGCTCGACGTGTGTAGACTGCTGGGGAAATGTTAAAAATCAGTGGTGTAAAATTGCTTATGTTTACATTACGACGCAAAATTCGTAATTAAATATGACAAGTTTCAACATTAAAACAATTTGCAAAGTTTCGAGAAACTGTGAAGGGCTAACGGAAAATCCGAGAAAAGGGGATGTAGCAGCTCTAATAAGGTTCTGCCTGACTAGTCCCAAGTCGTACGTCTCTCGTTTTAAGCCAAGGTAGGTTCATTGGTTGAAGCCATTTGCAATGGCTGAAGTCAGCAGTGTCAAATTTGCCGAAGTTCCTTTGACGGTTTTCGTTTAGAGAAACGAATGCATTAGCTACAGAAACTAAACATAGCTTGTCTAATCTTTATTTTATTGCATTTAATGCTTTAGTAAGTTTGTTTTGTTGCTTGTTTCTTTTGGTTGTTTTTTCTTTTCTTTTTCTTGTTTTATTACGAATATTTGTTTTGGCTTAAAAGTAGGGGGGGCTAAAGCCCCCCCCCCCCCAAGCCCCCCCGGCTCTGCCGTCCCTGTGAAAAACAAATGCCCAGTGACTGGTTAACATGCTGTCATAATTTCTATGACACAATAAGTTACCATAGCAACAGTATAACCTGTTAAAGACGTCCTTAGCTTTAGCTTTAAGTGCTAATAACTCAATAACGTAACCGGTGACCCCTACTTTTCATTAATAAATTTTGATCAGCAAGATACGATGCAACGTTTGGCAAAGCCTAAACAAATCTGGACATAGGGGTTCAGAGCCACCTTAAATTTTCGTAAAGTGAACGCCATGTGTAGATTTTTTTTAAACTTTGCTGAATGTTGCATTTTAATTATCCTGTTGATTACAATTTAATAATAAAACATGGGGGTCACTGGACTTGTTTTCTAGTTATAAGCACTTCAAGCTAAATGAGGCTCGTTTCAACAGGTTACACCGTTGTTATGGTAACTTGTAATGTCAAGAAAATAATCGTAACTTGTTCACCAGTGATTGGACAAATTATGTTTAATACCATAAATATTGGGTCACTTAAAATAGAGGTGATTTGAAAAACAATAATTTTTACATCCTTAGCCTCGTGTGGATGTTTATAGACAAAATATTTTTTACGTGAATGTGAGGCTTAGGATGTGTAAGCATTGTTATTCAAATGCTGACGACATTTATGCAAAGTGTTTATTGGTGTGAAGACACTACGTGATGTAGCCAAAACCTGGGAATATCAGATGTTATTATTCAACAAATGGTCACGATACCCATATATGGTGAGAAAGTCATTGTTATCTCTCATCCGTATATGATCGTATGTATCCTGCGATATACGTAGGTTGCAAAGATTCGTCCGAAGAGTTACGAAGCGCTACATGTCCAGGAATTGTAGCTGTAAAATATTTCGTTGGCAAAGTGTTGAATTATAAAGAAATTATCCTAAGCAATCTTGCGGAATATCGTCTGATTTTAGGCAACTCAGCCCACGGCCTCGTCGGCTAAGTATCAGGCGATATTCTGAGCGATTTTCCAGGAGAACTGCTAAATATTCTCCGGTTTTGAAACTTTGCAATTTACTTTCGTACGTTAGAAAGAAAATTGTAAATTGAATAGATCTGAGTATTTTAAACGGGCTAGCATCATTTTTCGACGCCTACAGAATTTCTTTGAAGTTTAAAAACTTTAAGAAACGTCTGCGGTAGATCGTCGCGTTACCCCGGATTGCCGCGATACCCAAGCAAGCCCCTGTAACGAAGGGTGGGGATTAAATTGCGTTGAAAACGAGAAACACCAAGACTGATGATTGCTGATGCCTAGAATCTTCATTTTTCTTCTTACTTTATGCTTTATTTTTTCACAAGGACGGTAAGCTGTATAGATTATCGGTAGAACTGTGAAAAGTTTCCAATCCCCGTGTTTGATAAAAGTAATACTTAGCTATCTTTCGAAGAATGCAGTTAAACTGAGGTCTTATCAATTAAAAAACATCTTTTGCAGGCAATGAATATCCTTTTAATATTTCTATTCGGTCACCTTCCCTTCAATCAGTTTGACGTTAGGGATCAGCTCCAACCTAATGGTTCACTAGGCTCATATGCATTTTAATTTTTTATGACATAAAATACTTTTTGAATAATGTTCATTTCAATAAATTTAATTCACTGAGGGAAACTTCAAAAGTATATAAAATAGCAGTTTATAGGGAAAAATTGTGTAACTATTAAATGTACCTGTAAGGCCTGTTAGCCTCACAGCTCTAATGCTATTTGGTGCATTTAAGAACATTTTTCGAGAAGAATTATAACTCTGGTCTAACATCAAAATACGGTCCATCTTGAACTTTTTTCCTTTGCGTTTTTCCTTGTATGATTTATTTTCGGACATTTTCCCTTGCATGAATCCCCCCCCCCCCCCTCATCACTTGGTCCGTCCCTTACGAAACTCGTGTATACTTCGAGGAAGAGAACGTGACGGAAACGGATGACAAGGAAATTTGACCTTAAGTTAATACAAGGTTAGTGGTAATGAAGAAGGGGAATTTTTCTATTATACTTGCGATGATCACGTGATATTTGTTCTAGAAATTGTTCAATGGTCGAACAGAGGGCTTTTTTAGTTTCCCACTGAAAAATTAAAAGGACCAGTCGACGAGAACTCATCTGTAAAGGAAAGTCAAAATTCAAGAAACGGAAAGTTCATAGTAGTTCAATCGTATCAGGCGAAGAACATAGGTTAGTTGAAGCTTGTAAGTTGACTATAAAGTGTCTGCGCTCTGTGATTTCTGCTTCATGTCGACTATCGACGTAGCCAGTTCAAATTCTAATTATTCAGTTATTTAAGAATGCTGCTTACTTTAAAACTTACTCTGTTTGCAGATCTGTCAAGCCTCGCTGCGTTTAAGTCTGTGAGCTTCAAGAAAACGTCCTTCTTGCCGGATTATTGGTAAGATATTTGCTTTGATATTTTTGCTTTCGATTTCACTATTGAGTGGTGTTGTAGAAAACTTGTTGTGGTGCAATTTCTAGCGGAAGCTGTAATCAAGAAATTTTAATGGAAATGTTCTGTTGTTACATCTATCATCGTGCTGGCCAAACCCGTTATTCAACGAAGCACCCTGGGCAAACAAGTTTGTGGATGATTTTAGACCGTAAATTTAAAGGCGCGCTGTGCTGTTCTTACGCAGACTAAGGACTTACTTTTCTAAGTAAATAGGAGAGCAACAAAATAAACAGCGGGTATTTTTCGAATGTCGTCGTGTGTGCAAAATTCAAGTCTTTCGACTCCGTGGCGTGTTTTGAATGTGTGCCAAGTTCTTTACACTTTCAAGGAATCGGGTCGCGACTTGTTCTGAGACTCGTCAACAGAACCGCCAGAAAATATCCATACCCTTCCATCGAAGGTCATTGGAAATAACCGAGGAGAGGCGGATCTTAACGACTAGGTTTTGAAAGGAAAGTATGAACATAAACTGGGAGGAGGATTTCAGACCAAAAAACCCTTTGTGGGAGGAGTATGAATAATTTCTGGAACAACACAATATGGAAACATTTTCAAACAAATAAAATTGAACATGCTGCTAAGTAAAAACCTAGCAGTTAAACGTACTTTAGTATATTTGCATGTCAATCCGTACCCCGGGCCAAGCACTCGTTAAACTGTTTGAAGCCCTTTGCTTTTGAGTCTGACGGCTTTCGAGAAAAAGAACGGAAATGGATTAATTGTTTCAAGGGGTTTTTCCCCTGACCTCAGGGTTGCCAAACTTCCGCTGAGTATTACATGGTATCATTTCTAGCAATTATTCAATGGTCGTACAGTCGGCTTTGTAGTGCACCATTGGATAATCAGGAGGAAAGGCTGACGAAAATATAGCTGTAAAGATTAGTCAAAATTCAAGAAACTGAAAGTTAAAAATATTGCAATCGTATAAGACAGAGAACATAATTATGTTAGTTAAAGCTTGTAAGTTAATTTCGCTTTATGTCGATGATTCGACTATAAACTTACTTTCTTTGCAGAACTGTTAAGCCACTCTGAATTTATTTCTCTGAGCCTGAAAAAATTGTTCTCCTTGATCTGATTATTGGTAAGTTATATTACTCTTTTTGTTTTTCACTACCAAGGAATGGTGTGAGCAAACATGATTGTGGATATCGCTAAAAAAGAAACAGTAACTCCTACTATCGTCCCCTTTTGGTGTACAATAAACGTTGGTGAAGGGATTGCTGTTAAAACATTCATGCCGTCCAATTTTAATTTGTGGTACAAGTTCTTGTGTGTTGGTACCAAAATTTGGAGTATTGTATTAAACGTATCCATACACTGTTTGTTCGACAAGCCAGGACACATATTCTGTTTCTTTGTCTGCAGGCTGTTAAAAAGTTATAGATTGGATTTTGGACTTTTGATTGGATTTTGGACTTTTAAAATGTAGGGTCTTTCAAGATGCGCATTTTGTGACGTTGCACCCAGCTCAAACTATACGAAATTCCTCTTGCATTATGCCATGAACAGTTAACTTATGACAATGTATGCAACTAACGGTATACAGTGCATAGATGCGGTGACGTTTCACAAGGGGTGAAATTTTCAGGAAATTTGTCAAACCATTTACGTAAATAAAAGTGGCTGGCAACCTCTGTGTTGAATGATTGTTTGACAAAAGTTGCGTTATCTTGTAGCATGACATCCGATATACGAAATACTATAGAAGGTCAAATGCTGTCTTGAAATTGTTTACACCAGCCCTTTCGTTAAAAAAAATCGGTAAAGATTCTGTTTACTAAATCTAATAAGACACAACGAATATAATTTTTCTTATTTGTTTATACTTAGAATAATCCATGGGATCTTAGCATTACTTAAACGTTGTTGTAACAGCTCCCAATTATACACAAGCATAATATTTTGAAGCAAAAATTCAACAGTCAACTGTGCAGCAATTTGTACCCAGCCGATTTCGTTGAAACTTGCTCACATTAAAACTTGGATAATTTGAACAAGCTGACATTAATTAGAAAAAAATCTATCGTCGCATTTGGAAAATATTCGCGTTTTTTCCATAAATATATTTTTTCAAAAGCGCTAATATCTCGTGTTCGTTTATTTTGTTTGCCCTATAATTTAAAGCTTTATAAAATTTGAACATTTGTTATTTCGATTGCAAAAAATCAGAAAAATCGGTTTAGGTTTACATGCCCAAAACTCGATTTAGAAAAGAGCACCTCCGTTCCCAAACAATAGCCGCGGGCCACCTTGGGTGCACGCGCGTAAACAACTGCAAATTTACCAAGGACAATTCAATGCGTGCGATTTTGTTAAAGCGTTTAATAGTTCGATAATGCGTAGAAAAATAATTAGAAACCATTATTTGCGTTTATTTCAGTTAGAATTCTACTAAAACAATTAGATTATTCGCTCTCAATTTCTATGAGGTGATAGTTGATTCGGCCTGCGGCCTCATCAACTATCACCTCATAGAAATCTCGAGCTCATAATCTAATTGTTAAATAGTAGTCACTCAAAATTTTTACATGTCCTGTTTTGTCTATTATCAACACAACTGGACCAAATGAAACTACTGTATTGGTGGTTTTCACTGTCACGCAATAAAAAAATAAAATCGAAACCATTTTACGACAGATGTTATGAATTTCAGATATTATAGACGATAAATAGATAAAAAATTTGTGTAAGTCTCATGTCTGTGCGGTGCCCCGTTTGCGAGTTATTTGCCGAAACTTTCCAAGCAAATTTATAAGGCTCAGTATGGAAACGCCATAATTGTGTCCTTCCGAGGGGCACAAATATGGCCGCCGTGATGTCAGAGAAACCATCTGGAACTTAATTTTGCTATTAATAGCAACTACTTTTGGTTCATGATCTACTTTACTTTTACATAAACAGCAGTTAGTACATTGGGAATGTTCAATCTGCAAAAATAGGAAGGAAAGGCCTTTTTCGAATCAAAACAACTTTGTCACGGCACTCAGCTTGATATCACATATGGCAGAGAACTCGAATATTCAAAATGCTCTGTTTTAAAAACGAAGGGCACAACCAAGCTCGAAATTTTCAAAACGATATATTTTTAGTTCATCTTACACCTAGTAGCATCGAAAGTTTAGCAGGCCTATTGAATTTTGATTTCAGAATTTTATGACGTAACATGAAAACCAAGAATAGGATTAAAATTAAAAGCCTCAACCTTCGGTGAATTGGAAGAGTCGCCAGAAGATTTGAACAACACAGTTTATACTGTGCATCGTTTTAACAAATGTTATTTCTGGATATACGAACGCCGCGAAACTGTAGGGGTGCAATTTCGCTCGTTCCCTTTTTACGACTGTTTTTGCGTATGCAAAACGGGAGTTATGGAAGGGGTGGCGATTTCATAGTTAATTATTATTTGAAGCCATCCTTCCTTCACTCCTTCAGTCGATCATCTGTAAACAAAAGGCCGTTGACAGATGGTTGGCAGACCTACATGTAACGCCACTCTCAGTTTGACGTTGCGGTTTATTAAGACCGATGACAGACCACTGTACTTTACGCCCTAATGATTTGGTTTGATGGGTATGTGATGATAATTTGAAAATCGATTGTGAACATATTTTATTTTTATTTTACCTTAAATCAGGTGAATGTTGTTTCTGCCCTATTGAAAAATCAACAGAATTTTCTTAAGTTTGCATGTGACGGTGAAAGCGAAATTGAAAGCGAAGTTTGTGTAATCGCTAGCTGACAGAAGATTATCAGTGTCACGCGACAAAGGTCAACCTAGCCGATTTCAAAATAAATTTTATGCGACGCTTAATCTTCACAGCAATCAAAGAATGCAAGATAAAACCTATCGATATCATGCTCATGGCACTATCAAAACACATTCCGGAAATTGAACGTTAATCGTAAACGCTGTACAGAGAAAAGAGTGAACACACGCTAGCACGAAAACACGCAAACTTGAATTTGTCTGCTTGGAGCTTGCTTCTTTAATTTACAACCAATGCAAATCACAATGCACAGCGTAAATCCGTATAGATCTTTACAAGTGATCCACGTTCGACTTCGACGATTTAATTCGTCACTTGTTAAATAGAAGCTACAAGAAGGAACAATTGCATCGTGTGCTTCACAGCGACAACCTAAATCAACGCATTTCAAACAACTTTTATAGGCCTCGGAGTTAAGAAGTACCCTTGCTGAGTTTTATAACCCACAACAGATAAATGTTCATCGCATGCAAGCAAAATCATCAGCACAGGTCGCAGCGGAGAACACTCGAGTTTCAACGACGAGATAAAATCTGGAGCGAGATTTATTCCTAGCAGAAGACTACCTATCCCAAAAGCCAGAGGACCCTACCGCAAGAGGGGTACCTTTCACAGTACAAGCAACCAATATAGCGGTCGCAGAAAACAGGCAAAGTCATATTTTAAAAGCACATTAAAATAAAAGACGATGCGCGGATCGTTAAAAGTGATCATATGTTTTCAAACACGAATAGAAAAATACATAGAAGAAAACAACTTGCCCCCAAAGTTATCCAGATATACACGCAATCGAATTCCACCAAAAAGTCGTTCCACGTACCATTGAGTTAACCACAAAAATCAGAATTATCAGTGTCACGCGACAAAGGTTTACGCAGCCGATTTCAAAATAAATTTTATGCGACGTTAATCTTCACAGCAATCAAAGAATGCAAGATCATGCTCATGGCACTATCAAAACACATTTCGGAAATTGAACGTCAATCGTACACGCTGTACAGGAAAAAGAGTGTACACATGCTAGCACGAAAACACGCAAACTTGAATTTGTCTGCTTGGAGCTTGCTTCTTTTACAACCAATGCAAAACAAAATGAAAAACAACGTAAATCCGTATAGATCTTTACAAGTGATGCACGTTCGACTTTGACGATTTAATTCGTCACTTCTTAAATAAAAGCGACAAGAACTCACACGAACACATTAAATGATGAAGTCATCGCTTAAAAAAACAGTCGTGGCCCAATAGGGCCTTTTGATTTTAAACAGTTATTATCTTATTTATAAGGGATAGAAACTTCAATAATAGACCATATTTACGAAAACCGCCATGATGGTTTTCGTATTGTAATGCAAATTAGCCACGTTGTCTGCCACTAAATTTACAATTTACGCATTGTAAACCTCTTCCTTTTCATTTGTTTACAACTTTTGCTATGAGTTTCCGATCTTTCCATACGGTTCAGTAAGGTTTTAACTGACATTAACCTTTCAAATAATCCATGGGATCTTCGCATTACTTAAACATTGTTGTAACAGCTCCCAATTATACACAAGAATAATATTTTAAAGCAAAAATTCAACAGTCAACTGTACAGCAATTTCTACCCAGCCGATTTCGTTGAAACTTGCTCACATTAAAACTTGGATAATTTGAAAAAATCTGTCGTCGCCCTTTTAAGAAATTCGCGTTTTTTTCATAAATTCTAGTTTTTTCAAAAACGCTAATATCTCGTGTTCGTTTATTTTTTTCGCCCTAAAGTTTAAAGCTTTATAAAATTTGAACATTTGTTATTTCGATTGCCAAAAATCAGAGAAGTCGGTTTACGTTTACATACCCAAAACTCGATTTAGAAACGAACACCTCCGTTCCTAAAAATAGTCGGGGCCCACCTTAAACTCATATGTAAGAGGGTCTCAATGGGGTCGTGGCTTTTACGGTTAACGGCTTATATTTTGGCTTTTTTACGGCTAACGGTTAATTTTTTTTCGTTACGGTTAACAGACGTGTAAAAAATTAATTTCCATTGTTTTAAAAACTTAAAAAGTAATTTTTATTGTTATAAACATATTTAAGGTCTTACGACCATTCTGGGTAAAAAAGTAGATTTTATAATAATTGTAGATATAGTAAACTGCTGTAATAAACTACATCTTCCATTTCTATACGGCTTTAGAAAAATTTATATCTACAAAATTACAGATTTTATAATTACTGCAAAAGGAAGGAGAATTCTTCTATACAAGTACACGTGTAAGCCATGTCAAAAGTATACTTACTTGTATGTGTTATAGCGTATACCGTATATACTTTTTTACGACTGTTTTTGCGTATGCAAAACAGGAGTAATGGAATGAGTGGGGAGTTGAAGCCGGTCCTACCTTCGGTGGATCAGATGTAAACAAAAGGGCGTTAACAGATGGTTGGCAGACCTACATGTAACGCTACTCACTTTAGGCGCTAATGGTTTTGTTTTGATGGGTATGTGATGATAATTTGAAAATCGATTGTGAACATATTCTATTTTTATTTTACCTTAAATCAGGTGTATGTTGTTTCTGTCCTATAGAAAAATCAACAGAATTTTCTTAAGTTTGCATGTGACGGACAAAGCGAAATTGAAAGCGAAGTTTGTCTAATCGCTAGCTGACGGAAGATTATCAGTGTCACGCCACAAAGGTCAACGCAACCGATTTCAAAATGACCATTCCGGAAATTGAACGTCAATCGTACACGCTGTACAGGGAAAAGACTAGCACGAAAACACGCAAACTTGAATTTGTCTGCCGAGCTTGCTTCTTTTACTCCCAATGCAAATCAAAATGAAAAACAACGTAAATCCGTATAGATCTTTACAAGTGATGCACGTTCGACTTCGACGATTTAATTCGTCACTTGTTAAAGTGCCTATAAACCCAAAAATTATGTTTGGTTTAAACAAATCTTTGTATAATTCTGAGCAAAATGGCGCAAAAATGTTTGATTTTGGTCAAAACCGGATTTTTTTATGAATTTTTAAAGTGGCGGAAAATCGAGATTCGATAACCCATTGCCGAGCCGCGGAACTTGCAGAAAGGGAATGGGTCGAGTTTAATTTGTGACGTAAAACCCGGACTATGATTTTCGCATGTTGCAGCGTTGTGCGAGTTTGATTGTAGCTGGCTAGAACCGAAGCAATATGCCTGAAAGATGTGTTGTTTTCGGTTGTAGCAATGTTCGAAACAAAGAGAAAGGGATACTTCTTCATCCCATACCTTTTTACGGTAAACCTGACTCCGAAAAGCAGAGCCATGTAGCTCGAGTTTGGCGAACCTTCGACTTCCAACTCGTAATCTTCCATTTCCGAGACTTCCGATTCTGAACTGGAGGACGCACTTAAGTAGCCATTTCTTGATCAATGTGTATGTTAATTACAAATGTTGGCCAAATAAAAATTGTTTTCACCGGCATACAACGAAAACTACGTCTTCGCTTTTGTTGTTTTCTCTCTGTTATTGCTTTGTTTCCCCCGTTGCTAATGTCCGGGTTTTACGTCACTAGTCCCAGTCTCCCCCTTACCCGGTCGTGGGGCAGACAAACCCTGACTTCAAAAATTCATAAAAAATTCCGGTTTTGACCAGAAACAAAAATTTTTTCGCCATTTTACTCAGAAATATACAAAGATTTATTTAAGCCAAACATAATTTTTGGGTTTATAGGCACTTTAAGTAAAAGCGACAAGAAGGAATAATTACATTGTGTGCTTCGCAGCGACAACCTAAATCAACGCATTTCAAACACCTTTTATCGGCCCTCGGAGTTAAGAAGTACCCTTGCTGAGTTTTATAACCCACAACAGCAAAATCATCAGCACAGGTCGCGGCGGAGAACACTCGAGTTTCAACTACAAGATAAAATCAACCTCGTTCCCAGGGTCTCTGAGAGACCCTGGGAACGAGGTTGAGATAAAATCTGGAGCGAGATTTATTCCTAGCAGAAGACTACCTATCCCAAAAGCCAGAGGACCCTACCGCAAGTAAAGAAGGAAGAACAAAACTCACAGTATAAGCAACCAAAATAGCGGTCGCAGAAGACAGGCAACTATTTTAAAAGCATATTAAAATAAAAGACGATGAGCGGATCGTTAAAAGTGATCATATGTTTTCAAACACGAATAGAAAATACATAGTAGAAAACAACTTGTCTCCAAAGTTATCCAGATATACACGCAATCGAATTCCAAAAAGTCGTTCCACGTTCCATCGAGTTTACCACAAAATCAGACTTCATGGTTCAAAATTGCAATCATCGGCGATAAAGACATCACAACAACATCAATACATACTTAGCCGTACAAACGTTATACAATTCAGCAAAGTCATTGGGAGCTGCGCTCAAAAAGCCAAGACTCTTGTTGTGACTGTAGAGTTTAGGACGAACAATCTTCCTCTTATCATGATATCAGAACCAGGCCAACTGTACTGACTTTAGTACACGCTTGTGCTGGCGTCCCGCGGTTTTGTGGTTGCGAAAGATCCATTTTAAGTTCTAGTCGCCTGCAGGAGAATCGGCAAATCAAACATGACAACATCGGTTGTTTGATATTTAATGCAACTGTGAGAAATGATTATACAGTTTGCGCATAGGAACAGTCGAGTCAGGTGAACTTTTTACTTGATTTGAAAAAGATTTCAGATTGGTCCAAAAATTAAGTGCATGTCTAGTTTTAACTAGTTCATCAATTTGATTATCTCGATGTTGGAGCTTTTTAATTCGTAATAGCTGTTTATACTGACTTCTTGTCGAGAGATATTCAAGTCGGGTTTGTTCATCTAAAGGGTTTTTATGCGTTCTATGGGAAAGGTGATTTAGATCTTTTCTGGCACGACTACACTCCTGATCAAACCAGATTTTGGAGTGACGTTTTGATTTTTTGTTTTGTTTTACAAGTTTTAACGATTGCTTTGCAGCAGTTTCTAATATATTCGCGAATTTCTTAACGATGGTGTTGATATCCCCTACATGCTCGAAATTTGAAAGTTCAAAATCATGAATAAGTTGTTTTATCTCATCAGAATTTAGTGCATAAGTGAAATACTTCCTTAGAGTCTGTGGACCATTTAAACTGCCTTGGAAGGCTGATAAGTTCTTCTTGAGGATTATCCTCATCACTTGTTAATACTGATGGGTCAATTTTTATGCATGTGATTAATTGGCAATGATCTGAAAATGGTGATGGCTGGCGGACTACTAAAGTTTCAAAAAGGGGCAAAATGTCATGACTGGCAATGATATAATCAACCGTGCTAGAGCCTTGATTTCCATGGAAGGTAATTTTTCCTAGCGAGTCGCCTTTGCATCTTCCATTTAAGATTCATAAATCTAGAGATTTACACATTTCAAGAAGCTGTTTTCCTAGGTCATTGACGTGGGTATCAAAACTTTTTCTTGGCGTTATTATTGTTGTTGGAGGAGAAATACCCCCTGGTGCAAGATTACAATTGTCGTAATTTACAAAATCATGTTCTACACCCGTGCGGGCATTAAAATCACCTGCCAAAACTACAAAATAGTCTCTTTTAAAAAGATTAATATCATTTTCTAAATTTGGAAGAGTATCGGGGTCAAAATAAGATGAATGGTTTGGCGTGATATAACATGAACATAATAGAATATCTTTGTCTAACTGAAGAATATTTTTATCTATTTTTACCCATATATAGTCTGATGTCTGTTTTATGAGGGAAAAATATTGCGTGAGGGATCTTTTTACAGCCACTAAAATACCACCGGAGGATCGGCCAGATCTCTTGGTGTTGAGTTTTCTAGGATGGCTGAGTGTAATAATATCAAAACCAGGTATTTCATTGACCTCCGAACCCCAAATTTCCGTCATAATTGAGACATCACAATCCCGAAATTGATGAAGAAAATCACAGTTTTGTAATTTGTTATCAAACACTGAATTTTTACTCAGACCGTTTACGTTCCAACAACTAATTTTTAAACGGTTCGAAGAACGGTCTGACAAATGCCGATGAACGTTCATTGTTAACTATTATCACTAAATGGTTATTGAATGAGCTCTATCTTGAAGATGGATGAATTACAGAAGTAATAAGTAGAATTAGTTACCATGTTTGCTGATAAGGCTAGTTATCATCTACGCTGCCACTCAGGTAGTTTATGATTGACGGATCATCTCATAGATATTAAGTAGTTTCAACATAGTCTCAGAGTCTGCTGAGTCAAAATGATTCCTGGGTGACTTAACCACTTCCGCAAAGAGTCTCGGCTATTGCTAATGCAGTAGTTTTCCGATCGACGATATTCATTTAACCATTTAAGGACTTTAAAGTCTAAAATGTACCATCTTCGGTTCTAAACATAGTGGGTTTTAATTTTCGCTGAGCTGTTGTCGTGCATACTAGCACGTTACTTAGATTTTAGGGCCGTGAAAATGGCTGTTACTTCGAGAAAGATGGTAAAACGAAGCGCACACTGAAAGATATTTTTCCCGATCAGCAAAATCACAACAGAGCTAGCCTGCGAGCAGGCTCTCCGAGCGAAAAAAAAAAGCCGTCGACGGATTAGTTTAGGAATGAAGATGTAAAAATATTCGTTTCATGGCCAGTTTTTTTCGCTGAACTGTTGTCATTCATAGTTAGACGTAGATTTGATTTTAGAGCCGTAAAAATGGCTTTTCCTTAGAGAACAATGGTAAAACGAAGAGCAAAATCACAACAGAACCGTACACAGATTTGATACATGAAAATTCAAGTGACAACCGGAAATGACGCTGTCTTGAAACTCCTTACACCTTTTGTTTTAAAAGAATGGAAAGATTTCTGTTTACTTAACAATTATTCACCGAAGTGGAGGTGAATAGTGGTGAATATTTACTTCGCCGCTTCGCGGCTCGGTAAATATCCACCACTATTTTGCGCTCATAGCCATTGGAATCAAGCGGACGATCAGTAAATAAGTCAAAGGTAAGAGGAGGGGTGGGGTAGGGGGGGGGGGGGGGGGTGAAAAACCACAAAACGTTGGAATATTATCAGTGACTTAAAAGACCTTAGTCAGTCACACCTTTACATTTGTTTACATACAAGGGTGTCGGTATTATATTTTACACAGAGCGTGTCGTAACGACAAGGATCTGTAAAACAGACTTCCAGTAACACAGCTTATAGCAATGCAATAAGATTTTGGTACCCAATACAAATTTAATTTCATAATTTCGATGGCACTAGAGGCTGACTAGGGTCCTTATAACATTCCTAATAAGGAGCACAACACATTGACATACATGATCAGTGCTGCTTATTGCTCAAAATTGCCAAATACAGTTAGTATAATTAAGAATTCGTCGTGAATTACTGTAAATTTCTCTTTTTTCTACCTTGTTTGCACATTTTGCGGCGAAGACAACAAAAGAGACCCAGTTGAACATTTTTTGACCGTTTGTATGTAAGTAGTTGTAGTACTCCATTGAAGCTTTCTGCCTTCTTTGTTATTATCTTGTCATTGCTATCATGGTAACTTTTTAAAAAAAAAAAAACTTCAAAGTAACTTTTTTAAAAATTAGCCTTGTTGTTTGAGTTCCTAGTTTTCACATTTCCTGGCAGTTCTATTGCAAACTGTTTCAAATTTAATATAAACTTTGAATGTTTTGTTGAGCAGATGTGTTTTGATGAGCTCTTATCCGTAGGTTTCCGAAAGATTTATAAAACTGTCATCTCGATGGTCTGAATTTGAAACAGTTCATAATGATATTAAAATGATACAGTTCATACAATGAATAATAATGTTCAGAATTTGCGTTCAATCCTGGACATATCTGCGCGCTCGGGAAAGCCGCACGGAGACCTTTGTACCTACGCTGTACAGCATTAGAACTACACAGGGAGGTGAATCTCTCATCCCTAATCTTTCAAACTGTTGTATCGACGCAGCTGGTCCTATCCGCCTGAGCCAACTATTATCAATCTATACTGATTACTGACATTGTTCGTGCCCTGAATTATTGGCTAGTAGTAAATGTCCAATGTTACAGAGAAAAAAATTCGTTTACATTTGCGCTCTCTCTTGACGATAACATTTTATTCGCTGAAAGTGACACGGAAAAGGTACCCCTTTCCAGAAGAACCCCTTCGTATAGAATACTATTAAGGACGACGACATCAATTTTACCTATTGAAATTGATTTAAAAAAATCCCTTGAGGAGAGAGTACGTATGGACTTTTTGTGGAGATTTTTAAACTTTTCCTTGCGTGACATATAAATATCAACGCAACTGGACCAAATTAAACTATAGGATTAGAATTTAATAACTCAACTTTCTCGGGAGCGGTGAACGCCAAAAGATTTGAACAGCACAGTTTATATTCTGTCAATTCTGCATCGTTTTATTTCTTGATATCAGTATGCATATCGTGAAACTGTAGGGGTGTTTTTTTCTAATATCGATATATATTTATAAGTTTATGCAATATATCAATACAATTATTCATTTATTGAAGATTTTATCCCTCAAAAACAAGATAATAACTGTTTAACTGTTTGATTACATATATACTGAATCGTGTTCTCCAGTCACCCAAACGTTTTGTGTAAGTAGTCATTACTCCTCGGAAGTTTATGGTAATTGAAGCAGTCAAAGCACCTCATTTCACCGCCGCGTTTGAGCTTTTCTTTACAACTTTCGCATAACGATCCTCTGATATCTTCACCGGCGGGTTTTTCTCTATTTCACACAATTTTGAAATTTAAGAGATCATATGTTACAGGCGTCAAGCGTCGTTGAGGAAAAGCAGTTTTGTTTCTTTATCATCTCTTTATTAAAACCTGGAAATAAGAAGACAATGCAGCTGATGTATGCAAATTATAACTTTTCATAGTTCTAATGAAGTTTTTGTTTATTTGTATTTTGAGGTCTGAAAATAAAGCAACGTTAGACAAGGTACACTAAATTGGCTCATAGCCATTGGAATCAAGCGAACGACCAGTAAAGGAATCAAAGGTAAGAGGGAGGGGTGGGTGGGGTAGGGGGGTTAAAACCACAAAACAATGGAACATTATCAATGACTAAAAAGACCCTAGTAAGTCACGCGTGTGTTTTAAAAAAAATATATTAACCGGAGCGTGTCCAAACGAAAGAGATCACTTACTGTGAAACTGCTAAAGATAAATGAACGGACTTTAAGTCTGTAGCACATTCACTTACAGCAATGCAATAAGATTTCGCTTCACCATGCAATTTTCATAATTTCGACGGAGATGGCGGATGCTGACTAGGGTCCTTTAAACGTTCGTACTAAGGAACACATTGACATATTTGATCAGTGCTGCCTGTTGCAAAGAAACTGCCAAATACAGTTAGTCGTGATTTTTTTTAATTTTCTCTTTTTGTTTACCGTTAATACGAATCTTGTTCGCACGTACATTCGCAGGAAAGACAACAAAGAGATCCAGTGCTATAAACGTTTCTGTAAACATCACAAAGTTGAATCTATTTTTTAGACCGTTTGCGTTCTAGAACGATTTAAGTAGCTCGAGAATTGCATTGAAATATCCTGGCGCTTTTATGTTGAGTTTTCATAACAGCCTAGTAAAAAAAACAAAACAAAAAACAAATAAACCACAGGGTAATCTGGAGTATCAAATTCGGTCAGGAATTAAAAAAAAGATAGGTTAACAGAATATGAATGCAACTCTTCTTACAATTCTACAAAATTTAGATGAAGCATTTACGATGTCTATAAATGCCTATCTGCGGCGGTGCACGTTTCCGTTTTTTAAACGTTCGGTGCCATTTTAGTGACGCTTTTTTTTCACAGGGTGAATTTCTTACTGTTACATCTATAATAGATGGTGACCCTATCCCTATCCCTAAACTATAAGCGTGAATCTAACTTAGGGCGCATTCTTTTGGGACTATTCCGGAATAGGAATACTTGGAATAGACGGCGATCGCGTTCTTTTGGGACCTATTCCGTTTTCGGAATGAACGGAATGCTATTCCGTTCATTCTGCTCCCGATAGCAGAATGAACGGAATAAACGGAATACGGTTTACTCGGAATAGGCAGAATATGCGTTCTTTTGGGATAGTTTTGGCGGGAAATCATACGTGACTGGTCGTCCCAGGTCGCCAGGCTCAAAAAAGTGGAAAATTGTTCAAATGTTCCTCTGCATATTCTGATACATCTTTTGAAGTCACTCGTGGAACATGGAACAAAGTGGAACAGTTTCCGCGACAAACCTTTGTATGCGAGCATGCTTTAGGCGACGTCCTGCACTACGCAAAGCAGTCAGCAGCACAAACAATTCTTTGCAAACTTCCCTTAAAGGCCAGTAAATGCATCTAATCGAAAAATAGAGGAACTAGCCAAAAAGCTGGGAGTTACCGGCAAAGACTTCATCCATGTCGCAACAATTTTTAATTGCAGAAAAAAAATTAATATTCGCAGCTCGCGCGTGCGCAGGTACAGTAGTTTTCAGGTTACCTCTGCCACCAGTATTCCCTTTTCAGAATATGCATTCTTTTGGGAACTGATATCTCGTGTATTCTGTTATTCCTAATCCGGAATGAGAAGAGCCAGAATAGTCCCAAAAGAATGCCCCCTTAGTAACTTTGAGATAAGACGATCATTAAAATAATCGTCTTATCTAAGGCTAATTTCATCTAATAATCAAAGCACAGTTTTGACCTTATCCAGGCAGAAACAGAGCAGATATGATACCGCCCATCCCGAAAAGCTTGGTTACCAATGATGGCATCGACCGTTAAAAATGGCACTTACCGTTTACGAAAGAAAAATCAGCTGCGGCGGTACAAATATTTGACATATAATAACCATAATAAAAATTTAATTTTAGATAGGACCATTTCTAGGACCCAGACTAAACGGAATGGATGGTGCGATTTCTTTACTAGGTAGGTGAAGCAGAAACTTTTTAAAAAGTTAGCCTTGCTGTTTGAGTCCCTGGTTCACTCACTTTCTGGCAGTTCTATTGGAAAATGTTTCAAATTTATTAGAAACTTTGAATGTTTAGTTGAGCAGATGAGTTTTGATGAGATGTTTTCCTTAGGTTTCCAAAAGATATATATTTAGCTCTTATTGACTGGGCAGGAGGTCTGTATGGGAGAATCTTGACCGAGGTCGTGAGTACAGACCGAACGCAGTTAGGTCTGTATTCACAACCGAGGTCAAGATTCTCCCATACAGACCGACTAAGCTCGGTTAATAAGTTGTTTATTATATGGCCAAAGTAGAAAAAAATCAGATTAAAAATTAGCTTCGGTGCGACCGCCTAAAAGGTCTGGAAGGTCTGAACGGCGATCACGGAAAAAGGTGAACAAGAGAAGGTCGATATCAAGTCTCAAGTATCTCTTTTATCGACTGATAGAGTGGTCCTTTTTAATCGTGTTAAGTGCTTTTAACTTCTGGCCTTCTGGCAAATTCGTCTCTACCTGATGTGAGATTTCGTGCCTGTTAACGGAACGAAAAATCTGCCATCAATTTTTGGCAACAAGCTTTTTGGTTCTTTCATTTATTATTTTTTAGCAAAATCAAGTCTACGTTTTTGCATTGTTTGATTGCAAATTTCTCAATGTAAGTTCAGCCGGTCTAGATGTGAAAATCTAGACCACGGTCAATATCGACTTTAGCCAATCAAATTCGCGAATTTGGTAGTTCCCAGTCTTGAGACACGGCCATATAATAAATATATTTATTATGTGGACGAGAGTGCTTTACTGGGAACTAAACCACTCGTAGATTCCATACGCCACTCCATCCGTATGACACGCTTGCAAGTGTCATATCGCTCATTGACGTCACGATTCGCGCCATTTCTACTTTGTTGAATGAACTTGGTTTCCTGGGTCGTTCAGGTTTGTTATGAGCAAGCATCGACAAGCAGGTTTAGTTTTTTTAATTAAGCGACGAAAAAGAATGAGTTTTCCGAAAAACTCAAGGACGAGAACATGGTAATGGAAATATTGACGATTTGAAGGCTTTTAGAAAGAATCCTTCCCAAGGAATTTCACAAAGTGCACGATGTTGTAAAGAAGAAAACAAAAGCAGTTGAAAACTATCGGCCGTCAAGACATTGCCGCATCGGATTCAAGTCAAAAGTCAGTGATGTTTTCAGTTCTTACGTGTTACGATATTTAGTTGTCAAATATTTCATGTATTTTGTTTGATTGGAATTCAGTACGGTGTTTCTATATCCTGGACATGGGTGCTTTGCATTTTCTGTGAAGACGAACGGTGATATACAATACAATACAATACAATACAATACAATACAATACAATACAATACAATACAATACAATACAATACAATACAATACAATACAATACAATACAATACTTTATTTAAAGTGGGAAACATGCTTAGCTAGAATAGCTAGTTTACAGATGTTCCACTAAAATAACAGATAAAAGAAAACTAAAATAGAAACTATGAAAATGTAAAAATATATAATCTAGATCTAAAATGTCTACTATGTTAAGAATGTTATATATATATATATATATAAAAAAAACAATTTACATCTACTCGGCTAAAGATATGTAAAACTTGCTCAATTTTTCGAAAGATATGTAAGATATGTAAAACTTGCTCAATTTTTCGAAAACAATGAAATAAAACTCGGCATTTTCAACTACAACTGGTCTCCATATAATAAAAAGAACATTACACGTTGGTTTAGAGATATGAATTTTATGTTCACGTGGCGAACACGATAGCGAATTCTGCCACCCGAACATAAAATTCACATCTTCCCGCCACCTTGTAATATCCCCTATATAACTGTTATTTCCATGGTCTGAATTTGAAACAGTTTCAATTTCTCTAGCCTCTTTTATCGACTGATAGAGTTTTCTTACAGGTATTTTAGTCCTTTTTAATCGCGTTAAGTGCTTTTAACCTCTGGCCTTGCAATTACTTCGCAAATTCGCCTCTAGCTGATGTGTGATTTCGTGCCTGTTAAATGAACGAGCTCCCAGTCTTTGTGAGACACGGCCATAACTGTTATTTCGATGGTCTGAATTTGATGAAACAATTCGTAATGATATTAAAATTATACAGTAACACCAATGAACAATAAGTGACGGAAATAAGAGACAATAATTTTGGTAGGCTAACCAAAAGTTAAAAAAATACCTACAGATCAGCGCAGACAAAAAGCGCTAAAAATAATAAGTGTCTGTAATTCTGTGAGAGCAGCAGACCTGCATACAGTTCATAAGTGCTGAAAAGAGAAATGCGCGTAGAAGCTTGGTGACCGCACTCGTGAAAGCCGCACCGGGACCTTTGTACCTTCGGTGTGCAGCATTAAAGCCACAAACTGGGGTGAATCTCTTTTTCAAGCTGTCATACCGCAGCTGGTCCTATCTATCTGAGCCAACAATTATCAATTTATACTGATTATTGTCATCGATTGTGCCCTTAACATTAACTAGTTATAAATTTCCAGTGTTCCAGAGTATAAAAGTCTTTTTTATTTCCGTTCTCTCTTAGCAAAGGGAGGTTGTGCCCTGAGATCTAAACTGTAACCTTTTTGCACACCATAAATCCATATACTATTATACATACCTAAAGTATACCTACAGAAGACAGATTACATTTCTTTTCTAAAGTTTTCCCTCGACTGACGCCTTGAAATAATCAGATGAACCATCCGTATGTCTCTTCGCGATTTTTTGAAAAGCCAATTTAAAAACATAAATGGCAATTTTACCTTCCCTTTCCCTTTCCCTAATTTCTAAAAAAATAATTTATATGTTGAAGCGTAAATTTAGTCAGTACTCGTAAAGAACATGTCTTGTCCTGTCATGGCATCATAAGCAGCCCAGAAACTTTGAAGCGTCATTAACAGCATTTCAAAAACACGTTAAAGAAGAGTTTAATGTTTACAAATGCTCCAATTTTATTGGCTCAACTAGAAATAATATAAAAATGTACCAAACTATGAATATTTACTCGTCTCGTTTAATAAGCAGAAATAGTGGCTATTATAATTTAGCATTTTTGCAAATGTTAGTCCTTGGTTTAAATTGTTAACTTTTCTTTCGAACTGGCACTGACATTCATCTTGACTAAAGAAGATTTTTTGTCATAGCTCCAAGCACTCCTGTCATGGCTAATATATAGATTTAGGCAGGTCTAAAAGCGGAGCTCCCATTTATTATTTTTTGCTCAATTTAATTACAGTGTTACCAAATAAGTAGCCACACCATTTCTAAGCTTATACAGTGGCCCACAAGGGTTCAAAATAAATTAATTTTCAATCGCTCATGGTCAAACTTAATATCTTACATGTAAAAACCTCTTATGGTTTTGTTGACGAAGGTGATGTCAATATATTTCGAGGTTAATTCTTCTAAAGTTTTGCTTGTGACAGGTTCTAAAATTAAAATTGACGAGTGCACTTTATTGGGTTCCTCACGTACGCACGTAGGCGCAACAACATTTCTTAGTAAAACTTGATACAACGTTTACTGTACACTATGTTAATAAACCTTTATGACTTATTCAATGTAAAAAGGACCTTGGTCTTGCTTTGATTTACTGCAAAACAGTTAGGGCATAAAAAAAAAAAAACAACTCAAGGCAAAAACAAAAATACAGCAAAACAAACTAAAAAAAAATGAACTCACGCTACGGCAAACAAAACTCACGGCGGAAAACAAACTCTGCAAATTGATGGTGCCGGTTTTGTAAGTCATTTAAAGCAGATTTTGTGTAAGAATTGTGGCACTTTGTGATTTGGAAAGTGGTGCACGCTAACTTAGAATAAGCTTACAATGTTGTTTTGACTGTTTTGAACCGTGTTCTTTTCGTTGCAGTTTGATTGCATGATTATAAACTAATTATGTTTTATACCGTACGCCTTGCTAAAAACCTTAGAGAGTTTTATGTAGAGAACTGATTCAATTTTCTTCATTCCTGGTAAGCAAATATACGGATGGTTAAGTCTGAACTTGCTCAGCCAAGCACAGGTAACTCGCAACGAAATCGACGAAATATTGGTTTACGATTTCAACACACTCGCTGATAAGAGAAACAAAACAAATGCAAGCGAGTATAAAAAAAATAGCAGTTGGATAATAGATCGCTTAAATATATATTGGTGTGCAGTATCGCTGAGTAGTTTTACTCGGTTTTGTTTCGCAGGATTTTTCTGTACGTGTAGTTTGTAATTTATAAAGCGAAATCGTGATTTTGATCCGTGAAACTAATAATTTGATATTGTTATCAAAATCCAATCATCGTCAATCATGAACATCACAGTTAACTCCACTAACTAAAGCACAAAACAATTAACCTAAACGAAATATTTAGTAAACAATGTCTGTATGAAATGTACAAACATGAACAGGTTTCTAAGCAGCATTAATTGAATTATAAATATTTACGGGAAGATCTGAAAACCGACACTACTTCAAATTCGTTCATAAATAAAGTATAGTATAAACAGATTCTCAAAATAAAATCAAACTTATGCATAGTGCATATATACATTTACGTTTGTTACCTCAAGTTTGAAGAAGGCTTGTAAATTCTGTAGG
Source organism: Meandrina meandrites (assembly GCA_963693305.1). Taxonomy (NCBI): domain Eukaryota; kingdom Metazoa; phylum Cnidaria; class Anthozoa; order Scleractinia; family Meandrinidae; genus Meandrina; species Meandrina meandrites. The sequence goes on along the minus strand of OY855908.1, from coordinate 7,054,154 downwards.
GCAAAAATTTCAAACCAGCACAATAATATCGGAAACGAAAACGCCACTCGTTGTACGGCTTACTCCAACACCAGCGACATATACATGTTTTGAATTATCGGTGAAGATTGATCTCTCCTTTCCTTTCGGTGTAGCTGTTAACAGTCTTTTATCCATCACTTAGTGAACTTCACCGGCTTTGAGCTCAATTTTAATTAGCTCAATGTCAGCTCAATTAATTTTTCAGCCTTGGTTAGCCGCAGTGCTTCAACTCTCGGTGTTGTCCGATGTATATCATGTTCAAGTCGGCAATTATTTGGGCTCTTCCCGTTAAGAGGTTGTCGTAAATCATTTGGCATGAGTTTTCATGATGTAGATGAGTAAATAGAGTGAGAAATATTCACGAAGAACTATGTTTTCCAGCAAGCTTTGACCTTTCTTCGCGTCTTTCATTCAGGTTAAAAAGTGAACAACGTACGAACTATTTGCCGCCTTTTCATACACCCGCTTCGTTTAAGTTGAAATGAAATGTCCAGATCATGAAAAAACATGAGAAAAAAAACTCTGAAGTAATACTGTGTTCTTACAAATGTTTTTGTGTTTCTTTTTGCGTAAGAAGGACTCAAAATCAAGAAGAAAGATAAACTCGTCCCCAGGCCTAATCCGTGCGTACGTACGTACGCGGGCGACAACCAAATTTTCTTGGCTTGATGGGTTACCAATTTCTATGGGTATGGAGCTCCAATCGCGGGCGCCATCGGCGCCCGCGGAAGCTCCGCTTAAAAGCAGCTCATTATCTAACATTGTGGCTTAATGGAATTTCAATAAAACTGGCGAAGACGAAATTTAATACCTTACTTGTTCTAGTACTGCTTCACATGCTCACCCAACAAAGGGGAAAACTCCATTCAGCACTCTCTTACTTTCGAGTCAACATCATGAAAATGCTGATCATGTTCTTTTTTTTCTTGCAGAGGCAAGGATGGCACGACTTAGAGGTAATGTGATGGTGATAATTATTTGTAGTCTTGAACTGATAATGCCTGGTCATACTACATTTAATGTATTCATGAAGTATTTAAATCCGTAGATTTTACATTGCTAAACTTAACAAGCAGAATTGCAGACCTTTATAATGCAGTGTTGGTACAGGTGCTTGCAGTTTTCACGTTTCCTATCATGCACATGTGGGTTTTGCTACTTAAGGAGGCTCGAAAGGGTTTTATGACCGCGCGGAGAATGGATCCCAAGATACACGCGGGAAAATTTCCCGCGCGAGATCCGCGCGAGGCGCTGGCAATGTCACGCGTGAACGATGCGCATAGTAAACAAATATGGCGGCTGCGTACGATGAAAAAATGCCGGCTTCATCGCCAAATCGTACAAGATGTGTTGTTTTTCGCAGCAAGACGGGAAAATTTTCTTCTAAAGCGAGTCTAAATAAGAGTGTTAATGGTGTTAACCTTCCAAAAAAGGGAAAGAAAAGGTGTTATAATGAGCTCGACGAGGACAGCAAAATTCCCAGCTCGTCGCCACGAAAAACGCGAAGATTGCGACTGGTAAGTCTCAGAAACTTATACTGGATTCGTTGGAATTTTTGAAGATGCCCTGTATTAACTGAACTTCCCGGTTTATAAACGAATCAACAAGCGTTCTTAAATCGTTCACAGGAATCTGAAAAAGAAAATCGAGGTCAGGGGTTTGGTTGTCGAATTGTTGACATGGATACATTGATGGAGGGTATGGACAGCTGTAAATCTTGCCTTGAAGGTAAAGGGTTTTTCCCTTCACGTTAAAAAATGACCACCATTAACTTCAAGCCCGCATTAATGCTGAAGAGACTTTATTTCTAATTAAAAATTCAGTAGTTACAGGAAGTATAAAATTTACAGACCTTTCCAGGCTGAAAACAACAACTGACTGTAGTATAAAAATAGGCATACTGAAAATGCACAACAGATACTCAAAGTAACATTTTACAAATAAATAGGAATAAAGATTTTAATGCCAGGAGGAAGAATAAAAATTACATTGAAATCCCCCCCAGCAGCTAAACAATTTGCACTGATATAAAGTCTTCAGAGAGCATTTCCCCATAATTTGCTTACAGACTAATTTTGATCAAAAACCTTTATTCGACTTCAAAGATGATATTGAAGCAATGAAAACTTATTTATAAATAAATTTTTTATGCCTCTCACAGAACTCTTCACAGATTTTTATATTTTTCTGAAGGTCCATTAGCATGGAGAAACGTTGTCAGCGAAGAAAAGAAAGGAGCAGCGAGTTCATTTGTCATTAAGTGTCACCTGTGTGGGACCCTCAACACAGTTAATACATCCAAGCAACACAAAACTGGACAACGTGGTCCAAAAGCATTCGATGTGAATAGTAGACTAGCTCTAGGAGCATTAAATGCAGGGATAGGCCAGACACATGTTAATTCGCTTTTGTCATGTTTAAACATTCCATCAGTAAATCATGTCACTTTCAAGGCCAGGGAAAGAGAGGTGGGGAAAGCGGTCGAGACTGTTGCCAAGGCAAGTTGCATGGAGAGTTGTATAGAAGAAAGAAAGATAGCAATAGCAGCTGGTGCTGAAGTTGACTCCCAAAATTTGGTTGGGGTGACATGCTGGTATGACATGGGGTGGCAGAAACGGGGAAAGGCTCACAACTCATCCACTGGCCATGGAGCAGTTCTTGGTGTTGCCACTGGCAAAGTGTTGGATTTTGCTACCAGAAACAAAACCTGCCGAACCTGTTCTGCCTCAAAAAATCCTGAAAAGTCTGAGTCACATGACTGCCGGAAAAACCACACTGGCTCATCAAAAATAATGGAATCGAGTGTTGCCTGTGAGCTTTTTCAGCGTGCTCCAGAAAGAGGAATAAAATATGACAAGTACATTGGAGATGACGATTCTACAACCTTTGCCCATCTTAAAACAAGTGTTCCCTATGGCCTTCAAAAAATTTCTGATTTGATTCATGTTAAGCGCTCACTAAACACAAGGCTCTATAACTTAAGTCAGCGCCAGAAATTTCCAAATTCATCTGTCCTGTCACAGAAAGTGATAAGCTACCTTGTGAAGTGCTTCACATATTGTGTTCACCAACACAAAAACAAACCAATAGAACTTGCCCAAGCATTTCAAGGTATTGTCCCACATGCTTTTGGAAACCATGAGAAATGCAGCCCCTCATGGTGCCGTTACCAACAAAATCCAGCTGCATATGTCCACAACGAGCTTCCTTATGGGAAGGACCTGCATGGGAGCAGCCTTCAATCTGCATTGCAGGAACTTTTTTCAGAGTATGCTTCTGAAACAGTTACATCAAAATTAGCCCCCTGCATGGATTCACAGCGAAACGAGTCGTTAAATGGCACAATTGGTTCTAAGAATGTCAAAATAAGGCATTACGGTGGAAGCGAAAGCAGTGATGTTAGAACTGCCTGTGGAGTTGCTCAGCACAATGAAGGGCACAAGTTTGTTTGCAAAACATTACTGGCGACTGGCATAAACCCTGGGCTTCACTGTACAAACCACCAAGAAAAACAAGATCAAAAGGCTAGTGCTGATAAACAAAGAAAGTCCACAAAAAAATTCAAAATTAAAAGGAGGCAGCTTCACCTGAACAGGTTTCAGTCAACTATCAGAAACGAAAACAAAGAAGGACCTAGCTACGAACACAATATTGGGCTTAATCTGGTGCCACAAGTTGGACAAAGTGTAAATAACAACAACGATATTCTAAAGGAAGTCAACAAAATCACTTGCAAATCTGAACTAACAAAATACGAACAACTAATCCCATTATCTGCTGTCAGACCTTCGCTCAACGAAATAACCTTTGATCCCCAAAAAACCTACAAATTTATCCTGTTCGACATCGAAACAAGTTCAACGGCTAGAAGAACCGAACTTCTCCAGCTGTCGGCGATATCAGACGACGGACTTCACTCCTTTTCTGAATACATTCTTCCTCAGCGCTCTATAAGTTCCACCGCCACGACAGTTCATAACCTAACCGTGAGATTTTCTGGGAATCAAAGAATTTTATGCAAAGCCGGAAAACCAGTCCCAGCCAAGCCTTTACAAACCTGTCTTCACTCGTTCGTGCAATTTTTAGTAGATGTGTGTTCTTTAAAATCCGTAGATTATTTGGTTCTTTTAGGTCACAATTCTTTTGTTTTCGATACGCCAAGACTTCTTCTTAATGGAGGTCCTAACTTTAAAAGTAAGCTGAATGAAATGAAAGTGTTGTTCGCTGACAGTCTGCCTGTACTGAAGGTCCTCCGGTGTCAACCGAACAGCCCGCTGCAATCATCTTCTACAAACAAGTTGAGCGATGTATATGAAAGTCTGTTCTCCGCTAAATTTGATGCTCATGATGCTCTGGAAGACGTCAAAGCCCTGCGAAAAATACTCTTAACCCCTCCGCTGCAAGTTCCAAATGAGAAATTGATCGATCACGGCAAATGCACATCGCCGACTGAAGCATTTGAGCAAGCCACGTTCTTAGAACGACGACAAGATGCTATCCAGTCGTATAGCGGAAAATTATACCAAGGAGGAAAAGATGGTCTTTCGAAGAGCATGGTCGAAAAGCTGACAGATGCTGGTTTGTCCTTTACCACACTGCAAAACATTTTCGAGAGGTATGGCATCAACGGCTTGTATGGAGTACTGACATTGGCGCCAACAACAAATTCGACGCGTCGCCAATCAAATTCGCCAAGAGTGACATCGAACAATTCTTCGTTATTTCCAACAGTTGTAAGCAATGCTTATTTTCTGTAATGTGTAACTTGACAATTAAATGCGAAATCCATTCTTAGAATCGTTCACTTCTGAATGCGGATCGCACATGAACACACCACAAACGAAGGAATCGAAAGCGATGGTTTCGCGAGGCTTCTCGCGAGAATGAGCCACGGAACGACTGAACAGTCAGCGGTCTTGCTCAAAACGCGTGACCGGAAATAAAAATGTACGCTGAAATCGCGAAAACCGGAAATAAAGTCTGAAAGAGTTGGCTAGCTATATCTCGAAAAATAGCTCGGTGACCTATCCTGATTTTTTGCATACAAATAAGAATCTTTATTTTGTATTTTTGAAGAAAATATCAGAAAAATTTATCTAGTGGAAATTTTTTTTCACCTCCCTACAGCCTTTTCACAAATAGCTCGAATTCTGCTAGATAGTTTTTCTCATACCACAAATTAGGTTAGGGAATTTGATGTGCTTCATGAAATTCCGAAAAAAAATCTAGGTCACCGAACTGGTTTTTAAGCTATTTTTCAAAAACTCAGTTTTGCGAGGGTTTTTGAGCAGCGCCTTACCGTTTCCATGGCAACAGTTGGGACGTCAAAGAGACCTTTAAAAAATTGCCAGACTATAGTGTTATTCAGATGTTAAAATGTTGCCCTGCTGATCGAAACCACACTTTTGAGATCTTTCGTTGTTTTACACCCACTGTTAACAGTGGGAAACCCTTTCGAGCCTCCTTAAGAGCAGTTCTTTCTAAGAGTCAAGCAAAGTGGGAAATGAAACTTTTTGACCCCGCTTCAAATTTTGCATGCAGTTAGATATTCATGGGGGATGTACAAAAATGCCTTTATTTAAGGTTGAAACTTTATTGTTGCCATGGCAACACCCATTGTTTGTTCATGCCTCCAAACCTATTTTTTTCTACAGAACCTGTTGTGAAATGTGCAAAATGTAAAGCACTGTTTCTTGAGTCCATTAAAACACTATCGCTCAAGACTTGTAGCAAATATAAATCTATCATTCTAGTTTACTTTTATTTATAGGACTTTTTATTAAATGAAATTGACAATGACTAGACAGCCAATTAACTAGGTGCGTTTTCGGACATTTCGGCTGGTGGGTAAAACTGGCTAAGCCTTTCCTTGAATTTCTCCAAAAGTACACCAGTTCCAGACCGGAAACTAAGCAGGTAGTTTACACAGATATCCTAGTTTCTAAATCTGTAAAGATCTCTGCGGGACGGCCTCTTATATTACTAAGGGCAGTTAACGAACGAGCCTCAAAAACGAGTTTTTGCATATATCGGCAAAATTAACATTTTGTGCACTCGCCCCCCCCCCCCCCCAAAAAGTAAACTAGAATGATAGATTTATATTTGCTACAAGTCTTGAGCGATAGTGTTTTAATGGACTCAAGAAACAGTGCTTTACATTTTGCACATTTCACAACAGGTTCTGTAGAAAAAAATAGGTTTGGAGGCATGAACAAACAATGGGTGTTGCCATGGCAACAATAAAGTTTCAACCTTAAATAAAGGCATTTTTGTACATCCCCCATGAATATCTAACTGCATGCAAAATTTGAAGCGGGGTCAAAAAGTTTCATTTCCCACTTTGCTTGACTCTTAGAAAGAACTGCTCTTAAGCTCTAAGTCGGAAAAGGTGGATCCAGAGACCTACTTATTCAATTCTAGCGTAATGTGTACGAAAGAGACGGATTGGTGTTAAAGTATAAATTACCGAAATGCGAAAAACTGTGTTAAAAAGCCCTAACGACTTTCTGCTAACTTGGAAAAATGCTGGTTCTTATACAGGGATCTTTATCATGTCGTATCTTGCGCAGGGTGCAGCCGCGAGGCAAAATGCTTTTATGAAAACTAGAAATTATGCAAAAAAGTATTTGCGGACAAAATGAAAGAATACCAAGTGGGGAAAGGCCAACGCTCTATGAACGAAGTCGCCGTAAAATGTGCAGAGCAAATTGATTTTGCTACAACTGAATAAACGGTGTGCACAGGCTTCTAAAACTAGATGTTCGTCAAAGATTCGACAACATCTTCGTATGAGCACAGACTGAAAGCGCGCGTGAGGGTATTTCTCGATCCAGAGAAAATAGACGACCTGAAATACATTTTCAAGCTCTCCCTCGAAAAATTTAAAGGGCTCCTCCGCTTTATTAAGCCGAATAATACATGCCTATTTTCATTAAATATGACAACGATAAAAACAAAGTTACACGAGAAAGCTCAACGGACCATTTTATTGTTTTTGAGTTTGAAAGAAATTACGGGCGTAAGAAACGAATTCTTACACTTTGTAACAGCCCTAGCCGCAGGGTATTGGACAAATGGAGTATAAACCGCATTGGAAGTGTTAGAAAAAAGGTAAAAACTCCGTTCAGTCTAATTTGTACTTACCTATTCTCACTGAATTGAGTGTAGCATCATTTAAACATCAGTTATTTAATTACTGTTTGAAATTTTTGACATTTTGCAAGTCTACAAACTGAGAGATTGAGCACTCCTTTATTTACGAACGAACGTCCTGTAAATGTGGATGATGTTCTTTTTTCGAGCAGAAGAATATTATTTGAGAGTTGAAGGTAATGTGATGATGATAATTAACAATTGGTTCATGCTTTAGCGTGCACTATCGAGTTATGGTGCACGCGGGAAGTTTGGAGAGCACGAAAGAAGCGTAAGAGTTGCCCGAGGCGATAGCCGAGGGCAACTCTAGCTTCTTGAGTGCTCTCCAAACTTCCCAAGTGCACCATAACTCGATAGTGCACAGCTAAAAACATGAACCAATTGTTTTATAACATTGCCGGTGGAACTGTGTATCAAAACCGGCCGCGGAAAAAAAAAACTAACTGCGTTTATTGTGTGCAGTGTTAGAAAATAAACATAGCGGTCGAGCGATAAATTACACATGTACAAGTTTACACGAGTGGTGCAGTTTGTGTCAAATGGCTAATAAATTGACTAAGTTTATTCGGTGGAAGAGCGAAGGAAAAAAGACTACCGAAAACAGCAAATGCTGCTTTTGATTCCGAGGTTAGTTTTCGCTGAATTAAATTTTTACCCCAGAGCGGAAAAAACAGCCTCGAACAGCCGAGCAGATTCCGAGGGTTAAAAGAGTCAAAGAATTCGGTTCCATGCTTAGTTTTTAGTATTTTTCTGGACCGATTTCATTCGTGGTTGCAAAATTTGGGTCGTGATGAAAATAAACGTTTTTCTTTTTAAAATGGTAGTTGAGTGAATCGCCCGATGAATTAACTTAAATTTTTCGCGTACGGCAAAAATCAAAACAGAGCCGTTGACACTTTGGTGTAACGCTTAAAACGCGAAAACTTTCGTTCGGTAGCTAGGTTTTAGTGTCATCGAACTGTTGTCATTCATGGTTGGCCCATTCTTCCACGTTAGGGCCGTGAAAAAAATGATTTTCGTCCTTCGAGACTCGCGCTTTAGTTGTTGTTGTTTGAATGAAGAAAAGCACAGAAACAACTTTGATGGCAAAATCGAATTTATTTTCTCTTTCGCTCTCCGTCTCGTAATAAGAAACAGCTTACCTTGTAGCTCGTATCCTTGAAAAAATATTGAAACTGATTCACTTTCCACATTCCGAAGATAAGAAGATGTCATCGATCGCTTTCCCAAAACACAGCGTGTGAGGTCAGTGAGATTTTCACTCGTAGATTACGTCATCAGCGTGCACTATCGGGATTTTGAGCACGCTCACGTATACTGAATTTGATTGCGCGGCTCTGCTAGCTATGTTATAATTGTTGTTAGTCTTTATTAAAACTTATATTGCCCATATTATGTTTTATGTGTACAGGAAGTAATAAAATAAATACCGTAAATTACTATTTTTCAATCAGTGTTTGAAATGTTTGACACTTTGCAAGACTACAAACTGAGAGATTGAGCACTCCCTTATTTTCGATTAACATATTATGTATATGTGGATAATGTTTCCTTTCTCTTGCAGAATTTTTGAGGAAACGTCTAGGTAATGTAATCGTGATATTGGTTGTTAGGCTTTATTAAATTTATATTGTTTATATTATGTTTTAGGTGTACAGAAATAAATAAAATAGAGACAGAAGTCCATAACTAGAAGTCTACATCTGGTATTGGGGCGCGTGCTATGTCTTTCGCGTGTAGGCTATTTTTAGAAACTGATGTCTCGCGAGAAAATGACGTAACCCACTATTTCGACACGATTGGAGTTCTAAGTTGCGGTCGAATATTTTGGAAAGTGGCAGGTGAAATAAATCAAATCACATCAAAACACTTGACAGGCCATTCTCTTTAATTCTTACATTTCGACAGAAGTAGTATCGTAGATAGTGATTTCAAACGTCTGTTCAGTGGCATTTGAAGGCGAGTGAAAAAGCAACCCGTCGCTGGGTTTCAGTAGACAAACTCACAAAACAAACAGGTCGACTTTTTATAATTTACGAGAGAATTTATGAACAGAAGTTCCCCAAACTTTTAGTAGTTAAGTGTGTCTTTATTTTGTACAGCATATCCTCGTGTTAAAATACTGAACAACATACCCAACACAATAGCTGCACACTGCGAAGTGCCCGAGAAGCACAACTTGAATTAAACTTTTGACGGATGTGAAGGAAATCATCATTGTTCGATGAATTAGACTCGTATTTCTATTCATATTAAAACAAGTACATTACCTTAGTCAGTCTTTTGTTTTCATGCCGTCCTTATAATTCCAAAACATGCGAAACTCGCCAAACTTGTCGTTTTCTCTGAATGTTGTTCTCAAACGAATCAAACTTCATTCTGTTCATTCTGCGCTCGATGTTGAGCGCTTCAGGGACCACGGTTTTGTTTTTCAAAATAGCAACGAACCGGTGCCAAAATGCACTTGCTCTCTTAATGCCTGTCTTCATCTTGAGAGTACCATTAATCTTTAGTGTCTTCGCATTTTGAATTTGACTCGGAATTAGTCTATCTTGCCCGCTGCCATTTCGTATTCTGACTCCAAAACACTGAGGTCCTCTCGCTTATTTGGATGCTCCGAACTTTGATGCTATCGTCATCGATGAAAGATGGCCTGATGATTCTTGTCCGGGCGATTTAATCCTCACAAAACAGAAATTACGATGACCAACAAACAGAAATTTCGTAATGCCGTTCGCTCGAGTTCACTCGTCCTCTGCAGTTCTGCTTTTCTTCAAAAATTTGTTCAACCAATCAAAGGCGCGAATTAAAAAATACCGACCATGTCATGGTGGTGCGGGTGCTTGCTATTGTTTTTCAATCGCTGTAATTATTCTTCTTAATGGAAATTCCGTTTAGTGCTTTTTTTTTACACTTTATCGGGCAAAAGTCGCGAACGTTTGAGAAACACACACGTCCTCATTTTCACGAGAAAATGATCCCAATTTGATCATGGGTTTAAGCCTAAAAACGCAGGCTCTTTCTGTATACGTAAGTAGTCATTGTGAAAACGCAAAATAATGGGAATTTAACTTAACGAATAACTTCTAAGTTATATCAAAGATAAAAAAAAAGCTACACAAAAAAACTCAACGGACGGTTTATTGTTTTTGAGATTGAAAGAAATTAAGGGTGCAAAAAAAAAAAAAAACAACAAACAAACAAACAAACAAATAAAACAAACAAACAAACAAAAGAAAAAAAAACAGAGGAATATTTTTTTCCAGACGACCGTTTTTTTTGTTTGAGTTTGGAAGAAAGTAAAGGTATTCAAAAAAACTTACTATAGCATTTGGTAACAGTACTAACACTCTATTAGATTTGCTTGTATATAAAATCAATATTGCATTGCAAATATGTTTGTTACAAAAGTAAATTACATTTAATATCCTCCTTTTTAGTTTCATTTGTACGATAGTTATTCGTTAAAAAAGCGTTCTGATTTTTATTGTTTAATTTTCACTGACCTCGTCTAGCATAATTTGTTGCTTTCCCTTTATCAAAATACTGTATACGTATATATTTGCTCATGTTATGTTTTAATTGTACAAAAGTAGTTAAATCCAGCAGACCATACCTATTACATCGCCAAATTCAACAAGCAGAAGTTTTCTTTTGAACTGCCTGCCTAGACAAGACATATTTCGACTAATATAAATAATATCCAGTGGCATGGTTCCAAACTTTTTTCTCAGTCTTGCCTTGTCATCTCATGGCATCATAAGCAGTTTGATACCTTTGTAGCATTATAGCATTTCCCAACCTTGATAAGGAAGAAAAAGAGTATGTATTTAAAGATGACAACTGTTTCACGCTTTCCTTTCGGTAGTGCCCAAATGAGTAGAAGCAATGACGTGCACAGGGAAGGAAAGGGAGAAAGTCGCACATTGTAGCTCGGGAGCTTTCCTTTACCCGATCCTTTCTATCGTGTGGGGTTTTTTGCTATTAGTCAAAAAAGCAGATCTTGAGTAATTTATATTCAATTCTAAGGTCGTGTTCTCGCTTGGAACCAACATTATGTAAATGTGAATGTTTTTTTTTTCTCTTGCAGGGGCATTGCTGGGAATTTTTTACGGTAATATGACAGTGATAACCAGAATATTAGTCTTTATTAAAAACTAAATTGTAATTTAGTGAGTTTTGATTGGTTAACAGGCACCATTGACCACAAATAGGGTAGCCGATACGCGTCAACGAAAACAGCTGGGTTGCTCAAATATTGAAATTCTTTTAGGTGTGTTTTTAATAAAATAATTATTCCATTCGCACTTGTTGGATATGAGATCGTTATAGCCAACGAGGCGCGTGGCGCCTCGTTGGCTATAACGCTCGTGGAATAACTTTTAAATATAAAATTTATATTTGCCCATTGTGTAGTTTATTGTTTAATTTTCACTGACTTAGTGTAGCATCACTTATTTTGTTGCTGCTCTATATAAAAATTATATATGCCCATATTATGTTTCAAGTGTACATGAAGTATTTAAATCCTTCAGAGCATAGATCTTCATTGCATCGCCAAGTTCAACAAGCAGAAATACTCGACGAGCATGCACTTGTTGTGTAGGTGTTTTATTCCTTAATTTTGAACCAAATACATGTAAATGCGGATGTTTTTGCTTTTTTTCTTTTTTCAGTGCTGATCGCATTCGCGAGTATTGCTACAGGTAATGTGATAGTGATAAATTGTAGGTATTCTTTATTAAAATTTCTCTCCGCTCATGGGTATTAATTTTAATTGTACCAAAGTAGGTAAATCCTGCAGACCATAGCTATTACATCGCCAAGTTCAAAAAGGAGAGATACTCGGCGAGCATACAGTGGTTGCGCAGGTGCTTGCTAGTTTTCTTTTGATCTGCCTGCCTAGAAAAGACTTATTTCGACTAATATAAAGAATATCCAGTGGCATGGTTCCAAACTTTTAATTCACTCTTGCCTTGTCTTGTCATGGCATCCTGAGCCGGCAGTTAAATATAGCAATACCCAAACTAGATAAAGAAGAAACGTCAGTGGACGAGTAAAAAAGTGTGTATTTTAAGATGACAATTGTTTGTCTCCTCCAGGCAAAATCAAGAAAGACAGGTACATGGAAGGTAAGTGAGAAAGTTCATCGTGGTAGCTTGGAAGTTTTCCGTTATCCAATCCTTTCTATCGTGCGGGTCTTGTTGCTCTTTGTCAAAAAAACAGATCGAGAATTCCTTTTATTCAATTCTTAGGTAGACAAAGGGATGGCCGGCTGGATCTGTTAGTGTGTGAGTTAATTTATATTTGCCCATTGTATAGCCTATGGTTTAATTTTCACTGACTTAGTGTAGCATCATTTGTTGCTGTTCCATATAAAAATATATATTTGCCAATTTTGTTTTAAGTGCACATGAAGTAGTTAAATCCTAAAGACCATATATGCTACACCAACAAGCGAAAATACTCTGCGAGCATGTAGTGGTTTTGCAATTGCTTCCTAGTTTTCTTTTGAACTGCCTGCCTAGATAAGACATATTCGACTAATATAAAGAATATCCAGTGGCATGGTTCCAAACTTTTTTGTCAGTTTTGCCTTGTCAGGTCATGGCATCATAAGCAGTTCAGTACCTTTGTCGCCTTATAGCATTTCCCAAACTTGATAAAGAAGAAAAACAGGTATGAAAAGGGAGAAAGTCGAACATTGTAGCTTGGAAGCTTTCCTTTACCCGATCCTTTCTATCGTATGGGTTTTGCTGCTGTAAGTCAGAAAAGGCAGATCTAGTGCCATTTATATTCAATTCGAGGGTCGACTGTTCCCGCTTGGAGCCAACATTATGTAAATGCGAATGTTTTTTTTGTCTTGCAGGGGCATTGCTGGGACTTTTTAGCGGTAATATGACAGTGATAACCAAAATATCAGTCTTTTTTAAAAGCTAGAAATGGTTTATTGCAGTTTCTGAGTTTTGAATGGTTAACAGGCAATGGCATATGAGCTCATATACCATCAACGAAAACAGCTGGGGAGCTCAAATATTGAAATTCTTTTGGGTGTTTTTAATAAAAAAAAATATTCCACTCGCGCTTGTTGGATGTGGAATAATTTTTAAATGAAATCTATATTTGCCCATTGTGTGGTTTCTAACATGCCCCAGACGTGATGAGGAAGAAATGTGAATGAGTAAAAGAGTATGTATTTCAAGATGACAATTGTTTCACGGTTTCCTTTAGGCAGTGCGCAACGAGTAGAAACAATGAATTGAACAGCTTGGAAGGTTTCCTTTACCCGATCCATTCTATGTGGGTTTTGTTGCTCAGAAAAGGCAGATCTAGAGTCCTGTATATTCAGTTATAAGATCGTGTAAGAGATGGCCCTCTTTATCTGTTACAACATTCCCTTCATTTTATTATTTTTTGTTAAATTAAGTTATTTACAATCACAATCTGTTTGGTTTAGACCCTTTTCCAACCATTTTATTTAATTGTGAACCAACATTTTGTAATTGCGGATGTTTTTTGTCTTACAATGGCATTTCAGGAAGTTTTGCACGGTAATATGATAGTGATAATAAGAATGTTAGTCTATATAAAATTTATATTTGTCCATTGTGTAGTTTATTTTTTTTTAATTTTCGCTGACTAAGTGTAGCATAATTTGTTGCTGTTGTATATTAAAATATATATTTGCCCATATTATGTTTTAAGTTTATATGAGGTATTTAAACCATGCAGGCCATAGATATAATAAATTACATCGCCAAGTTCAACAAGCAGAAATACTCGATGAGCATGCAGTTGTTGTGTAGGTGCTTGCTAGGTTCTTTTGAACTGCCCAAACAAGACTTACTTCGACTTAATTATTCCTTAATCTTGAACCAAATACATGTAAATGCGGATGTTTTTGTTATTTTTTCTTTCAGGACTGAGACTCGTGGGTAGTGCTACAGGTAATGTGATAGTGATAAATTGTAGGTATTCTTTATTAAAATTTCTCTCCACTCATGGGTATTAATTTTAGTTGTACCAAAGTAGGTGAATCCTGCAGACCATAGCTATAACATCGCGAAGTTCAAAACTGAGCAGAAATACTCGATCAGCATGCAGTTGTTGTGTAGGTGCTTGCTAGTTTTCTTTTGAACTGCCTAAACAAGACTTATTTCGACATATTTATTCCGTAATTTTGAACCAAGGACATTTAAATGCGGATGTTTTGTTTGTTTGTTTGTTTTTTTCTTGCAGTGACATTCGGAGGTATTGCTACAGGTAATGTAGTAGTGATAAATGTTAGGTATTCTTTATTAAAATTTCTCTCCGCTCATGGGTATTAATTTTCATTGTACCAAAGTAGTTAAATCCTGCAAACCATAGCTATTACATTGCCAAGTTCAAAAAGCAGAAATACTCGATCAGCATGCAGTTGTTGTGTAGGTGCTTGCTAGTTTTCTTTTGAACTGCCTAAACAAGACTTATTTCGACATATTTATATATTCCGTAATTCTGAACCAAGTACATTTAAATGCGGATGTTTTGTTTGTTTGTTTTTTTTTCTTTCAGTGATATTCGGGGGTATTGCTACAGGTAATGTGGTAGTGATAAATTGTAGGTATTCTTTATTAAACTTTCTCTTCGCTCATGGGTATTAATTTCAATTGTACAAAAGTAGGTAAATCCTGCAGACCATAGCTATTACATTGCCAAGTTCAACAAGCAGAAATACTCGGCGAGCATTTAGTGGTTTTGCAATTGCTTGCTAGTTTTCTTTGGAACTGCCTGCCTAGACAAGACATATTTCGACTAATATAAAGAATATCCAGTGGTATGGTTCCAAACTTTATTCTCAGTCTTGCCTTGTCATGTCATGGAATCATAAGCAGTTCGGTACCTTGGTAGCATTATAGCATTTCCCAAACTTGATAAAGAAGAAAAAGAGTATGTATTTCAAGATGACAAGTGTTTCACGCTTTCCTTTCGGTAGTGCCCAAATGAGTAGAAGCAATGACGTGCACAGGAAAGGAAAGGGAGAAAGTTGCACATTGTAGCTTGGAAGCTTTCCTTTACCCGATCCTTTCTATTGTGTGGGTTTTCTTGCTCTAAGTCAAAAAAGGGAGATCTAGAGTCATTTATATTCAATTCTAAGGTCGTGCCCGCTTGGAACCAACATTATGTGGATGTAGATGTTTTTTGTCTTGCAGGGGCATTGCTGGGCATTTTTAGTTGTTATATGACAGTGATAACCAGAATAGTAGTCTTTATTAAAAACTAGGAATGGTTTATTTCAATTCCTGAGTTTTGATTGGTTAACAGGCATATGAGCTCATATACCATTGACCACAAATTGCGTAGTCGATACGCGTCAACAAAAACAGCTTGGGAGCTCGAATATTGAAATTCTTTTGGGTGTTTTTAATAAAATAATTATTCCACTCGCGCTTGTTAGATGTGAGATCGTTATAGCCAACGAGGCGCGTAGCTAATATAATATAAAGAATATCCAGGGGCATTTTTCCAAAAATAATAATTAATATAATTATTCGACTCGCGCTTGCTGGATATAAGATCGTTATAGCCAACGAGGTGCGTAGCGCCGAGTTGGCTATCTACCACCTGATATCCAACGCGCGCTCGTGGAATAACTTTGAAATATAAAATTTATATTTGCCCATTTTGTAGTTTATTGTTTAATTTTCACTGACTTAGTGTAGCATCATTTGTTGCTGCTCTATGTAAAAATTATAAATGCCTATATTCTGTTTCAAGTGCATATGAAGTATTTAAATCCTGCAGACCATAGATCTTGATTACATCGCCAAGTTCAACAAGCAGAAATACTCGATGAGCATGCAGTTGTTGTGTAGGTGCTTGCTAGTTTTCTTTAGAACTGCCTAAACAAGACTTATTTCGACATATTTATTCCTTAATTTTGAACCAAATCCATGTAAATGCGGATGTTTTTGTTATTTTTTCTTTCAGTACTGACATTCGCGATTATTGCCAAAGGTAATGTGATAGTGATAAATTGTAGGTATTCTTTATTAAACTTTCTCTTCGCTCATGGGTATTAATTTTAATTGTACCAAAGTAGGTGAATCCTGCAGACCATAGCTATTACATCGCGAAGTTCAAAAAGCAGAAATACTCGGCGAGCATACAGTGGTTTCGCAGGTGCTTGCTAGTTTTCTTTTGAACTGCCTGCCTAGACAAGACATATTTCGACTAATATAAAGAATATCCAGGGGCATTTTTGCAAACTTTTAATTCACTCTTGCCTCGTCCTGTCATGGCATCATGAGCAGTTTAGTATAGCAATACCCAAACTAGATAAGGAAGAAACGTCAGTGGATATTGATCGAGAGTTCCTTTTATTCAATTCTTAGATGTACTAAGAGATGGCTTGCTGGATCAGTTAAAGGGTAGGTTAATTTATATTTGCCCATTGTGTAGCTTATGGTTTAATTTTCACTGACTTAGTATAGCATCATTTGCTGCTGTTCTATATAAAAATATATATTTCCCAATATTATGTTTTAAGTGCACATGAAGTAGTTAAATCCTCAAGACCATAGATGCTAAATCAACAAGCAGAAATATTCGGCGAGCATGCAGTTGTTGTGTAGGTGCTTGCTAGTTTTCTTTTGAACTGCCTTTAGTACCTCTTAAAGTGTATTCAGACTGACACAGTGGCATTGATGAAAATTGCTGAAGGTAATGTGATATTAACAATTGTTGCCCATCTATATAAATATTTATATTTGCCCAACAATGTAACGAATGCTTTTGCTTTTCTTACAGAGGCAATGGCAGCAGGCGAAGGTAATTTATAATAATATGTAGGTTATACATGTATATAATAATATATCAAGGAGATATACTCGGCAACCATGCAGTGGTCGTGCAGAGTAAATTGAAATTGAAATTTCTGTCTTGAAAAGATGTACTTCGACCTAGAAATTCTCCAAACTGTGGCTGTTAAAGTCTGCTAAGCAACGCACACACTAAAAAGTCGACCTCCCTTTTTACGTTAGTCGGCTAATATAATTCTTTATATACGATCGCGTTGCCATATGCTAAACAGTTAACCCTATTTAAACCCTCTTGTATGTTGACCCCCTAAGAAGTGGCAAATGTCTTAAATAAAGAAATGCATAACACAAGGAATGTTTTCTCTCCCCCGCCCAGTGACAAAATGGAGACTTAAACAGCTCGAACAGGAAAACTTGTACCTCAAAATGGAAATAAAATATGAAGCCATAAAAAGGAGCAGCGCCACTGATAAACTTGAAGGTACATCTTTTGATAACTTTGGAACTTCAATCATAATAGATCGTTGTTTAATAACTTTCTGCCTTTAAATTAAGGTAGATGCTACTTTGAAAATGGAAGTATCTCTGTAAGTATGCTATCCTGTAATGGCTGGTGGTGGTTCTTACATTTTAACACAAACGCAAGAGTACATGCAGTGCTTTATAAAACTATTATAAAGACAAAGAAAGAGTTTATAACCTTCACTGAAAAACGAACAACGGAGCAAACACGAGGGTGCATTTAAAGTAACAATCAATAAGGAACAAATTTAGCAGCAGTATTTATTACCTTATTGAATCGTAAAAAAGAACTTATGTTTAAAATTATTTCAGTTGACGTTTTTATGGTTGGTCTACTTTTACTAACACATATTATTATTATTTTTCCCCTCCGGTGCTCCACTGAAATATAAAGAAACTGAACAGAGAAATATGAAGCTTGAAAAGAAACTGCAGGAGCAAGAGATAAACCTTGAGCGTAGGTCAATTTATTTCTGTTAAAACCCCGCACAATATATTAGGAGTAACCTGGAGTCGAATATTCCCGGCCTGTAAACGCGATGCGAGTGGAACCGGAAGCCACACGGAGAAAGACTCTAAAATAAGGCTCCACAATTGCAAATGTCCTGATTCAAAGTTCAACCTTGCCTTGGGGTAGCTAGGTTTCAAATACAAGAATTACCTTATAATTATAATGAATTGATTTAAAGCCATCTCTATATAAATCATATCTATTTGATGATCTAGATCTGATGTTCTAGTATCATTGCAAAAAGTGTAAGTAGTTCAGTGTCCTTACCTCTGTGTTTTAGTTATCCTTTTCCAACATGGTAGGAGCTTCTTCAGCTTGATAGTAGCTTTGTCGAAATGTATTGGCTAATCGACTGCTGACGCCACGGCAGCCATGCTGGGGGACAAGAACAAAGCGTCTTCCTCCGCTCGGAACCAAGCTTTTTTATCATGCAAATTCTGCGAAAAAGTTTTTGATTGTTCTGACCACCAACATGGACGCCTTGTCACGTGGTTGCAATAAGGAACAAACTTAGCAGCAGTATTCATTAAAAACTTATGACCCCCGCAGGGTTCCGCCGGAACCCGAGGAGACAAACTTAGGACTCCCCGCGTATGTAGATAAAATGTATGAGCGGCGAACGGTACCGGAAAAAATCTCAATTTTCGTCGAAGCAGCTCGCAAAGTTTTGCCCAAATGTTCGCAGAGGATCAACGAAATGCTCGCAAAGGATCAAGGATTCTGAAGTCATCAGTGTTTACTGTGCCAAGTACGTCGCGACATTGTTTGCTGCGGAATTTCCTTGTTGCGTGACACCGCGCTATTTTCAAAATTTCATAAGTCACCTAACCTATACAGCTTGCTTCAGGATATTCCAAGTAATTTGAGAAATTATTTTGGCATCCTTTAACTGCCAAATGTGTTTGCTAAGTTCGGTATTAAGCTTCTTACTCGGGTGATTAAAAGAAGCTTTGTGGTTGGTTAATCTAGTCTTGAAGGAGTTTTCAGTAAGCCCCACATAGATCTGATCAGGCCTGTTTACCTCCATCACCACTGTCGCTTGGTACACCTTTGATTGCTAGCGCTTAAGACAATTGCCAGCTAAAGAAATCGACAAGAACTGTAGTTTTTGATGACACAATATTCTTTTAAAGTGTTGACTTATTGTGGCCGTCAAACTCGATGTTCTGTTCTAGGTTGGACATACAGCTGTAACTGATTTTCACTGTGTTGCGTTTAAAGATCTTGTGCAGCACGTGGCCCATTGGAAACTCTTCGTCGAGGATCTTTAGGAACGTCCGTCCGACGTTGGTGGCAACATTTTTGCTTTTTTGCTGTATGGGGCACTATACCAAAGTATATCCCTGTGGCGATTACTTTTTTAGCTGAGTTTGGCGGTTGTAATGCGTTTGCTGGTGAAAATACAAGACGGTGCTTGTATCCGCTATCATTAAGCTCTTTCTGGTAGAGTGGAACTGCTTTGTCGAATGAATTCTGGTCATATGAAATCTCGGAGAGCCTTTTATTGATGGCCATCGGAATGTTTTGAATGATCTGCGGTGGATGGTCGGATTTCTCGTGGACGTTAAATGGTATGTTGTTGGGCCTGGAATAAGGCATGTATGTACCACCGGTAGAGAGTGTTATCGAGGAAGATTACGATTTTCTTGTTGAGTTCAGTGGCAATTTTAAGGCCATATTTGCTGAAGATGCTGCACAGATCTTTTTTGATCATCTCGACATGAGATGATCTTGTTACACCTAGGCCGTCATCTCTGTAAAGGCCGAAGTTGTTACCATATTTCGATTTAATTTTGTGTAAGAGAAAAGCGGCAACGAGCTCACAGGATTTAGCACCATAATAGGTACCCACGGTGACGTCAAAGAGGTTTAAGGATGCTTTCTTTGCCCTACGGCTCAACTGAATTGTAAAAAAGAGATTTTTTCGCATGTAGGATTATGCACTTTTCATCGGCGGTGATGTTATCGTAGTCTGATGCAAAATCAATACAAGGGCGACACCAAGAAGGTGGTCTGAAATTGACAGATAAAATCATACACATCAAAAGCGGCGAATGAGTAGTGATCCTTGTTTTCTAAGCTATTGAACCAGCTTTAAGAACCGTTCCCTGAGAAAGTGAAGCAAAGTTGGAAATGAAAATTTTTAACCCCCCTTCATTTTTTGTGTGAAGGTAGGCTACCTGTGAGGATGAACAAAAACGACCATATTTTGATTGGCAGATGATCGCACTTGGTCACGCAAGCCTCAGGTTCATGTTTTGAGCTAACATTTCACACTCAAAAAGTAAAAATATACGAGGCTAGTTCTCGGGTAAATGTAAACCAAATCAAATGAAATTCCAGCAGAAAGTAGAGTCATTCTTCTAGTTTATAAAAATTATTGTAAAAGTATTTTGAGGTTTATGAACAAGGAAAAAATTGACGCTGTGTAATAAAGCCTGTCGGCCATTTGGACAAGCGGCAAAATCAAGCAAAACCAATTTCGCTATTCTTCCCAAAGTACTCCCTTTCTTGAAACCATATTAGCAGCAGAGCTAATATGGATAATGTAGTTTCGAAATATCTTAACATCTTTTTGGGGAACGTTATATTTTGTCCATAGGCATTCAAGACATACAAGGCAAATTGCAAAAAATTGCAAGATTGGCCATTTTGAGGGCCTCGCTATTTGGCCTTAAAAGGCTTAAGAGAGATGAATTCAGCTTGAAAATAATTTTATATCACCTGGTCTGTTACGTAAATGTGATTAATAACGTTTTGGTTGGCGAATTTGGTGAAATTTAAATTAATACAAAAGCCTACCTTGCAAGTTTTGGCAATTTCTTCAAGACGATTTGTTGTGCGAGACTCGCCTTCGCTCCCTCCAATTTCTTGACCAAATTAAGCACAGACACTAGCAGAAAGGCCAAATCTAACAGTTTCCCACATCAAAAACCATTTTCCTGCGTTTCAGACCACAAATGATGATACATTAATCCGCATACTTGATAAACAACAGTTCGCCCGTTTCGCCGCCATGTCAAAACACATCCGTAACTTTGTGATACCTTCCGTCGAGTGCCAAACCTCTTCAGTACAATTCATCCGGAAAGGTAGATAAATGATCACTGCATTAAGCAAATGCATGCCTTTGAACATTACAGAGTAATGTCAGTGATGCATTTGGCAGAAATCGAGTCGCGCGTTTGAAAGTCAGAATGTTGAATAAACGAACACACCGGAACTTCGGGAGACGGGACTGTTGACCGGATGTAACACGATACAAATGGTGTAGGTGTAAGTTCTTTGAGGACATCTCATGGTTCTTTTGGTATTAAAGGTGGAAGGTTTTACGATGATAATGCAATATAACTACTAGGTATATTCTTACCACAGAAGTTTAAGTTTTATTTTACCGGCGATGAGTGTTTTCTGCATCTTTCGCAGGCACAGCATAGCATTGGTCAGAAACAGGCAGATTTCACATCACCGTACTTGTCCTCGTCAAGCTGGTTTGCTTGAACTTGCAGAACTAGACTACGAGCAGCCCCTATTTTTTCGCAGTCCGTC
This sequence comes from Meandrina meandrites, assembly GCA_963693305.1. Lineage (NCBI taxonomy): Eukaryota > Metazoa > Cnidaria > Anthozoa > Scleractinia > Meandrinidae > Meandrina > Meandrina meandrites. Next base: position 7,032,599 of record OY855908.1, on the reverse strand, counting down.
GAGCGTGAAGCAAAAAAAAAAAGAGCGCGCGAAAACTGGGGACGAGGGGAGCGGAAGCGAAGCGCGAAAAAATGTCGTGCTTCGCTTCCGCTCCCCTCGTCCCCAATTTTCGCGCGCTCTTTTTTTTTTGCTTCACGTTCGACGGACTGCGAAAAAATAGGGGCTGCTCGTAGTCTATGTTCATCCCCCCAGGTAGCCTACCTCCACACAAAAAATGGAGGGAGGTTAAAAATTCTCATTTCCAACTTTGCTTCACTTTCTCAGAGAACGGTTCTCAAACGGCTTTAGTGTTTTCCACTGAGTTTTAAATCAATGGAATCGGATTAAAGTGGATTAAAATCCGAGCTTGCTTACAATGTTAGTGTTTATTCGGCCTTGGATTTATTTGCTGATTTTTCCGATTACAGATGTAGCGGGGTTGATGAGGCGGCATGTGAGGTTGTTGGCGAAGTTTGGCTTGTGATCTTTAAGGGTGATAAAGGCTTCTCGTTTGGCAGGGATATTGTCTCGGTCACCTAGATCCAGCTTTTTTGGCGATGTTTTTGGCTTCGAGCTCGATGGGATCTGTAGTAATTTGGGTGACTTTGTTGTAAGCATTTGTGATGTTGTTCTACACGTCAGTAGATCATTGTAGGTTGACGTTTCCATTTTGTAGAAATAAGTGGTCTTGTCGGCGGGGGAGCGGGGATGGCGCAGTGGGGAGAGCACTCGCCTCCCACCAATGTGGCCCGGGTTCGATTCCTGGACCCGGCGTCATATGTGGGTTGAGTTTGTTGTTGGTTCTCGTCCCCGCTCCGAGGGTTTTTCTCCGGGTTCTCCGGTTTTCCCCCCTCCGCAAAAATCAACACTGCTAAATTCCAATTCGATCGGGAACAGTGGACGAAGAGCCACTCTGTGGAAGTGCCACTGCAAATTCCCATTTATTATTTATTTTATTTATTTATAATAGCGTGATGTCATATTGAACTTCAACAGGGGCACTTATGAACCATAGTCTAAGCCTAATAACACACCCGCTTTACGTACATCGTGATAGCAACCACCCACCGTCTAAAATCAAGGACATTACATTGGAAATCAACAAAAGGCTAAACGAAATATCTTCAAACCAAGAATCTTTCGGCAAAGCAGCACCAGCATACCAGCACGCGTTAGGGAACAGCAGGTACAGCCACCAACTGAGATCTGAAGAAACAAGCATCGACAAGGCGCCCAACGAAAAGAAAACTAGACGTAGAAGCATAACGTGGTACAATCCACCGTTCAGTAAAAACGTTTCTGCCAATGTAGGAAAGAAATTTCTCAACGTCGTTAAACAATCTTTCCCAAGCGGGCATAAAAACACATTAATAGTGAGCTACTCGTACATGCCCAGCCTAAACGCAAAAATAAGCGCGCATAACAAATCCCTCCTCAGTAAAGTTCCGCCAACGCCGGAAATACCACATGCAACTGTCGGGTTAAACCCAACTGCGCACTGGACGAAAAATGCTTAACGAAAAACGTCATCTATCAGGCTACCGTCAAGAGTGAAGAAGAAGAAGGAAACATACATTGGTTTGCAATAAGACAAAAGTTAAAACCATCACGGTTAAAACTCTAAAAAAAATTCTAAAGAATTCTAAAAAGCGACGACGTTTCGACGTTTACTCAATGTCATTTTCAAGTCAAAATGAATACGAAAACGTTATTTAAATATAAATGTACAAGACAAATCCTAAGAGACTTAAATAAAACACTATTAAATGCGAGAAATATTTGCACGCAGTGTCACGTAAACAGTTTAGCACGAACGGAGTCCTTCTGGGTATTTAGCCCAGGTTTTAGCTTCTTAATAAACAACATCTCGAATATTAAACAGTCAAACTGCCTTCTACATTTCCTCAAAATCGAGAATTGTTTGTCCTTCAAATCAGACTTCGATAGGCCATGGTCTTCCAACCATGTTTTATAGTTAAATTATTATTACACACACAAACAAAAAAAGGCTCTGCTTACAAAAAGCAGACAAAGCCTATTCTTTTACATATATTGGTTTAACAGGAAACGCTATCAAAACAAGATTTCGTAATCACTCGGCTTCTTTCAGAGATATTAAAAAAAAGAAAACTGTAACGGAACTAAGCAAATACTTTTGGTCCCTAAAGGATTATAAAACATTCAATTTTCATTGAGGTGGAAAATGATGGCCCGTGCCAGCGTATGCAATCTGTATACAATGGAAAAGTACTTCATTCTTTGCAAATCAGGCGCGGGAACGCTCAATAAGAGAAATGAACTCGCAAGTGCATGCTGGCAAGCAGGCAAATACCTTTTGGCACAGGCATGAGCAGTAGTATTTAAGGTTATATATGTATATAAAGGTTTGAAAAAGCAAGGACGAACAACTTCTGACGGTAAAAAAGTTAAAAATTTAATAAAAAACGTTTCGATCTTGGACCTTCATCACTTACAAGACAAATAGAACGCAAACTAACTTTAAATAAGGTTACAGTGTACAAGATTACATGACGAAACGAAAAATACAATACTGTGCTATTAATTACGTAATACAGCGAGATTATTACAATGCAAAACGATATATACAATGCTGTGCTATAAATTGCGTCATGACAGGGTGATAATTACAATACGAAGCGAAAAAAATATTCAATACTGTGCAAAAGTTACGTGATACAGCGTGATAATTGCAAAACTAAACTAAGGTTGATCCGTGAAACAAAGATATTTTGAAAAGCGTCCACCTGAATTCGAATGGCGGAAGGGTTTGATGACCACTACACCATCAGGGCAACAGGGCTACGTTTACTAAAGCATATTATTATTTTTCCCCATAGGTACTCTACAGAAATATAAAGAAGCTGAACAGAGAAATATGAAGCTTGAAGAGAAACTGCAGGACCAAGAGAGAAAACTTGAGCGTAAGTCAATATTTAACTTAAAGTAACAATTGACACAAGCGGCCCCTAAAGGGCCACAACGTTTACACAGGCGATTTTTGTCGCGCAACTCAATGCAATTTTCGTCCCGCCTGTCCCGGCGAAGTTGCGTGAGTATCGCGGCGATAAAGTCGCCATGAAATCGCCGTGAGTTTGCACGTGCGTAAACTAGCGGCGATCAAATCGCCGCAATAGGAGTTTCGAAATCGTCGTAACCAACAATTCAAATTGATTTGGTCTTGCAGTTCACAGAGGATGAAAGATTTACGTAACCTGACGTAAAGGCCATCTTTATGTTGGATTTAAGGTACCTTTACGGAACTTTACGGCATTTGGACTTTACGCAGCTTTACGCGTCTTTATTACAACTCCGTAAAGCAGTATCTTCAACTTTACGGAACTTTACGTACTTTGTAATGTTCCGTAAATTTTCAGTTTCGTGCTGTGTGAAGCGTCGTATTTTGCATTAAAACCCACATATTAAATATCAGGATACCTCAATAAAACCATGTATTTAAAATTATTGATTTAAATCCATCTCGTTATAAATTGGATCTATTTTAGAAGATTTTTTTTTGGTTCTGATGTTCTAGAGTAATAATAAAAAGTGTAAGTAATTGTCCTTACCATCGTGGTTTGCTTATCCTGTTCCAACATGATAGGAGCTTCGTCTGTATTATCAAATAAATTAATAAATAATAATAAATATTCACAATTGACAATAACTAGTTGCTCGAAATGTATGGGCCAATCGACAGCTAATCGATAGTAATAAGTAAAATTTCCTAATCATTATACCGATTGCCAAAGCGTGATGAAACAAAATGGCGTCCGCTGTCGGAGGGTTTGAAGAAAGCAAAAACATATCGAAAATATAGACCGACTTAACAAAAATTATACCTATATAAACCAAAGTACTAGGCAGTGGACAGCTCAAAAGTTACTACTGAAAGCTGCCAATCGAGGATTTTCTTACGCGACAGCTCGTAAAGAAGAAAGATTACAAGCCTGAATTGAAGTCGCGCATTTAAGCCCATATCAATTATACGGAATGAGGATAAAAGCACCTGATAATGCATGATTGTCAGCTTTAAGATTCAGTAGCAATATCTACTTTGCAACTTTGCATTACCTATACCTATACTTAATGATTATATCGATTGGTCAGGCCGTGAAAAAACACCCCTCTATGACAGTCATGGTAGGACCCGAACTGTGAAATTCTCCTGTCCTCCCTGATAGCATTTTGAACTTCCTGACCCTCAGTTTTATTCCGCGCTAATGGTGCACTTTGTCCTCATTTCTCTCAGTCTTATTAGAGGTGGGATCAGAGAGACCCCTGCTGACGATGTAATCAAACGATGTTTTTTTCTCTAGTCCCATGTTTTTCGGGGTCGAAAAGCGCACTGGTGGATTTTGTCAAATTTGGCGAAGGTGTTGATTCCCTGACGAACATGAACGTTATTTGGTCTGCAGCAAAATGATTCATAAGAAGCAGTTTTCTTTTTTTAATCCCAATTTTCGCAATTTAAAGCGGCACCACGATGGTAGTCATTTTGTTTTGTATAAACGTGATTAAACGGTTCTGTGTAGCCCTCACCTTAATTTGTCAAATAATGCGTCCCCACATTTCTCTGGAGTTTATTTGAAAACGTGATTAAGGTAAAGCCAACGGCTAATCAAAGTTTTTCTTGTCTCGTTTTTTTTTTGCCCAAGTTTTCCAGAATAATATGACAGCACGTCTTTTAGACCCTGGAGTTGCTTGATTTAAGACTGCGTTAAACAATTTTTTTACACATCGTTGCTTAGCCAGACATTTGCATCGTTTTCTTCTTGACTCTTACAGATGCGACTGAACTGGATCAATACGAAATGGGAGAAAGTCCACGTGGAATTTGCCTTGTAATAAATAATGTCAACTTTTTGGGTGAAGGCGAACGTCGGGGTGGTGAGACTGACGAAAAGGAGATAACAGATCTTTTCAGTAAGGAACTGCACTTCATATTGGAGGTTAGACGAAATCTTGGTGGTTTGGAAATTCTAAAAACAGCTCAAGAAATCGCAGCAAAAGATCACAGCAAATATAAGGCATTTGTATTGATTATCATGTCGCATGGTGAAAAAAAAGATGTCATTCAAGGCGTGGATGGTAGAAAGGCTAGAGTGGAAGATTTAATGAGCGAATTCACGGCAACAAGCTGTCCAACACTTCAGAACAAGCCCAAACTGTTTTTCATTCAAGCGTGTAGAGGGCGAAGAAGTGATCCAAGAAGGAATCGGCTTCCACCAGCAGCAGACAACATTCAAGGCGACACTATTGCAACAATGCATTCTCCGGACTCTACCCTCGCAAACGGTGTTTCTCCTGAAGAAGCTGACTTCCTACTGGCATTCGCGACTGTACCAGACTACCAAGCCTGGCGAAGTAAAATAGAGGGCTCCTGGTTTATTCAGGTAAGTATGTAGCATTGAATTGTTTAGTTGACATCTCAAACGAGTCTTGTATTAAACAATAAACACTTCTTGAGAAAAAAAATGCAATATAAAACACTAGGTGACTCGTCCCGAGGAAATATTTTAACATTGCAACGCTTTGAATTTCAAATTCAGAAGTCCTACTTTGGGTTAGCTGATTACGTTTTTATTTTCAAAAGGGTTAGAAGGTTCTTCGCGGGATATGATCGCAAAACAAGCAGACATTCGCTTGGACTAGAAAATAACAAAGTTGGAAAACCGACCCGCGTAGAAAACATCACATCACTTTCAGTCAGACTCTATTCACTTGTGTCTGCAGGCATTAATGTCGCAGGACCTCCCAGATAACGCAATGTTGCCCGCTTGTGGACATATGTGAAAATGATCTGATGCGCGCGCTTTCGCGGGAAAGGAAGAACTATATAACAATAATAATTATATTTTAATGTTGTCAGGTATTGGTGGATGTTATCCGAAGGTACCACCGTCATCACCACTTACTTGACATGCTGACGGAAGTTAACAAGAAGGTAGCAGACATAGCAAACGAACATCCTCAAGTTGATCTTTCATTTCAAGTCCCAGCCCCTACTAATACACTTAGAGCACAAGTGTTCATATAGAGGCCTGGAGAGAATCATTAGGACAGAGGCTGTATGCAAAGTTTGTGATTGCTATCGTGCTTATTGATCGCAGGCAGTAACGATACCACTTAAAATAGTGTTACCAGCAAGCAAACAATGCAAACAGTGTTTGTTAAGAAAAAAACAAACAAATATAATATATTTTAATTTAGCAAATTGTGACGATGTCCATAGGATCTAGAGATCCTTGTTGTCAGGGCGTAGTTAGGATTTCCCAAAGGAAAGGGGGAGGGGGGGGGGGGGGGGGAGGGGGTCACACTGTGTAACAATCAGGGTAGTTACATGGTCCACTGCAGATGTTCGGTCCTGAAAATGGAGTATGTAACTACTACCCGGCTAGCAATAGAAAAGATTAATGGCATGTTGATTCTTTGGATTCGCGCTTTTTCGCCACCTGAATTGTTTACTTAAAATTTACCTAACAAAGAGATTCTTATTGGTACATCTTTATATATTCATAAACTGTGCTAGATAGTGATTGTTCTAAGTTTCCAGATGGCGTGTTTTAAGTAAGTATTTGTTTTATAACTGGTCGCAGAAGGTAATAACTCTTATTAACGAGTTGTCTCAATGTAAAAAAGGGCATGACTGGCCTAGCTTTGGATTCTTGACCTTCACTTACAGTTGACAATCGATCACCACAGCGTAAACAGCTGAAAAACTTTGCTTTTCCTACATTATCGTTATTGCTACTGTAATAATAACACCAAGCTTACCAGGCAGGTTTTCTTAAAATATCGTCGGCAATAGTTATTTTGTTTTTGTTACAGTATATTTTTGTTCTTGGAATTCTGTTTTACAGGGCGCAAAAGTACTAACATGAAATTGCATGGTGAAAAAAAAAACTAATACCATCCCTTTTTAGCCGAGCTACTTACCTTAAGTGTGTCGCTTTTAATTATTTGTACCGTTCTTAACAAAAAACTGTACGCCTCTTTATAAATAAAGTTCATTTAATAAGGTGTTTTCTTTGTTTTCTTGTCGTAACAAGACATTAATTTGGGAATGTTTTCCTTAGGTTGGTATACAGTTAAGAAAGGAGGCGAGGAGGAACGAATGGCTTTCAAAATGAATATATTTCGTTATTTAATTGATAAAAGTTTATTTCCGCACGCCGTGACACGCTTCCATCACTGAAGCTGTTATAGTCCAGAAACAAAGATAAGATATTTGCACGTAAATGCGTAATGTGCTTTGGGCCACCCCTATTCAATGTAAACAGACCCTAACTGTGCACGTGTTACATGCCTATGTTCACGCAGCTGCACGAGGGCCGACAATACATCCGCTTTTCAGCTTTCCAAGCCGATTTAGTGGTATTGCAGTTTTTTGCGAGCCAACTAAGGATACGTTAGCGGGAAACAGTACAAAATGGTAAGGTGAAACTAAGTGGATAGATCTTGAAGCAAATGTTTACTGAAAAAATTCCTCATTGAAAAAGTAAGTACTTGTTTGGGTTTTAAAATTCCGCAATTTATTTGTAACTTGACTCAGGGGATTTGTCTCAACTGCCAGTTACTTAATAATAATACCTATAGGTCGTTATATCGAGTTATGTTATCTTTCTTATACATACGTTTTATTTAGAAGGAAATTTACTAAAAAGACAGACAGGAAGGTTTTGTTTTGATATTGAATATTCCGAGCATAGTAATAGGTCATTGGGATTAACCCCTTAGGTGCCGAGTTAGGCCGAGGTAAGTTATTAATATGTATAAGGGACGAGTCTATGACGTCACCCATTGTTTTAACCAAGGAAAAAAGCGCTTTCCTCCATATTAATTAACTGCCTTCCTGCATACTAATAAAGTGCCTTCCTCCATACTAATGAGCGTCCCTCTTACACAATGAGAACAATAGACATGCCCAGACTTGATCGCTCTGTTTACACCCAGATTGGATCTTAAGATTTATATTATCTGTTTTGAATAAAAAGCGGGTCGATTTCGAAAGCGTCATTCCTTCATTTAACTTGAACCCGCTGGAAATTTGAAAAACTTTGTTCGATTTCGAAATGTTTATCGTGAAGATGGCTTTTTTTTCCCAATGACAATGAAACAATAGACCTGCCACCAGAACGAATTATTATTCACAAACGAAAAATATATATGCGCTTCAGTGACCCCGAACGTAATGCATCAGTCAATTCCAGCAGTGCCCATCCCCCCCGGGCAACCGCGGGGTATTTCCTAATGTTGCCCGTCCCGAGGGTGGGGCATTTGCGTACCTCGAGTTGACCCCCGGGCACTTGACACGTGGTTTCGAAACCGTGGAGTGAGTCGCGTATTCGTGATGGAGGCGTTTATAGGCCAAGACGTGGACTACGTTGCAGATTAGCTAGTCCATGAAGGACTAGAGAAGCTCGTGGATGTTTTTAAAGGTATATTTCTAAATTTCAGATATTTTTTCATTGTTAAGAAGCAATAACTTGTATTATATTTCTATATCACCTATCGAGAGATTGAAAACAATCAACCCGGGGGCGGGGCATTATATTTGCCTGGTTCTTTCATCCCCACCCCGGGGAATTTGCCAATTTTTTTTAAAGAAATGCTAATGCCCGGGGGTTAGCCCGGGGGGGATGGGCACTGCTGGAATTGACTGATGCATAAATATTGCGAGCGCGAAGCGAATTGCCGCGAATAATAAACACAAAAAGATTATAACTCAAGCAAAATTTTTATTTCATCAAAAACACAGCCTTACAAGACAAAAGTCAGCAGTTTCATATAACAGAAAACACGTTTAACTGTTCCCAACTATATTTTCTTTCTCGGTGGCTCCAGTTTCTTCTCGAAATGTAAATATTCCAAACCTTATAATAAATTCAAACTTACTCGCTCTAACCTTAGAGTTATTACAACTCTGGTCTGAACATGAGTAATGGAAGAAAAGTGCTACACTAGTGTTGTTATACAGCCATGTTCCGATTAAAATTCTATGGCAGAGAAAGACATAAACAGCTGATCTCTTCAAATAGGTTTATTGATGACAAAGCCAAGATTAAATGTGTTATAAGAACAGTGCACAGACAGAGTTCACTTAGTTTTCGGGAACGTGTTGTTTGACAAACAATCGATTGAGTAGGAATTTCCGCTTATCGACAGCAAGTTCCGTCGATTCCAGCCAATCATATCCTTCTGAGTTTTAGAGATCATGTCTTGTTTGCATCACTTTACGGAATGTAGAATCCTTTTTCATCGCATGCATCCATTTTAAATACTCCAAGAATACTGTTCTGAACTCCTTTCTATATACAGGGAGCAAAGCGTTCTCAGCCTTAATGCGGGCCACTTCAGACGAATCTCCATTTTGTTCATACTCGTTTATTAGAGCTTCGAGCTGGGCTTCATGGCGATCACTTGCTTCATCTCGAATGCGTGACCAAGGATCTATGTGCTCCTCTTCCTCTTGGGATGATTCCATTTCTTCGCTAGATGTAGAGCTTTGAGATGAGTGTTCACTTTCAATGTCATCGTCATAATCTTCAAAATTTCCATATCCTGGAATTTGTGATTCGAACAGACTATGAACAGACTAAAATGCAAGCAGGGGTGAACTTCTTTAATAGGTATCGATGGAGGTATGGTTACAAAGCACAACAGTAAAAACCTCTCGACCACCACCACCTCCTCCTTCTTCTCGTTTACCACCACTACCACCACCACCATAATATTATACCCTCTCTGTATCCTTCCTGTACCCCTCCTGTACCCCTCCTGTACCCTTCCTGTACCCCTCCTGTACCCCTCCTGTACCCTTCCTGTACCCCTCCTGTACCCTTCCTGTTCCCCTCCTGTGCCCCTCCTGTACCCCTCCTGTACCCTTCCTGTACCCCTCCTGTACCCTTCCTGTACCCTTCCTGTACCCCTCCTGTACCCTTCCTGTTCCCCTCCTGTACCTTCCTGTACCCCTCCTGTACGCCTCCTGTACCCTTCCTGTACCCCTCCTGTACCCCTGAATTCTCCTAAGTACTCCCCACCATTGTATATAACTATATATTAAACGATTCTGTTAACTGTGAGACCATTTGATTTCATTCTTGAAACCACCTTAACCAGTTGTTTAGGTCCGTATTTTAATTGTCTGAGTTAATCCATACTTTCGCGCTGGGCTCTAAATCATTTTGTTCAGTTGGAATCAATGTAAATAAATAGGGTGTGATATAATACGACTTGATCTCTGTCTAGCAACGCGCGCGAACTTCACGCGAGATTCCCACGCACACCCTTGGGGAAAAAACAGTGCCAAAAATGGCCCGATTGGCCCTAGCGGCCCTTAAAATAAAGCAAAAGTTTTGTTGAGGGAAGGCGCAATAACCATATTGAGTGACGAGTTTTAGGAAGATTGATATATGCAAATTTATTAATCCGTCAAGGGATGCCGCCCCAGAAGTTGTATAGTCTTTCATTTCGAGGTATATTGTCGTATCTACCTCAGTTTTACTAAAGTTTTCCTTAGAGGGTTCCTTCTTGTTAAATCCAAGTAGGAAGAAGGGTTCTAATTATTTTTTTGTAGGGTTTGGTTCCAATGTGAAATATACTTCTATTTCATGACAACAATATATTGTTTAATTTTACAATCATTTAATGAACTATAATTAAAATTATTAAAATTATAGTATTCTTTTATTTTCATTAGAGTAAAAACTATTTTTTCCTTTATCATAAAGATCAATCGATATATTTAAGGCTTGTCTGACTATAGAGTTTTCATTGGTTTCATTGCCTTCCCTCAACAAAACTTTTGCTTTGTTTATGTAGTACTGAATACGAAATGAGCACGTGCGTCATTTATTGCACGAATTCTCACCTTTTCAAGGGGGGTGTATTTGATATGCGCACCCAGGAGGGGAGGGAAGATATACGCTCAATGAAAGTAACAATGAGGTGTATTATAATTAATAATATACATGAAAAAATTACTCGATTCTGATTGGCTGAGAGCAGTGCAGTTCAGTTGTAACACCAGTGCAAAAAGTGTAACACCAGTGCAAATTAAAAAATAGATGCGGACGAAAACAACGACTGGGATTTTCGCTAGAGAAACATCAGTAAAACACCTAAAAATAGTTCTAAGAAACCAAATACAATTATTAGCACCTCATTCTGGCTAAATGTACGGAAAACGTCTTGCGAAGAGAAAAAATATCGCCAACAAAATAGAGGAAAACGAGCTAACCGAACTAAAAGTTCTGCCCTATAGTAAAAGGGCAAAATAGTGACGACTTGTCTTCGAACCAGACAGCTTACAGAGTGATGATAGCTACAATCGGCAGGCATATAAATAAAAAAGGATACAAGTTTTCAATCAACCAAGTTCTTCGCCAAGTTCTTCGCCAGTCCGTCATGGGAAAACGTCCGAATATAAAAGCGCAAAGTTCAACAGAAGAAGAAGTGGACGTGCTATGAAAGTAGGATTTTTTTGGTGCCAAAATGCCAGAAGCACTTACATATCTGTAGTTTGTGGTGGCTTTTTGTATTTATTAACTGCCAGGTTTCTTTCATCGGTAGCCACTTGAAAGGTAGACGAGAAAGCCCTTCTTCCCTCTGTGACATTTCATGTACCAAACACGTAGTTTTTTTTAAATTCAAATAAAAAAAAGAAGTTTTTTTTTTTCAAATACTAAGAAAGAAGAACAAAGAAAATTAATATGCAAACACCGGGAGTCGAACCCATGATCTTTGACTCAGGAAGCACTCACTGATCCACTACACCATCGAAGCGCCACCTGCTGGATTTCGATTTTTCTAAGTTTAAATACTACAAGTCTAAGTTTATGTAATACAGTGTAACCCAAACCACAAAATAAAAGCTAACCGCAAGCAAACCAGGATGGATATAAACCGCAAGCAAACATGAGTGGAACTAACCGCAAGCAGACATGAGTGGAACAAAACCGCAAGCAAACCGGTTCACCATATATGGTGGTCTCAATCATTGTTACTTTATATAAAAGGTCACGAAATGTCACAGAAGGACGAAGGGCCTCCTCGTCTATCGCTTCCAGTGGACACCTCTTTCATCTTTGGCCGCTCGAAGCTTACATCTCGGTTTTCAAAACGGCCGCCATCCCGACTTCTTCAGTTCACGCCGAGCTTTCACAGTCTAAGATGAACATTGTCTTTAGTCGGTTATTGTTAACCGAGTTGTGCTTGAAAAACGTTTGAATAACCTGAAAAAATCAACACAAATTCCCAAGTTTACAGTACAACTGAATGAATTTGAATATTTCGTTCTTGTGAAAGTTTGAACTTGACATGTGTTTGCTGTGCTTCAACCAATCACTTGAATGAAATATCAGAAAGGGCGCGCGGTGTCAAGATTCAACTGGTTTTCTTTTTCTCTCTGTCCCTTTTTTCATGAACATACGCAATCACATGATTTTTTCTCGTGCAATTAGGAATAAAAAAGCACTTGTAAACTTTTCAAGGACTACAAATTGCACTCGCCCTACGGGCTCGTGCAATTTTGTTAGCCTTTGAAAAATTTACTCGTGCTTATTTATTCCTAATTGCACTCGAAATCATGTGATTACCTATACTTATAGTGGAGATTAATTATAACGAACTGTCACTAACAGCAATAAGTCACATAAGAATTGAACAAGCGATTGCAATTGTTCTAAAGGATACGCAGATGAAATAAATTCTTTGGGTCGGTGGCTTGTTTTGGCAAAGGGCGCCAAGAAAAGCACATTTCAATAGAATTTAAGTGTCGAATTTAGGTGACCTTAATATTTCAGCGATTCTGTTCCGACGATTTTTCTGAAACTTGGCTATAATATGTATTTAGTCAATATCAGCTGATTTCAGAAGTTTAGCCAAAATCTATCAGCAAAATTTTTTTCTAGATTTTTTGCTAAAAGTGGGCTGCAATTAAACGACGGTAATATCAAAAATATTTCTATCCAGTTAAATCGAGTTTCATATTACTATTACCGAATGATAGGTGAACATTTTCCCAAAGTTTCACCGCCATCGCGTCAAAGCCTAAAAAGTTATAACGCAAAGTTTTTCATGGACAAGTGCGCCCGAAATAAATATGGAGTCACCTTAACAGCCAAATCAACCACAATTTAATATGGACGCATTTTTGTACGAAAGATGAGAAATTTGCAAATAAATTTGTCCGTGTGATTACACCGTATCGATAGGGTATAAAACACGCGATGTGAAGTCGTGTAAAACTGTTTACAAAATCATTCTTAAGTTTTACGCGCACAAACATGAACAACGTCGAACCGTGTTTGTTTAACTCAAGATAATGGAAGAAATTGTTTATGACTACTTATATTAAAGACTGTTAGTCGCAAGATTTGATTAAGGCTGGCTTTTATACATAAAGTACATCATTGCCGGGTGAAACCTCCTGCTACCGAGCAAAGACGGTTAACATCAAAATAAAGACACCGTTCAGTTGAATACATAAAAGCGTGCTTAATAAATGCTTTCCATTAAATCTCGAAAATTTTCAGCGTTATTAAATCAAGCAATTACTGGATGTTTTCGCGGTTAGCAATACTTATAGGACGGCTAGGGACTCCCATTCTTCACTGTCGAGATCGTGGCGACGGCGAGAAGGTTGATCAGTATCTGCTACCGATTCTGATATCGATTCTCGAGGCTCGGAAGATCTTTCTGCTGGCTCAAATTCCCAAGGTTGAACTGTTGTAAACGGTTCGAAAGTTTCAGCCATTTCACCTTCGAAAGCTTCCTCCAAATCCGAAACATCGGAGTTTGAACTTGAGCTTTCACCAGAAGAACTCTAGTCAAACATGTTTGTTATCATTTCTTATTCCACACCTGTGACGTATCACATCACGTGACCAAAATCGAAGCGTTCATGCGGAAAGTCACAACAGTGGCAAAATAAGAAGTTTCGCGTTGAAATTAACGGTCTGTAAAAAAGCTTCTGATGTAATTTTTTTTTCGTGATTAAAAAAGCGATTGGAAGCTATTTCTGCAATAGAGTCTTCTAGGTGGCAGGTGCCCTTTCAGTGCGCCATTGAATAATTTGAAGAACAAGTCGAAGAAAAACAGCTGTCAAGGTAAGTTAAAATTTAAGAAATTGAAAGTTAAAATATAATCTCAGTAGAAACAGAAAGGGACCATTACAAGAACTTGTATCCTGGATTTCCACAGTCGCCCTTTATCGAGACTGTATTATTTCCGCTTCTCAGTGTCCATGACCGGCTTATGATAGCCACGTATGATCGACGAATACCATTTATGCAGGTATAATTACTGAATGATGCCTCCTTTAAATTATTTCTTTGTACATTCTTCAAGAAGCAGGCATTTATAAACTACTTTCTTTGGACATATCTGCAAATCTGCCAGGCCACTTTGAGCTTAAGTCTGGGAGCTAAAAGAAATCGTTGCCTTTGATTGTCAGTAAATTATATTTTTCGTTTTGTTTTTTCCGGTATGCACGTTGTTGTGCGATTCGAGCAGAAGCTATACACCGCACTTTCTATGAGTTTACCTACGCAATGAACCGGATAAAAAGAGAAAAGCAATTCATGATTATGGATATCGCTCAAAAAGAACATGAACTTATGCTTGGGTCCCATTTTAGTGTAGAAATTCAAAAGCGTTTAAAAAATGGCAAAGGGATTGCTATTAAAATATTCACGCGGTCCTGTTTAATTTGTGGTACAGAATCTCGTATAGCAACTGAAACCTTTGAGTTTTGTAAAGAAGGTATCCATACACCGTTTGCTCTACACGGATATTTTTATTTCTTTATTCCCACGCCGTTAAAACATCATAGATTGGGAGTAAAAATGAATTTTAGACATAAGTTTTGAATTAATTTTTCATGCTTATTGTATGCACTGAAGTGAATTTAGAGCTTTTATTCCGTGAGCGTTCGCTTGTATTGTGTCATTTTCTTGGAAAAGCTATTATATCTCGCCGGACTGAATATTAGCATAAATGCATAAAACATGACTGCAAACTTTTGATATTTCTGTTCCATTTCAGCTGTGAAAGTAAGTCAAAATTCGAGAAATTGAACGTTGAAATATCGTAATAGAAACAGACAGAGACCATTATAAGAATTTGTTAGCTGGGCATGGTTATTCGAAAGCCGATTAACAGAAAGCCAGTATTAAAAGCTGATTTAGGGTTCAATTTCTCTTTTATAAAAACGTTGTTATAGCTTATATTTAACGGAGTTTGAGATAAGTCGACGTCAAAACTGGAGGGTAGAAAATACAAACAAAAATTCTCGCTGAAAAGTTAATAAATTGAAAACAAAATTCACGCTAATTCTCGATTAACTTAACCGTGCTTTGAACAACCCGGCCATGTAGCAGACTGCTATAGTCTCCCTCTATCAAGGCTCTGTTATTTCCGCCTCACGTGCATGATTAACGTACATTTAAGGGTACAATTCCCGTAGCGTTTAAACGATGGCGAGGGAATTGCTATTAAAATATTCATGCAGTCTTGTTTAACTGGTGGTACCGAATCTCTTAAAGGAACCAAAATCTTGTAAATTTGTAAACATCGTATCCCAACACCGTTTGCTCTACAAGCATATTTTTATTTCTTTATTTCTAAGCCGTTAAAAAAATTATAGATTGCGAGTAGAAAATGAATTATAGGTATTAGTTTTGAATGTATTTTTTCATGCTTATTGTATGCGCTGAAGTAAATTTAGAGCTTTTATTCCTTGAGCGTTCGCTTGTATTTTGTCATTTTCTTGGAAAAGCTATTATATTTCGCCGGACTGAATATTAGCATAAATACATAAAACATGACTGCAAACTGTTGATATTATTTTCTCTTTTATTTCAGCTGTGAAGGTAAGTCAAAATTCGAGAAATTGAACGTTGAAATATCGTAATAGAAACAGAGACCATTATAAGAATTTGTTAGCTGAACCTGGTTGCTGGAAAGCCGATTAAAAGTAACCCAGCTTATTATATGACTAGCTCCGTGAGCGATCAAGATGAAGCGAATCTCGTGCTCTGATTGGCTACCCGAGCGGTCAAGATGGAGTCATCTTGACCGCTCGGTATCGCCCGCTGTGTTCCTGCAAGCGAGAAATTGAACGTTGAAATAATTATCGTAATAGAAACAGACAGAGACCATTATAAGAATTTGTTAGCTGGGCATGGTTGTTCGAAAGCCGATTAACAGAAAGCCAGTATTAAAAGCTGATTTAGGGTTCAATTTCTCTTTTATAAAAACGTTGTTATAGCTTATATTTAACGGAGTTTGAGATAAGTCGACGTCAAAACTGGAGGGTAGAAAATACAAACAAAAATTCTCGCTGAAAAGTTAATAAATTGAAAACAAAATTCACGCTAATTCTCGATTAGCTTAACCGTGCTTTGAACAACCCGGCCATGTAGCAGACTGCTATAGTCTCCCTCTATCAAGGCTCTGTTATTTCCGCCTCACGTGCATGATTAACGTATGATAATAATAATAATAATAATAATAATAATAATAATAATAATAATAATAATAATAATAATAATAATAATAATAATAATAATAATAATAATAATAATAATAATAATAATAATAATAAACGAATATTTTAACAGGATTTACCCATCAGTACTTGAAAGTACTGTTATCTTAGGGGTCCTGTAAAATTTAAAAATTTAAAAAGGTAAAAATACAAAAAGTTTAAAAGTTTAAAAATGTTAAAACTACAATGGACAAAAGCATATAAAAGCTTATGAATAAAAATTACAAATAAAAATGTTCTTTAACTTTTTGTTTAAATAGAAGCCTAGAGTTCAGATTTCTCATGTCCGACGGTAAACTGTTAAAAACGGAGGCTGCTAAAAACGAAAAACTCCGACGGCCAAACTCTAGCTTCATTTTCGGCAGTTCGATACAGGAAAATCTGTTCCTAGTATTGACAGTGTGATTAACTCTTTTAAAATAGTTCTCGACGAAGTGTTTAAGAAACCTTTTATGCAGTGAGGTATTAATACTGAAAAATGACTTTTCTTTACATAACTTTCTTTGGACATCATGATTCAAGAATTTGGAAGTTAAAATCTCGCTATCGTAACAGACAGAGTTGCATTGTAATGTACTTAGTTTTATATTTTTCGTTTTGTTTTCGTGGACTATATGTTGTTGTGTGTTTTGAGCAGTAGCTATTAAAGACCAGTTGTTGGGAAAAAGGAGAAAAGCTATCCATGATTATGGATATCGCTCAAAAAGAACATGAACTTCTCCTAGGGTCTCATTTAAGGGTACAATTCCCGTAGCGTTTAAACGATGGCGAGGGAATTGCTTTTAACATATTCATGCAGTCTAGTTTAATTTATGGCACAGAATCTATTAAAGGAAACAAAATCTTGTAGTTTGTAAAGAAGGTATCCATTCACCGTTTGCTCTTATTCCCACGCCGTTAAAACATAGATTGCGAGTAAAAATGAATTTTAGACATTAATTGTGAATGAATTTTTTCATGCTTATTGTATGCCCTGAAGTAACTTTAGAGCTTTTATTCCTTGAACATTCGCTTGTATTGTGTCATTTTCTTGGAAAAGCTATTATATTTCGCCGGACTGAATATTAGCATAAATACATAAAACATGACTGCAAACTGTTTATATCTCTGTTCCATTTCAGCTGTGAAGGTAAGTCGAAATTCGAGATATTGAACGTTGAAATATCGTAATAGCAACACCTTCACCTTCGAAAGCTTCCTCGAAATCCGACATATCGCATAATTTTGAGCTTCAGCTTTCACCAGAAGAACTCTAGCCAGACATGTTTCTTATCATTTCTCGTTCACATCACATCACGTAACCAAAATCGAAGCGTTCATGGGGGAAAGTCACAGAAGTGGCAAAATACGAAGTTTCACGTTGAAATTAACGGTTACGAAAGCTTCTGATGTCATTTTTTCGTGATTAAGAAAGCGTTTGGAAACTTTTCATGCGATAGAGTCTTCTAGGAAGCAGGTGCCTTTTTGTGCGCCATTGAATAATTTGAAGAACAAGTCGAAGAAAAAAAGCTGTCAAGGTAAGTTAAAATTCAAGAAATTGAAAGTTAAAATATAATCTCAGTAGAAACAGAAAGGGACCATTACAAGAACTTGTATCCTGGATTTCCACAGTCGCCCTTTATCAAGGCTGTATTATTTCCGCTTCTTGTCCATGACCGGCTTATGATAGCCACGTATGATCGACGAATACCATTTATGCAGGTATTTATACTGAATGATGCCTCCTTTAAATTACTTTCTTTGTACATTCTTCAAGAATAGAAAGTTGAAATATCGCAATCGTAACATACAGAGACCACGTATTGTAAGAACTCGTAAGCTGGTATTTTCTAATCTGCCTTCATCAAGGCTCTGTTATTTCCGCTTCATGTCTATGATTGAAGAAGAATTTTAAATTTTATTTATGCGTGCATTTATAAACTACTTTCTTTGGACATATCTCTGATATTTGCAGATCTGTCAGGCCAGTCTAAGCTGAAGTCTAGCTCTACACGGACATTTTTATTTCTTTATTCCCACGCCGTTAAAATATCATAGATTGGGAGTAAAAAATGAATTTTAGACATTAGATTTGAATGAATTTTTTCATGGTTATTGTATGCGCTGAAGTAAATTTAGAGCTTTTTCCCTTGAGCGTTCGCTTGTATTGTGTCATTTTCTTGGAAAAGCTATTATATTTCGCCGGACTGAATATTAGCATAAATACATAAAACATGACTGCAAACTGTTGATATTTCTCTTTCAGTTCTGCTGTGAAGGTAAGTCGAAGGTCGAGCAATTGAACGTTTTTTTGTTCCAAAGTAAAATGTGGCGTTCCAATTTCCATAAATTTGGAGAGAAATAAAAGTTTACTCTGAAATTGACTGATTTTTACGGGTGAACTGTCAACATGGACCGAAAAGGGGTTTTTGTTTGTTGCAGTATCTATAGTTTGTTATGAAAAGGTTAAAAAGGTGGCTGATAATGAACTGGATCGTTTTCACGGAGAAACAAAATTAACACTCATTTCCATGTATCATTTTCATTGTTTGTCCTGAATCGAAAAATATTTCCTTAATTGCCAAGAAAGAAAGGTATCTTTGCTCGGAATTAAAAAAAATCTTCAGAGGAGAATACTTTCCTTGAATTTTAATTTCTGATCCACTCACAAGGGAAAAAAAAGATGGTTTGATTTCTCAAAAATTGGCATTCAGATTTTGTTCCCTTATAGTAAACATTCAGAATTTCTGAAACTCATTTAGTCTTTCAGAATTTCTGAAACCCATCATGACTTTCTAATCCCCACTCAAACATTCAGAATTTCTGAATCCACATAGCACTTTCAGAATTTCTGAAGCCGCATAAGTACTTTCAGAATTTCTGAAGCCGCATAAGTTTTTCAGAAATTCTGAATGCACATAACTACTAGTTCAGAATTTCTGAAGCCACATAAGTCTTTCAGAAATTCTGAATGCACATAACACTTTCAGAATTTCTGAAGCCGCATAAGTCTTTCAGAAATTCTGAATGCACATAACACTTTCAGAATTTCTGAAGCCGCATAAGTCTTTCAGAAATTCTGAATGCACATAACACTTTCAGAATTTCTGAAGCCGCATAAGTCTTTCAGAAATTCTGAATGCACATATAACTACTTTCAGAATTTCTGAAGCCGCATAAGTCTTTCAGAAATTCTGAATGCAAAAAAACTACTTTCAGAATTTCTGAAGCCGCATGCATCAGGCTTTCAGAATTTCTGAAGCTACATAAGTCTTTCAGAATTTCTGAAGACACATATTAAGTGTTTCAGAACGCACATAAGACTTACAGAATTTCTGATACCCCGTAAAAATCACTCAGAATTCCTAAAATCCCATTAGACTCAGTAGAGACTTACAGCATCTCTGGACCTGTTAAGATATTCAGAATATCTGATCTCCTTACGAAATGCAGAACATGTGATTCCCCCAGAACTAAGAAAAATCAATTTTTTTAGCAGTATTCAAAGTCCCCAGTTGCCCTTAAAACACTTGCAAAAGTATTAAATTTGATTTTTTTATTCCCACGTAGGGCCAAAAAACCTCTAAACGTTCTGCCCTTGCAAAATAATACATAGTGGATATTGAGTAAATTTACCATTTCCACAACAACATACTGTACAATATTTTTTTTTAATTTCTTTGTAGGGTGCAATGGCCAAATTTTCTACCAATAAACCTTAGGGGCCAGGGCAGTTACTACAGGCCATAACCCATTGACGATTTAACAATTGGAGCCTAATAATTGCCTATTTACTTGGCTGTTGTTAGTGCACAAATAATTAATCCACAACTAAAAAAATGTTTTATGCTTACGTTAAATATCCATGAGTATCGATTCATAATTTTTCTCCTGAATACAAAAGTCATATTGGAATACTAATCCTTTTGTTTCAGTCTAGCATACTCTTCTTGAAGATGCTTTCTCGTAGTGGGCAGCAGTTTGTTATCTTCGGTAAAAGAAAATGAAGACAAAATAATGCATGTCTTTGGGAGCTCATCCACCCATAGAGTCTGGCTTCTAGGGGCGTTTTGAGGACTCCACTTTCCTTTGAATGAACCTTTCCAGTAATGCACCTTCACTTCTTCATCATGCACTTCTAGAACCTTCCCAATAATGGGGACTTTGTCACAATTTGAAAGGTTTACGGCAACAAACTTCCCCACCTCAATGTTCTGCAAATGGTCTTCAACAGTTTGCACAGGATTTTCCCGCTGTCGTGGTGGCCTATATCGTCCTGTGTAGATCTGTAGTGACCAAACATACACCATAGTTAATTGCTGGTATGTCTTGATTTAATTAATTAAAAAGAGCAGCAATTAAATGAACAGATCTTATAATTGCAGACGAATTGAAAATCAATTCAAAGAGCCTTTCAAGAAGCTTTAAGACCCTTTTTAAATTGTTGAAAATGTTTTGTAAATACTTCCTGCTATTTCTGTCAGGTTAAGAACATGGCTTAACGTAAGTGTGGCAAGTGACCTTAAAAAGTGTACTTGACTATAAACCTTGGCCTAAGAGTGTATTTGTGAAGGTTTAAGTTTTGGCTGCAGTCACTTCATGTGTAGTTTTTTTTTTTCAGCAAGACCCCAAAGTAACATTAAGTTAAAATCCTCATAGTGCATCCCTTTTTTATAAATGGGTACCAATATAATTTTGTGATGTACTCAGTGGCATACTATATCGAGGGAGAGGTTATAGAACAGAAATACTCTAAGTTAATCCAATGTTTCAGAAAATTGGAAAAACTCTAGCATGAAGGGCCACTAGGCTTGAACCATAACACTTTTTCCTTACTGTGGGGATGTTCACATGTACATTATGACTATGTTCAATTTTCAAATAATTGTTGTTTAGGAAACAAGCAGCAAGCAGCCAATCATATCATTCCCTTTTTGTGGTTAAATTCGATTCAGAATTCTTTTGGTAAACTTGAATGATCCTAACAATCTATTAGAATAAACATGTATAGCTGGACCAATGTATTTCATTAAATGCATCTTTCATATCTTCAAAATAATTATACATGTTGTGGTTTAAATTTTACCTTGGTTTAAAATTTTTCAAACCAGTTTGATTTTTATTTTCCTTTGTTTCAGATTATGATAATCAATACAAGACAATGAAAACTAAAAATGAAACTGGTTTGAAAAATTTTAGACCAAAGAAAAATTTAAACCACAACATACACAACTTGATGCTGACATTGCAGCAGTGAACGCACCTGCTGGGTTTCCTGTGTCTCTTTGTCACGCAAGGCTTGCAAATGAGCAGGAATAGTCACATCTTCAGTTGCTGGCCTAACTTTGGAACAGGTCATAAGGATATCCAATGGCCAATCCCAGCTAACTGGTAACTCCAACAGTTTGTCAACATCTTGAACCCACTTGGTCCATGCCCTTGACACACGAACAGGATAGTTCTCCTCAAACTTTTTGAGGTCTTTCCTCAAAGCCTCCAGCTCGTCTTTGTCCAGTGTAGGCTTCACAAGGTTTGGCTTCCCAGTAGGCAATGTCTGCCAAGGAGGCAATGCAAGACATAATGAAAAAATGTTATAGGGTCTCATGTTTTTGATATTAAATATCCACAGCAAACCAAAGAGCAGCAATCATCAGGAAATGTTGGTCACACTCAGAAGTTATCAAAAATACTAATCTACAACCAACTACTTAAACCAGTATTTTTTTGGAAGAACTGCGAATCGGCATTGTGGTTTGAGTTTTACTTAAAAGTTTATACTACAAGTTGTTTAGCCATATTCTTTCTCCCTAACACAAGCTTTGCATTTTTTTCTCCCACTATGGGCTCATAGAAATACGGATTTTTCCAAACAATGCACATACTGCAGCTGAATACTATATGTACCTTAATGAGTCGTTGAGGACCTTCCCATCTCATGTGTGAATAGTTCCTGTAATACATCACACAGTGGCCTTGCTTGTCTCTTACAAATTTAAAACTAGTGGAGGGAGGCATTACTATGGTCAAATCCAAGACAAGCTGGTGATGAAGTCCCTCAAAGTTGGACTTAAAAAAGTCCAAACCCTGTGTCACTTCATCTAAATTTTGCTTGAACATAACTGACCTTTATTTCTTCTGTCACTGCTGGAGATCTCTTCTACGCTGCTGTCTTCATTTCTGATTTCAGGATCTTTCCCCTTCAGCCTTTCCAGAAACACCTGGAAATTATTGGAGTCCCCAAAATTTCCCTATACAGAGTATAAAATAGAGACCGAGTCACTTCTTTTAATTGTGCCAACATGGTCAATATTCAGAGCCTTGGCCTAGTTCACAATTATAAATTACTAGTCAACAAATTTGCACACTCCAAGGTGCATATAGAAAACGTGGTACTACAACTACCGTTGGAATTCTTGGGAACTTCTGGAAAAAAGTGTGTAGGCTTGGAGAATTCCCAACAATTTCGTGACATGCACATTCATGCCAAATTTGAAAGCTTGGAATTTCTGAGAATTTCTAGGAATAGGTAATACTGAACTTGGATATCGAATCATGGAGGCTTACATTTGTAAAACTTCACAATGCCCAGCCATTGAAATATTATTCAACACATCCTGCTTACACATCCATGAGTCAAAAACTTGTAAATTTCATCAAATACAAAACAGTCAAACATGGAAATGAATACCAATTTGATAGCTTCGAATTTCTGTCAATGTCTGGGAATTCAAACCTCAAACACGAGAAAATGAAAAATGAGCATCACTCCACAACAAAATCATTGCTTGCGGAGATTTAGAAACAATTGGTATTAGGCCATCATAAATTTGCGTTCTCACCTGGTTCATCCCGGCGACATTGTAACATGGAACAAAACTTTCCACCCTTCATAATCTTGAAAAACTTGGCAGATAAACTGAGCAATGATATGCGTTTCATTCTCACCATTTATTCCATTTTAAGCCTTGAAAAACCACCAGAACGTGCAGAACGAGAAACCGTTGATCAGCTCGCGATCTCACGCCATTTTTATTGACACCGCAGTGAACGGGTACAGCGGTCTTCGCGATTTAACCAATCACAGTACGTAAATCACCTCACGTGACTATTTTTGTCGTTATTCATTGCGGCGTTGTTTTGAATTCTGTTGTCGGTTGATCGCTCGTTTACTCGCTCGTGAGAAAATTCTTAACCGCTGCTTTCGGTATTTATGTGTTTCGCTTACAGTATTTGGAGAGAAAAGATTGTGCTGTGTTAAAAGGTGCATAGTGTACTTAAAGGTTGTGGTTCTTTGAACGAATCAAAGGTCTTGTTTTTGAGATGGCGGTCATTAACAACGCATGCTTATTGCTTTGGTGAGTACAACTACATGTAATTCTCTAATTTAAAAACCAGCTGGACTTTCGCACAAACTGCATTATGTTCGTTGGATATGTTTAGTCAAATGAAGTTGCGGCCGTTGCCTATTGCGTACTGCGTTATATAGAATTTATAACTTTGTTCAGGAGCAAAAATACCGGAGTGAAATTCTCCAAGCAGCTGACAGGCTTAATAAGGGTGTAAAATACACTAGACTGTTGTGAATTTTTGACACAGTGTTGAAGACTTGAAATTATTCCCAATTATCTTGATGTAGTTCTTTTAATGCAAGCTCTGTTCAAATGTTATGAAAGTAACCAGTTCCCAAGTATAAAATCAGTCTTGTATAAAATTAACAGTTTAATACAAAACTGTCAAGAGGCTAATCTGGAAATACATTGAATTTATTTTTCAGGTGAAAAAGAACAAGGAAACCCTCCAAAATGGACAATCTAAATAAACAGCTGAGAAAGCCAGCAGCTAAGTCTGTTTTTATTTTTATTTTTTCCAAAGCCAAAACCATTAGCCACAAGTTTGAAGTGACTAATTTATATCCCAATGAAAGGCATCAGTTCAGGCATGTACAAAACAGTTTTCGCTTCATAGTCTTTTTAATAGACTGTTAATTTTATGCAAGAGTGTACATCACGAAAGTGTTAGCCAATAAACTCGAACTGTTGTTGTAAATTATGTGTAATTTTGTATGCCTTTGTTCAGCTGAATTTTGCCTTCCTATAAATTTATATAAAATTCCCAGCAATTCCTAAAAATTCCCAAGAAATCCTAGGAATTCCTAAGAATTCCATGCATGGAATAGGCCTGTTATTTTGCAAGCTTTTATTACACTTTTCGAATTCCTAGGAATTTATGCCTGTAATTGGCATGGTAAAGGAAATGCGGAAGGAGAAATTTTCTATCCATTACTGGAAAGGCACATAATATGGGGGTAAATGGTCTCCACTGAAAAAAGCCAAGGCCAAGGGAACCTTGGACACAAGAACTGCCCAAACAGTGTATCCCGATGCACTTCTTTTGAACTCACTGAAGCCAGAAAGCTACAGCATACAACAAAGACCTTGCTCAGGCAAAAGCATGCTGCATTAAAAGATGTTAATCCTAAAGGAGGCTTGAAAGGGGTTTTGACTTGAAAATAAGGTTTTCTAAGGCAAGCTTCCATGTAAGGCAGATTAATACAATTTCACGCAGCTCAAAGTGAATGTAAAAACTGGAATATTTATGCCTAAAATTCAAACTGCTTTTCGATTCTATTCAAGAGGCAGTGTGGCCAAGTGTTTTGAGCCCTGTCCTTGACTACTGTATGCTTGTGAATTGCCAAAATAGACAGAGAGCAAGCAGAGAGGAATTATATTTTGGTTCTCTTCTTTTCCAACCTTGTAGATATTTATGTGCTTTGTTGCTAAAGATTTGCTTTAAATGAATTAATACATGTAATACTTGATGCTTCATTACTGAAGTAATAATTTTGCATAAATTAGTGGAAGATTGTTGAAATCATGTTCAATAGATTTATGGACTTCAATAGAAATGCAAACAACATCGATTTTTATTGTGCACTGTAACTACACTGTATTGTAGGTTTTACTTGTAAATGCACGGGCAGAAGTGGACACACTCCTGAACGATTCTACTCTTTATGCAAAGGAGGAGTTCATGTTTACAGGCTGTGAGCTATGAAAATCACAGGGTGTGCATAGGTTCTTAAGTCCTAAAATTCTTGGTTCCCTGCACTAAGGCCTATAGGAGAAAAGGAGGTTTCTTACTCGAGTCACACAATT
The DNA here is from genome assembly GCA_963693305.1 of Meandrina meandrites. NCBI lineage: Eukaryota > Metazoa > Cnidaria > Anthozoa > Scleractinia > Meandrinidae > Meandrina > Meandrina meandrites. The sequence goes on along the minus strand of OY855908.1, from coordinate 7,006,916 downwards.
GCAGAACTTAGTAGCCTGAGGCTTGAAAGTGCTGTGTAGTATCCAGGCTGGCCCCGGATATTATTTATTCACCAACCCATTTTTGGGTTGGTAAAATAGGCTTGCAAGTTGGAAAAGTCATCTAGAAAGTCTTAGGTGCTCCTAATTTCTCTTTTAAGTGACGTACTGTAACTCCATATTTTGATCTGTTATTAACTAAATAAATTAAATTACAAAAAAAGATCTGATTTTGTTTTTTTATTTTGGAGGACTCAAAGGAAATCAGAATTTTTTAATTCGTCATCATGATGGCGTTTTTTGGTGGAGTCAGAATTTCTGAATACATTTTGGACGCCTAGGAGGGATTCAGAATTTCTGAACGATTTTTTGAGGTCTTTGGGGGAGTCAGAATTTCTGAATACATTTTGGACGTCTAGTAGGGATTCAGAATTTCTGAATGATTTTTGAGGTCTTTGGGGGAGTCAGAATTTCTGAATACATTTTGGACGTCTAGTAGGGATTCAGAATTTCTGAATGATTTTTGAGGTCTTTGGGGGAGTCAGAATTTCTGAATACATTTTGGACGTCTAGTAGGGATTCAGAATTTCTGAATGATTTTTGAGGTCTTTGGGGGAGTCAGAATTTCTGAATACATTTTGGACGTCTAGGAGGGATTCAGAATTTCTGAATGATTTTTTTGAGGTCTTTGGGGCAGTCAGAACTTCTGAATACATTTTGGACGTGTGGGAGGGATTCAGAATTTCTGAATGATTTTTTTTTTAGGTCTTTGGGGGAGTCAGAATTTCTGCATTTTGGACGTGTAGGTGGGATTGAATTTTTTAGGTCTTTGGGGTAGTCAGAATTTCTGAATATATTTTGGACGTCTAGGTGGGATTCAGAATTTCTGAATGATTTTTTGAGGTCTTTGGGGGAGTCAGAATTTCTGAATACATTTTTGGGGTCTTGGCAGGATTCAGAATTTCTGAATTATTTGTGGAGGTGTTAAGCGTGATCAAAATTTCTAAATATTTTCCGAGGTTTAAACAGGGAATTTAAAAGTCTATAAAATGCAAAAAACCGTCGATCCACCGGAATGGGGAAAATGTTGTGTTCTGTAATTGTGAACTTAACGGAGTAGCCGTTTTTATCAAAACAATTAGCCATATCATTCGGAACAACAATTTTTTTCAGGATGTAATGGTTACTTGATACTGAATTTGTGTAAACTGGAATGCCACATTTTAGTTTGGAACGCGTGTCTACTATTCATGGTTATGGATATCGCTCAAAAAGAACATGAACTTCTGCTACATTTAAGGGTACAATACCCTTAGCGTTTAAACGATGGCGAGGGAATTGCTATTAAAATATTCATGCAGTCTAGTTTAACTGGTGGTACCGAATCTCTTAAAGGAACCAAAATCTTGTAAATTTGTAAACAACGTATCCAAACACCGTTTGCTCTACAAGCATATTTTTATTTCTTTATTTCCAAGCCGTTAAAAAATTACAGATTGCGAGTAAAAAATGAATTATAGGTATTAGATTTGAATGAATTTTTTCATGGTTATTGTATGCGCTGAAGTAAATTTAGAGCTTTTATTCCTTGAGCGTTCGCTTGTATTATGTCATTTTCTTGGAAAAGCTATTATAATTCGCCGGACTGAATATTAGCATAAATACATAAAACATGACTGCAAACTGTTGATATTTTTCTTTCAGTTCAGCTGTGAAGGTAAGACGAAATTCGAGAAATTGAACGTTGAAATATCGTAGTAGAAACAGAGACCATTATAAGAATTTGTTAGCTGAACCTGGTTGCTGGAAAGCCGATTAAAAGTAACCCAGTTTGTTATATGACTAGCTCCGTGAGCGGTCAAGATGAAGCGAATCTCGTGCTCTGATTGGCTACCCGAGCGGTCAAGATGGAGCCATCTTGACCACTCGGTATCGCCCGCTGTGTTCCTGCAAGCGAAACAACTTTTACCGACGCTACTTGAAAAAGCTTTTCGTTGTATTGTGCCAATTTCTTGGAAAAGCTATTATATCTCGCTGGACTTAATATACATTAGCATAAATACATAAAACGTGACTGTAGAACCTATTTAAGTCCACGCGTTGGGAGAACAAGAGAAAAAGCTATTCATCGCGCAAAAAGAACATGAACTTCTGCCAGGGTTTCATTTTAGTGTACAATTTCCGTAGCGTTTAAACGATGGCGAAGGGATTGCTGTTTAAATATTCACGCAGTCTAGTTTAATTTGTGGCACTGACTGATCTCGTATTGGTGGTTTTCACTGTCACGCAATAAAAAATAAAAATCGAAACCATTCAACGGCAGAAGCTATGGATTTCAGATATTATAGAAGATAAATAGATAAACCATTTGTCCAAATCTCAGGTCTGTGCGGTGCAGCGTTTGAGAGTTATTTGCCAAAACTTTCCACACAAATTTATAGCGCTCAGTATGGAGACGCCATACTTGTGTCCTTAAGAGGGACACAAACATGGCCGCCGTGATGTCAGAGAAAACATCTGGAACTTAATTTTGCTATTAATAGCGACTACTTTTGGCTCATGATCTATCATACTTTTACACAAACAGCAGTTAGTACATTGGGAATGTTCAATCTGCAAAAATGGAAAGGAAAGGCGTTTTTTGAATCAAAACAACTTTGTCACGGCACTCAGCTTGACATCACATACGGCGGAGAACTCGAATATTCAAAATGCTCTGTTTTTAAACGAAGGGCACAACCAAGCTGAAAATTTGCAAAAGATATATTTTTAATTTATCTTACACCTAGTGATATCGAAAGTTTAGCAAGCCTATTAAATTTTGATTTCAGAATTTTTTATGACGTAACATGAAAACCAAGAATAGGAACCAAAATCTTGGAGTTTTTTAAAATCGTATCCAAACACCGTTTGCTCTACAAGCATATTTATATATATTTTTTCATATCAACGCAGCTAAAACATTATAGATTGCGAGTAAAAATTGAATTGTAGGCGTTAGTTTTGAATGAATTTATTCATGCGCATGCGCGACTTTTCCCCTTGCCCTTTGCCCCTTGTTTGCGTCATTTTCTTGGAAACGCTATTTCGGCGGACTGAATATTAGGATAAATGTACAAAACATGACTGTAAGCTATTTATATTTCTGTTTCATTTCAGCTGCGAAGGTAAGTCGAAATTAAGTCGATGTAACACAGAGAGACCATTATAAGAACTTGTTGTCTGGACTTCTTCAGTCGCCCTTTCCGCGTCATGTCCATGATTGACGTATGATCGCGTCCAGGTTTTTATACTGAATAGTGCCTTCGTTAAATTGAAAGCTAGATATCGCAATCGTAACAGACAGAGACCATGGACCATGACCTGGTTCAGTTAAATGTCCCATTTTAAATGCGCCGAATACAATTGCCGAATTATTTGGATGTAAAATGTAAAATGCATGTTAAATGCGACGTCAAATTTTCGACTGTGCCAGTCGAATGTTCGACAGTTGTTTTAAACGCCGCATTTCACATGTGCCGAATTTAATTCATAAATTATGCTAAATTGTATTTTACCCATAACTCCACAGTTTTATACTACCTGATATGCGCACAGAAAACCGGCAGGAAGCATTCTCGATTCCAGAGCTCTTTCACGCATGTCTTGCGCGGACAAAAAACCGAAGGCTCTGGGATCGAGAATGGGCAGGAAGTTGAAAGAACAATACGGCGCCTGTTGATACTAGTACGTGTAGCTCGTGCTTCGCTCAAACAAAGTACACATCAGTTGACATGCAGAGTTTTTTTCTATGAGATGCTGTGTTTTTAAGGAAGCCGTTCATTGCCGTTCGTAGCCGTTAACGTTCTTTGCGGAACAACAAGGTGAAATGACCAAATTTTGCGTATTGCAGACAACCTGGACCACGACGGATAACTTTTGGTTTTTATATTTAGAATTGAATGCTTTCTTTGCATATTCAGCTCGAGCTAGTTCGAAACCCGAAGGATACACTAAACACATCTGGATAATTGCAAATATCTCAAGTAAATTCACTTTTTTCCAGTAGGTGTTGTCCTCGTCGCTGTCGTCATTGCTTGAGCAGCCTAATATTGGCGGGAAAATGAGCGGTGAGCGGAGTCTGGGAATTAATCCGAGTCGACTAAAATTAGTATTGTATTCGGCGCATGTAAAATGCGGCGTTTAAACAAGGCCTAAGAACTTGTAAACTGGTATTTTATAATCGGCCTCCATCAAGACTCTCTTATTTCCGCTTCATGTTTACGATTGACACAGAGTTTTAAATTTTATTCATGGAGGCATTTGTAAATTAATTTCTTTGGACACATCTAAAAATTTTTCAGGCCACTCTGAAGCTGGATCGATATGAAATTCACCTGCTGTTCTTAGATTAAAATTTGGTACGGTGTATTTCACCGTGACAACGATGAACAGAAAAACTAGGAATCATTCAAAATTGAATTTTGTGACAATAAATATGGCCAATAAAAATATATAAAAATTAAAAACTCTTGTATATTTGATTTCTAAAAGATCCCCCAAAAAAATTTCCAGCCGTAGTTTCTGCACTGTAGTAAATAGACTGAAAGGTGAACATTAAATTGAAACAGTTGCTTTTGATGATAACGCCAAAATATGTCTTAAAGTTATGTTTTAACGAAGTGATATTTTCACTGATTTCCTTCCTCGCGATCCGGAGAACTAGATTTGTTCTTAGCATGACTCCCGTTTTAATCTTCGGGTATTATAGTTTGAGCAGTGTTGGAATTAACAAAAATGCCGTGTTACGAATTTACGGATAACATTTGAACCAGTGAATTTAAAGCTGTTTTTCCTCGGTCGATCTGTTGCAACTACATTGGGCTTCACGACGCGACGTGAACTAAGGTTATAAAAATATTTCCACACAAAACAGGCGCAGAGACTCGTCCTTAGCCGAAAAAATAAAGAATTAAAAAAGGGTCTGGAATTTCACTGAATTATTTTAACATGGAAAAGTCAGAAGAAACGAAAGCCCGGGTATTTCCAGTTGGTCGCCCATCCAAGCACTAACCCTGCCCGACATGGCTTAACCTCAGCGATAAAAACGTTCTTAGCTGCCAATTATTTTAAAGCTGTTTTGCCTGCATTTTTTGATAAACTTCAAATTTTGGGTCATTCACTGATCACAGTGGCAGATCATGGAACAGGCCCGCTTTTGCCAATTATTTTCTCCACCCCAGCTTATCTTGGCCTTGGTTCCCCTAATGAACCATCTTAGCACGGTATAAATTCTTCCTATTAAGGGGGGAGACTCTTAACTACAAATCCAGAGCAGTTGCTAAGGAATTGCTGAAGACTGTATTTTGAAGCAAGCGATCTTGAAGCTTTTTGCAACGCTAAATGGTGAATTTTATTTGGGGGTACACCTTCTTTGAAAAACATATCATTGCGCGTTCGAAACTAGTGCCAGTCCCAAAACCGCGTGCTAAAATTTAAAATGCCTAAAACTCCAAGGAAACAAGGTAAAGTTCCGATTTCTTTTACGAATCAGAGATAACGTCGCCGTCTTTATAATCTGACTTATGCTTTTACCGTTTACACGAAAAGAGGAAACACTACCAATGAAAGTCTGTAAATATGAGTGTTTATTACGCCATAACTCTTATAATAATGCGAATTTCACGAAAACGATACGTCACATTACGCATGTGGACATTCTTTATCTACTGACGCTCATTGAAATTTTAAAATCTATCCGCCGTTTGAGTTTTAGGGTTTTTTCTATACTGGTCACGTGATGCGTTAAATATGGCCGTGACTTCAAACTCTTGGAGGAATCTTCAATAGAACAAACTCATGCAAAAAGCTTATCCATATGAGAAAGATTTCCAAAATATAGCAATTAGAAACCTGCCTTAGAAGCAAATTGGTAGTTAAGAGTCTCCCCCCTTAAAATGAGCAAACCCTTGAGTGTATTTGTTCTTAGTATCAGCCTCAGGACTGTTCTTGTCAAACGGTCGTTATCATACAGTTACCTCCATTGTTTTTTTAGCAGTCACATTATACTGATTTGCCAACAATGAACACACCTCAAGTATATAGATTTTCATTCAATCTTATTAAATTTTGTCGAAAACCCATGATCTCCGTAAGATAAGCGAATGATCTTGAAACATCAAAATCGTCTTGAATAATGAACTTCACAATAAATTATTTGTCTCTAACTTCGCAATTTCTGGCTGAGCCTATGCCCATAGTTTCTCAAGAGAGACTGCTTTTAATGCAATTTTGACGTTCCCATAATTTGTGACTAAAGTTATCTCGAATAACGTTATGAAATTACCAGTGTCAACTAAGCCAATATAATATCCATTATTCATTCTTTCCTTGGGGTTGGCTTGCTGTTTTCTTTTTCAAGATTTTATAAATATTTTAAAGCTTTTGGCACATCCTGGAAAACTAGCTTTGCAAAGTGCTTCGAGCTTCAATACAAACGAATTGAATTTAACCAATTTTCACTGTAATTTATGCCTAATTAATGAGTAAAAACTTGACTGCATTGCGAAATTCTCGACAACTATAAATCTTTGGAAAGTTGCAATAACATTTTCGAAAATAGTTATCCAAAAGTGTTCTTCAGGTAAAGTATCGGGATTTTCGATTTTTCCAGCCTGTCCTGGAATTATGGTGCTCAAGAAACTTTCGAACGAAACGACGATCGATCTTCGTAGCTTGCGAACTCATTAGTTGCACGTGAAATTCACAACTTGGTTTCGAAGTTCGCGATTGGATTGACAACTACGTAATGAAATTCTCAAGCTCTTTGCTAACTTCGGGAATTTCAAACAAACGGTTTGTCAAAAGTTTTGTGAAATGCATTGTAATAGTCGCCAAAAGATTAGAACAGCATAGTTAATTTATATTCTGCATTATTTTTACTGTATTTCCTGATATACGAAATAATAAGACAATGCAACCGATGTATGCAGATTATAACTTTTTGATTACTTTCTGCCTTCTCCTGGATATAAAGTCTTAATTGAAGTTTTTATTTATTTTTGTTTTGAGGTCTGAAGTGAAGTAGCGTTAGACAAGCTACGCTATTTTGGCTCATAGCCATTGGAAACAAGTGATCGAGCAGAAATCAAAGGTACGAGGGTTAGGTTTTGGAAAGGGGGGGGGGGGGGGGACCACATATCATAAAGGACGCTTGTCAGTCACTCTTTTGCTTCTGCTTATATACGAGAGTTTCGGCATTATACTATACGCGGAGCGTGTCTAAACAACTGAGAAACTGCTAAAGATTATTGAATGGACGTCCAGCCATACTAGACATTTCACAATGCAATTTTCATAATTTCGATAGCATCGAAAATGGCGGGGGCTGACTAGGGTCTATCAATTAAAGTGTACATGACATGAAATTTTTTTTCGCTTATCTGAAAGGCCTTTCGAAATACAAAAGAATGGCGTTTTTTCTTTTTGAAATATCTTTTTCGTTTTAGAGATATTGTCATTTTTCTATTATGCAAATTAGATCAGTGGTAAAATACTGAATAAAAAATATTTATGGAAATATTGAAGCAGTGTTCTTGAAACTTGGCACCACAATTGTGCATCACAAAAGGAACAAAATGACACCCTTAGTTTTGTTGCCATAGCAACTCTTTCAGCTCCAGTCTCTCTCTGTCACAAAAAACAAATATCCCCATTTGCAACCTCTAAAGTGAGACAAAGGGTCCTGCTTGGAACAAACATCGAATTGGCTGCGGTAGATGCTGTGGATTTAAGAAAAAAAACTGGGAATTTCAGTTTTTATTGGGACAGCACCAGCGGCAGAACTGTTGTCATGGTAACAGCTCTAAGGAAGTCATTTTGTTCTTTCGTGATGCACATTTGCAGTGCCAAGTTCCAAGAACACTGCTTCAAAAGTTTTAGAGATATTGTTTATTCAGTATTTTACCATTTTTAATTGCAAATCTTATGACGTCATCACTGATCTAATTTGCATAATAGAAAAATGTCAATATCTCTGAAACGAAAAAAGATATTTCAAAAAGAAAAACGTCATTCTTCTGTATTTCGAAAGGCCTTTCAAATAAGCAGAAAATTTTTTTCATGTCATATATACTTTAATTAGACGTTCTTTTTTTTTTTTTTTTTTTTTTTTTTTTTTTTTTTAATTGCAAGACACAAAACAAGTTACATTACATTGCATTACGGTAAGAACTTACATACTTACTTACTTACTTACAACCAAAAACTTACATTACTTAACTACATCACTTACATGACATTTACAATACAACAGTTACATTACTCTACTTACAGTGCAGTACTTAAACTAATTACAATAATTAGCCTTTTTTCTTTTGCACTACAGTAACACATACATAGACCATGCAGATGCCCAATTAATTCCAGTTTAAAAGAAAAAAATAAATAAAATTCTAGCGCGTAAAAAAAAAAACTATTTAAGTTAGTAAATCCAGCAGACATTCCATTTTTTTCCTTTAAATAAACTATTATAAGACTACAACAGAAATTCCCATCTTGTATAAAAATCGCGAAGCTTTCGGTTCTTAATTGCAATTATCTTTTCGACCTCTTGCTTAGCTTCGACCTTGTGCAGGAGCAATCTCAACTTTGGAGGGATCTTATTTTTTCTACACTCCCAAATAGTTATCTTACCAAGAATTATTAAATAATTTAATAAATCTTTTCTCTGAAGAAAGCCAATTATAATGTCTTTTAAAGACAAAGACAAATTTTCACCACTAATATCAGACCACCAGACTGCGAATCTATTCCAGAAGACCCGAACAGAGGAGCATTTAAAGAAGAGGTGATACAAATCTTCCGTGTAGGTTCCACAAAAAGAGCACTTGTCCGAATCGCTTAAACCTATTTTGAATAATTTATCATTCGTAAACAAAATTAAATTCAACAATCTATATTGGAATGACCAAACATACGTTTCGCTTGCAGATTGATATGGAATTGAAAAGGCGTCTTGTGGATTTGAGAGATTAAAATCAGCTAACAACTTTTTAAAGCTATTCGGAGTTTTCGCTTTAGTTGATATCATCATTGAATAGAATTGTTTACACTTCACCGTATATGCATTAAAAGCTTTAGTTGCATTATACTCGAAATTCATAGGGTCAAAGATGCCCACTGTAAGGAGATTGCAAGAACTTTTTGACTTCATATTTTTGACAGAAGACCTCAAAGCTGTCCATGTCAGAAAGTTAGTGTTAAGTCCTTTTTGTTTGAAGGACTCATAAGAATGGACATTATCAACATTAAACTGTAAATCATTCAAATAAATTATGCCCTTATCAAAAAACATTTTATAAAACACTGGTTTATTATTTATTCTGATGTCCTTATTATTCCAGATAACATTTTGGGAATAATTAACATCAGAGAAAGAACTTCTAAATTCCGCCCACCACAAAAGGAGCTCCAAGTAAAAATTACTAACACTCAAATCAAGATCCTTTACATCATAATTGCATCTAAAGAGAAAACACCCTCCATATTTTTTTAATTTGTATTTGAGATAAGATTTCCAAGGGCCTTCCCTCTCATCTAAGAGTCGCGGAATCCAGGACAATCTTAGTGCTTTAATATGTGACTCAAAGTACTAATGAACATATAAACATATTTGATCAGCGCTGCGTGTTGAACAAAACTTCCAAATGCAGTAAGTAATAAGACATTCGTCGTGAATTTCTGTACATTTCTCATAACGGTCTAGCTAAAAAAAAACCGCCGAGTAGTCTAGGGTAGCAAAATTAATACGGCCAGAAAGAAAGATAGGTGTACCGAATATGACTGCAACGTTTCTTACAATTCTACAAAATTATACAATTAGGATTGACAAAGCTTAATTCTTAATTCTTAATGAGCTGTACAAACCCTCATTAGGGAAACGTCTCGCATGGGTTTTTCGTCCCGTTCGCACTCTCCTTACCGGGAAATGTTATGTTATTAATCTTATATTTTATATATGTCTTAATGTTACATTCATTATTGTTTGTTTCCCAATAAGGCCATTAAATAAAATACGTGTATTTCGCGTATACTAATCACAATATAAAATTAATTTTAGATAGTAAGTGGAAGTATTTTCTGGAACCCAGACTGAACAAAATGGCTGCCTTTTATTCAGGTTGGTAAAGCAGTAACATTTTTTTTAAATAGCCTTGCCGTTTGAGTTCTTGGGTCTCACATTTTCTGGCGTTTCTATTGCAAATTGTTTTAAATTTATTAGGAAATAATTTATTTATTTTTGAGATACAGTTATCCACAAGTTTCCGAAAGATATGTTGAACCGTTATTTTGATTGTCTGAATTTGAAACAGTTAGTAATGATATTAAAATGATACAGTTAATACAATGAACAATAAGTGACAGAGTGAGAAACAATAGTGCTTTGTTACTTTTGCGAGCTTACTAAAAATTCACAATCACCTATGGATCAGCGCAGAGTCAAATTGCGCTAAAATTAATAAGGGTCTGCCCAGAAAGGTCTGTTAGTAGTATAGCCCGTTACCTTAGGGTGCACTTAATATTCCAAATGGCGGCCGATCTCGCTGAAAAACACAGAGCGTACTTAATATGCATGATCGTGGCAAATCTCTCCTGAAAAAAATAACATACGCAAAACATAACGTATTATAAAATGTTCGAGTAATTGCGCGCGCTGTGATTGGTCAGTTCGAGTTCATTATAGCTCCATAAAGCACGCTGCTTACGTCACGCGCGTGCTTTATGGAGTTATAATGCACGCTGCTTACGTCACAAGTTTTAGCGCGCGCAATTTCTTTAACATTTTATAAAAGAAATAAAGAACTTGTCCTCGTGCATTGTTGAGTTATATAAGCACTTGGGAATTTTTAAGAACACTCGAGAAGTGCGAGAAGCACTCGGCTACGCCTCGTGCTTCTCTATGCACTTCTCTCGTGTTCTTAAAAATTCCCGCGTGCTTATATAACTCAACAATGCACTCAGGCGCGTTTTTTATTTCTTTAAAAAATAGTACCCAGTGGATACGTGAGTCTAATGCGTCATGGATTGTTAGTGGGTTGAAATACGTTGAAGTAGTCTCGGTATTTACGGCATAGAGGAAGAGGTGTAGTAGAGGTTTGGTAATAACAGTGGTTCAGAAGAAGTCGATAATATTTGTTCTCTTAAGTATATATATTTAGAAGGTTGACGAAAATTAATGCTATATTTGAAATAGGAAAAACATGTTATTTAGGGTTTGAGTTCATCGATTCATGTTAAAAGATTAGTGCGTCGTTGAAAAAAAAAAGCCCAACTAAATTTTTTGCAGGGATGAAAAAAATTGTCTGCAGGAAGATGACACTGGAAAAAAAGTTTTCACAGACAACGATACCGAAAAAAAATTTCATCCCCCTGCTTCCAAAAAAATAATGGTCCGCCCCATAGATAGACAAGATACAGCCGCTTATTTAGTATTCTAAATATCCTAAATCCCATCAAAATAAGCCAAAATACTTGGACAAGAATGCCTGAATTTAAGCGATCATGTTTGTCACTAAAAGGGTGGACAAAATAACATTATTTTCATCAGGTGTTTGTTCTGGTTCACCAGAAAAGCTTTCGCAATTTATAAAGTGCTTGGAATAATCAGAATTACTCCGTTGTATTATAAACCCTTTGCGACTTGAGAAACCCTAAGCGACTCGAGTCGGCTCACGCCCATTTAAAATTTAATGATTATCTTTTGAGAAAATAATCTGCCTTCAGCTTTAAGATACTCGTATTTTGCAAAATTGTCGTAAAAAGTAAGCAGCTGGTGTTCAAAAACTGCTGGCATTAAAAAGATCATCGAGGCAATATAAGTTTGCAAATAATGAGTTCCCGTTCCCGGGTATAAACTTGTGATAAATCTGGTTAGTCACGTTTTTAACTTGTTATGTAATGTACTACTGCTGTCTGCTTCTATCATTTCGTTTCTCGTAAATTTCTATGGTATTTGAGATTTTCCTTGGCATTCAGAACTTCGATTGGCTTCTTAAGATAGTTTTTCTTCATTGTATTCAGTTTGTTTGGGCGCAATTTGCAGAAGTTGTCATTATTTTCTGCTGATTGCAGAATTCAGAATTACAGCATTATTTCATAACAAGTGTGAAGTGATATTTTCAACTGTTTCTCTCACCTGGTGTGAAACTACTTCCGGTGACTGTATACTGTATACCTGGAGGTCTTTGATCTTATCTTCGTTCTTCCTGTCTTTCTTCTTCAGCTCTTCAATTTCTCCATTGCTTTTTACGACTATTATGCAGAATGCAAAATAGGAGTATAGTGGCCGGTGCATTTACTCGCTCGGTCAGTCAGTCGGTCGGTCGGTCGGTCGGTCGGTCGGTCGGTCGGTCGGTCGGTCGGTCGGTCGGTCGGTCGGTCGGTCGGTCGGTCGGTCGGTCGGTCAATCGTGCAAATAATTTTATAAATGACATTGACGAGACAGAAAATTTTTCAGGTGATGAAATTTTAGGAATACCTATCACACCAAAGGAAATCCATGAACATATTTCGAAACTTAAAAACAAAAAGGCAAGTGGCATGGATTCTATCCTAAATGAAATGATTAAACATGGGAGATATTACTTATTAGTCTAATTTCCAGAGGTGAATATAATAATGGGACAATCTGAATGGTTTATGACGTTATATTCACCTCGCTAGGAGGTGAATATAGCATTTGAGGGCTTGGTTACTCAGCCACGCCACCTTTGCCATCCAGGCAAGTAGACATGGCAGCCTTTGCTGAATGAAATTTTCGTTCATTCTGAAGAAATCACTCCAGATACGGAGTATACAACACGGTTGGAATTTTGAAAATTGTCTACCGAGACTTTTGGACCGAAAATATTTTCACGAGATGCTTCGCAAGGCATAAGAATTGATGGCAAACACGGTGGTTTTGTAGATCGCACGAGGCCATGAGAAACTCAATCAGATCGATTGACCCAAAATTATTCAGTTTTCCTCAGACCAGAGCTGCTCAACTCATTTCAAGGGGATTTGCACAATTGTTCAGAAGTCGACAAGACTGAAAAGAGGTACAAGATATCTGTCTTTTTCGCAGTGTTTGTTTTGTTCCGTTTTATTGCTGAAACTAAGGAGCAAATTCTAATTTACATCGATGAATTAAACTTGTTTACACGTATGCAAACGAGCACATGTGTTATTGTTTCCGTGTTTTAATTTTTTTTTGTAGTTCTCGATATTCACCTCTGAAAATTAGACTTAAACAATTATCCGCCTCAGGCTCAGTGAATCTCGGCGAATAGTCCCCTCGACTTCGTCTCGGGTAATATTCACCGAGATTCACTTCGCCTTCGGCGAATAATTGTTAATTACCCTCATTAGAAAAACTATTTAACGATATTCTAAACAAAGGTAAATTCCCCACCGATTGGAATATTGGTGTGATAAGACCAATTTACAGAAAGAAGGGCGATAGACGTTCCCCAAATTGTCCTTAGTTCTTTAGCTATTGCTTGAAATAAGTTTGGTGTTATTAATAAGCATTACAGTGAGTAAACCGAGATTTTCAGCAACAGCATTATCCTGATTGTAATTCAATTTTTATTTCTTTCAGAGGAACATTCGGAGAACGAGCTTATATTGTTAACTTTTCATTTATCTTGACTAAAAATATCTTGTGTCATAGCTTCAAGCTTTAGTTTCCATGATTCTGCCATTAGTAGGTGTTCAGCAGAATTAAGCCTCATAGTGGATGTCCTGCATACTAATTCGTTTCGGTGGTAGGTCTATTGTTTTATCGTGATGAAAAGAAGCGACTGGACAGTTATTAGTATGCAGTGGGAACGCCTTCATCAGTATGGAGGAAGGCACTTAATTAGTATGCAGGGAGGCAGTTAATTAATATGGGGGAAGGCACTTTTTTCCTAGGTTAAAACAATGGGTGACGTCATAGACTCGACCCTTAAACATATTAATAACTTAACTCGGCCTAACTCGGCCTAATCAAATTAGTATGCAAGAAATCCACTATGAGGTTTAAAATTCTGCTCACCTATTACTACTTCCGCTTCCTGTCATGGCATCAAAAGCAGTCCATTGTTTAAGCTTTGCGGCTTTATGGAATTATAATAAATTGATCAAGAAGAAATTTAACATGTTACTGCGCACTAATATAAAGGGCCTACAGTGTCATGGTTACAAACTTTTAGCTTGAACTTGTCTTGTTCTCTCAATGCATCGTGAGCAGTTCATTAATTTTGTAGCATTATTGCATTTCCAAAACTTGATAATGAAGAAACTTGAATAAGTTAAGAAGTGTGTATTTCAAGTATTTTCACACTTTCCTTCAGGCAGAACTCAAAGGAGTAGCAGTAATACAATATGCAGAAGGGAGGGAAGGAATAAAAGTTCCACATTGTAGCCTCGAAAGGTTTCTCATCCGATCCTTTCTCTCGTTCGGGTTTTGTTGCTCTATGTCAGAAGAGGTAGATCGAGAACCCTTTTTATTCAATTCTACAATAGGGTAAAAGATGGCCCGCTGTATCCGTTACTGTGTAACAGCCGAAACACTATGCTACCTTCAAAAGCAGATTTTCAGCAATCGTCGGCTGGAAATACGTCAGCGTTCGCAGGCTATGCTAAAGATAGCCGCGGATGAGGCAAACCTCGGTTATGTGACACGCGTGATTGCTTTTCTAATTCTTTACTTGTGCAATAAAACAGTGACTTCCCAGGACTGAGAAATGTGTTAAACCAGTGTCAGACCTTTCCTTTTCTTATATAAAGGTGTGATGCTCATTCCATTTTTCGTATCGTTCATGCCGATAGATACATATCCCAAGCGAAGTCCTAGTTTACGCCACTTTGTCATCAGGGTTTTCACAACAGCTGGGAGTCTATGGTGCAATGATAAAGTTCGTGCTAGGAAATCACGTAGGGTAACCTTTTTGTGAGCAAATAGAAGTTAATTAATAATAGCGCGATTTTTAACTCTAAGCACTTCTTTTTTTTTTTACAGTGGCGTGGTTTGTAGCAGCTAAGGGTAAGTGATAATTGTCCCTGTTTAAAAAATAGCAAACACCACAGCGTACACTATTTAACAATTAGATTATGAGCTCGAGATTTCTATGAGGTGATAGTTGATGAGGCCGCAGGCCGAATCAACTATCACCTCATAGAAATTGAGAGCGAATAATCTAATTGTTTTAGTAGAATTCTAACTGAAATAAACGCAAATAATGGTTTCTAATTATTTTTCTACGCATTATCGATCTATTAAACGCTTTAACAAAATCGCACGCATTGAATTGTCGGCTTGGTAAATTTGCAGTTGTTTACGCGCGTGCACCCGTTTTTCAATAATTTCAAGCTTTTAAAGTCAGGAAACCGCTAATGTCCTTCTTTTAGTCTTCTCGGGAATTTTTTTATCCATTTACATCTAAACTTCCTTCCAAAACTTGGGAAAAACGATAAAAACGTCGCATTTTGTGGACGACCTTCGGCAACTGCACACTAATGGCTGATAGTGTTCAATAGCTCAGCCAATCACATTGCAGCATTTGCATTAGTGTACTAGTAGAATTCTACTAATGAGTTTTATACAACAACCGATTTACTGCGCGCATTGTGATTGGCTGATGCCTGTCATCTATTAGAGTACAGATGTACAGATGACGTCACTGCGTGGTGTGACTCGCGCGCGTGATCAGAGTTCATAGTCCAAGTCAGTCTTCTCGGCAAAGTTTTTCAAACCTTGCAGCGAAAACAACGACAGAAAGTTCAGCTTAATTATAAATCTACATATAGGAACAATCTGCCAAATAGTCTACATCTTTCGAGACATTTAACTGGGCTAAACAAGCTTGAAGTAGACAGTGACTGATTTGAAAAATTATCGAAAGCTGAAAGTGTTTGTCCGATGCTCGAGCAGTTTCGAAGCAGTTTGAAGCCGCTACAGGAAATCCTTGAATGAATGGCAGTTGAACGCCATTGAATGCTTACCTTAGTTAAGGTGGCTCGACCCAGTATTTTTATTAGACCACCTTCCATCTTTGATCCTTCCATTCCAAAACAGCTCGATTCCAATTCCATATCCATTATAACACATGGATTACATATAGACTGAACCACAAGATGATATCAATTTTTTGGAGATCGGATGGGATATCACGTGGTAATGACGTCACAATTGTTTTAGCTCTAAATCAAATTTTAGCCCATATCCGCATTTTCTCTAGAAATGCGTTACGCTACTTATACCTTGGGTGTTCGCCTCCTGCTGAGCGGAGTTTCATGAAAATCGATAAGAGGAATTTTGAAATATTTTGGAATTTCTTTAGAAAGGGCATAATTTATGCGTAAAATGAGCTTAGACTTCATATAAACAAATTTGCTACTTCTTGGATGTTCACTGAAAGTTTTTACCAATCATTCTTTGAACAAATGCCTTGTACACCATCTCAAAACCGTTATACTCAAGTAGACTTGCGCGATTTCGAAAAACATGAAAATATATTCATCATGGTGAAACTCAATGTTGAGCTTTGTCACAATTTCTAAGGGTTTTTTCACGAAAACAGCGATTTTTTTTTAAATTCGTCGATAAATTTTTTTTAAAAATTTTCAGGGTTGCAATTGATCCGTGCACTACACAATCCCTAAATTTCATGTACATTGAAAACTTTTAAGGTTGTCCAATATGAACGCAAAATTGGATAAATATTGATGCGATATCATAGTTTTGTGCCCTGGGATTTCCTATTGTCTCGAGCTTAGCACAACATTGAATTCCTGTACAACACGCGTGAAATGGCCACGCTTGGCTGTCCCCCGAAATCTTTCCGAAATATGGTAATTCTTTAGTGAGTGATGTAACACATTCCCAAAGAAAACGACTGCATGTTGAAAGCTAGAGTTCATTTCAACCAAGACTACAGTAGTAAAGCTGACGCGTGACAGCTTGTTTTCCATTTTTTTCCAAACAACTTGCTATAGTTCGGAAAGACTTCGGAAAGATTTCGGGGGACAGCCAAGCGTGGCCATTTCACGCGTGGTGCACAAGAAGTCGATGTTATGCTAAGCTCGAGACAATAGGAAATCCCAGAGGACAAAATTATCCAAAACTATGACATCGCTTCAATATTTACCCAACTTTGCGTTTATGTTAGTCAACCTTAGAAGTTTTCAATGTTCATGAAATTCAGGGATTGTGTAGTGCATTGATCAATTGCAGCCCTGATAAATTTTAAAAAAAAATTTATTGACGAATTTAGAAAAAAAATCGCTGTTTTCGTGAAAGAACCCTTAGAAATTGTGACAAAGCTCAACATTGAGTTTCACTCTGATGAATATATTTTCATGTTTTTCGAAATCGCGTAAGTCTACTTGAGTCTAGCGGTTTGGAGATGGTGTACAAGGCATTTGTTCAAAGAATGAGTGGTAAAAACTTTCAGTGAACATCCAAGAAGTAGCAAATTTGTATATATGAAGTATAAGCTCATTTTACACATAAATTATGCCCTTTCTAAAGAAATTCCAAAATATTTCAAAATTCCTCTTATCGATTTTCATGAAACTCCGCTCAGCAGAAGGCGAACACCCAAGGTATAAGTAGCGTAAAGCATTTCAAGAGAAACTGAAAAAAGGCTAAAATTTGATTCAGAGCTAAAACAATTGTGACGTCATTACCACGAGATATCCCATCCGATCTCCGAAAAATTGATATCATCTTGTGGTTCAGTCTATATGTAATCCATGTGTTATAATGGATATGGAATTGGAATCGAGCTGTTTTGGAACGGAAGGATCAAAGATGGAAGGTGGTCTAATAAAAATACTGGGTCGAGCCACCTTAAAGCTTACAGAGTACAAAGGGAATAAAGGTCAGTCTCTTTCGTTGGCATTTTATTTTTCCTTCATGTTGCGTATTTTAAAATCGGTTCGACAGTGCTTCGTGATTACGGAAAACTATAAGCTCGAAATGAAACCAACCTACACTGCGTAAAACAATACGAATACTGTCCCGTACTTAGGTCTTATACAGTCAGTACACAAAGTCGTGTACGGGTCATATAAGGACGTGACATGATGGATACGGTACCGTTTAAAGATCAGTATACGTCAGGCTATGCTTAGAGAGCAGCAGGATCTTATACACTTGTATCAAGATTCCTTATACGTCAGTAAACATGTCAGTGTACGTCGTGTATACTGAACGAAACATGAAGTGTACTGATGTTGCGTAGAAGGTGGGTATACGGATTCTTACACCGTGGGTAGGATTCCTTATTTCCAATTACACAGTTCCGTATATTTCATGTATACTGCAAGAAGCATGATATGTACTGATTTTGCGTAGAAGGTGGGTATACTGATTCTTACGCTCTCGAAAGGATTTCTTATATCTCATTACACAAGTCCGTATATTTCATGTATACTGCAAGAAGCATGAAAAACACGAACTTCGCCTGGAAGGTACGTATAAGGATTTTTACACTCGCGGTAGAATTTCGCGAAATTTCAGTAGTACCTCGCCTGGCCTTTTACTGAAATGACGCTGTACGCCAATTTTCAGTACTTTTCTCCTTCTAGTCCCACATATATTTGTCCTCGCAACAAGTAAAAACACTGAATTCTGATCCAATATTCATTTATTCTTTTTAGTCATAAAACTTATCATGTATTACTTTCAACTGATTTAGTTAAAAAAAATCAAACTGTATGTGCATGATATGGTACACCTTTTTTTTTCTAACTGACTTTAATTCCTTGCTGTTACTGCAGTCAATCAATGTTATTGGTCTTTCCCTGGACATGGCCTGCACCAGTATGTCTATCACAAAAGGAAAAAAAAAACAAGTTCTATCAAAATAGAACTGGACTGCACTTGAAAAGTAAAATACCCAGGAGTCTCCATTATCTATCTACACTATCTATCTAGCGTGGTCATCAAGGGAAATTATTCATGTAGTTAATAGCGATACTGAATTCGAAGTGTAGAGTCTTGTTATTGTATAAAACAAATAGATTCCATTTTGCGGTGCGTCTGTTCAGTTATAGATCACAAAAGACGTCAAAATGTGGTAAGAACATCAGTGACCCACTCGCCTAGCGGCTCGTAAGTAACTTTTTTGTTCTTACCACATTTTGACGTCATCTGTGATCTATAACTGAACAGACGCACGGAAAAATGGAATCTATTTGTTAAATGGATGCACGCGAAGCGCAAGAATCAGTCGAAGCGCAAGAATCAGTCGAGATCTAGAGTGACTGTAGCTTGTTGAGTGCGTAGCAAACCTCCGAAGTGCATTCATAACTTAATAGTATACTCTAAGGCGTTTACCATTTGTCATATAGCAGAACTTCAAAGCGGTTTACCACATTTTCTCTGCATTACAACTGCGCATGCTTAGGTTTCTCTCTGAATGTTGAAGTAACGCGTGCAGTACTCACGCAATCCCTTTACGAAGCCTAAAAGGAAATCATACTTTTGAATAGATATCAGACCTAGCGCGCAGCTAACAATCGTTCAGTATCATAAAGGAAGGTATTCTTGATATGTAGCTTCTCAAATTCACTTGTACAAAAATGTACAAAAGTGGTAAGTAAATTGAAATCAAATTCAAGCTAGAAATCAGATTTAATGAGAATGCCGTAAATTTAATCTTCATGTCTGACAAGATATACATGTCACTTATGCGGCACAAATTTGTATTAAACTACAGTGGTATGAGTGCATATAATGCCCATATAGCATACAAGTTGCAAATCCTAAGTATAAAATGAGGTAATTAATTCAAGGAAATTATTAGCCTGATTCTCCGACGGCCCGGATCCGAGATCGCACGCTCTCAGGGAGGCGCTAGCGAGGGCGGTTTACCTCGGACGTCGAGAATTAGGCTGCCAATTACCAATCGTTCGAAGAGGACCTTTCGCGTGCTTGTTTGAACCAGGAATCGCGACAGAAGTAACGAGTAACAGCCAAATTGTCCTTAGTTCTTTAGCTATTGCTTGAAATAAGTTTGGTGTTATTAATAAGCATTACAGTGAGTAAACCGAGATTTTCAGCAACGACATTATCCTGATTATAATTCAATTTTTGTTTCTTTCAGAGGAACATTCGGAGAACGAGCGTCCAGGTAATATGATGATAATAAAATTGTTATTGCAAAAATTCTACTGGTGTTCTAATGCGATGCTCCAATTTTAATTGTTGATCTAGAAATAGGTAAAATATGCAAACAACTATGAATATTTTCTCATCTGGTTTAACAAGTGAAAAGAGTGACTATTATAGTACCGTAAAATTCCAGTTGTAAGCCCCCCCGGTTATAGGCCCATCTAACTGGAAACAAAAACTACATCCGGTTATAAGCCTTCCCCTCGATAGAAGCCCCCCTCTGCTGGATGACAGTACTGAACAGGTTTAAATGTTGCTTTATTTTGCCTTTTTAACTTAGAAACCTATTTCGATCAACACTACCGAGGCTGGTTTTGAAATGTTTTTTTATTCCGCTTATAATTTCCCCCCTCCCCGGATAAGCCCACCCAAAACCCCTTACGAAGTTGTATAAGCCCAGGGCTTATAACTGGATTTTACGCTATATCCTCGTTGAAGCTGCTAGTCCTAGGCTTAAATTGTACCTTCAAGCTTCAAGCTTTAGTTTCCATGATTCCGCTTCCTGTCATGGATCAAAAGCAGCTCATTGCTTAAGCTTTGCGGCTTTATGAAATCAGTTTAATAAATTCACTAAGAAGAAATTTAATACGTTACTGCACACTAATATAAAGAGCCTACAGTGGCATGGTTACAAACTTTTAGCTTGAACTTGTCTTGTTCTCTCAATGCATCGTGAGCAGTTCATTAATTTTGTAGCATTATTGCATTTCCAAAACTTGATAATGAAGAGACTTGAATAAAATAAGAAGAGTGTATTTCAAGATAACAGCTGTTTCATGCTTTCCTTCAGGCAGTACTCAAATGAGTAGCAATAATACAACGTGCACAGGGGAAGGAAGAAGGGAGAAAATTCCACATTGTTTCTCATCCGATCCTTTCTCTTGTGCTGGTTTTGTTGCTCTATGTCGGAAGAGGCAGATCGAGAACCCTTTTCATTTAATTATACGGTAATATAAAAGATGGCGCGCTGTATCCGTTACTGTGTAACAGCCAAAACACCATGCTACCTTCAAAAAAAGATTTTCCAAAGGACCGTTTTTGTGCTGTTTATGTTTGCAAGAAAGTAAAAGTGCAAAATCATTGTACTTGGTAACAGCACTAGCTGCCTATTAGATGTGATAAAGAAAACCGTTTAGTATTGATAGAATATGCAAATATTGATATTTGATATTGATAGAGTTTTTTTTCTTGCTTCGTCTTATATACCGCAGACAGTTTAGTTTGTATATACAGTTTTATTGAAAATAGAAGCAATTTTCACTGACTTAGCTAAGAATCATTCAAACGTCATTTATCAAATCATAGTTTAAATGTCAGACACTTGGCATAGCATGCGTGGATGCCTACAAACTGACAGTTTCAGCATTCCTTTAATTTTGAACTAACATTATGTTACAGCGGATGTTTTTGTTTTTCTTACAGAGAAGTACGTGGTAGCTGCTGCAGGTAACGTGATAGTGATAATTGTTGCTGTTCTATATGAAAATTTACATTTAACCATGTGGCTATTATGTTTCAAGTGTAAGAGTCATGGAAGATAGCTTTGCCAGGTGTTATGATAGTGAGAATTGTTGTTAATCTATATTAAAATTATATTTGGCCATATTATATTTGTGTAGATGAGGTAATAAAATCCTGCAAATCATAGAACTTAGGGTGCGTTTCTTTGGGAGAATCCAGGATTAGATTTTTGATCCAAGATCACGCGGATTCGTTGTTACCAAAGAAACGAAAAATCCGAAAGTGGATTTTTTTCGTGGCGTGACGCTCGTGACAAAACCAGCATGCAGTTCGCGTGCTTGGCGGTATTTTCAAAATGGCGGGGAGCTTCACTTTGATTTTCGAACTTTTCGAAGAAGTCCTTGCTGACGATTTGTCGCAAGAACAGCTTCTTCTTCGCGGAGCAGATGATGAAGCAATTTTACTCCTTTTAGCCGCTTGGCCAAGCCGAAAAGAGCACGTTCGTACGAAGAACTTCTACGAAAATACTGTTCCTAACTACATACCGGAAGACTTCCGAAGTCATTTCCGTATGTCAAGGCATACAGTTACAGTTCTGGAACATTTGCTTTCGGTACACAACGACATACCTCAGTTTTCTGATCACGGAGGAAGACCACCTGTTGAGTTAAGAAAGCAAATCCTTCTGACACTGTGGATACTTGGAAATCCCGAATGTTTACGTTCTGTTGCCGATCGGTTTGATGTTTGTAGGGCAACTGCGTACAGAGTGTACAGACGAGTTTGCAAAGCTATAGTCAGGCACCTGATGGATGAGTTCATCAAGTTTCCTACTGGTCAAAAAGCTCAGGCGGCAATGGATGCCTTCGAGGGGAAAAAGGGTTTTCCAGGTGTTATTGGCGCTGTAGATGGTACTCACATACCAATCAAAGCCCCTAAACACAATCATGAACAATACATAAATCGTAAGGGTTTCTTTTCTGTCCAACTGCAAGTCATTTGTGACCCTGACCTATTTATAACGGATGTTTTCTGCGGTTACCCTGGATCAGTACATGATGCTCGTGTATTTCGTAATTCACCAATCTGCCGTGAAGTTGAAGTGAATCCAGACAACTATTTTCCAGGAAACACCCATATTCTGGGAGATGCAGCATACCCCCTAAAAAGTTGGCTTTTGACCCCATTTCGAGACAATGGACATTTGACTGCTCAACAAAGACGGTACAGTTTTGCTCACAGTTCCACCAGAATGGTGGTTGAAAGGTCTATTGGACTTCTTAAGAACAGGTTTAGAAAACTTAAAACAATGATGGATATTGATAAAACTGATGATATCCCTGAAGTTATTGTGCCTGCTTATTATTTGCATTATTGAAGATGATATTGATGATTTTTTGGATGATTCTAATGATAGTGACGACGACGACGATGAAGATGATGACATCTTCCCACCAGGGGTAGGAGGGGTTGATAAGAGAAACATGATAATGAGACTGATCCCATAAACATAAATTTTATAAGTGGTTTATGTCGTTGATACATTTTACTGAGTGTTTCAACTACCAAGCATGCACCTCTCTGGACTTGCTTAAAATATCAACTTGAGGTTACTCAAGGGTATTATAAATATCAAAATCAGTTTAGATATGTCCCCCCCCCCCCCCCACCATTTTACAAAAACAGAAAGCAACTATGCAGTGAAACTCCCGAGTCATGGATCTCTTTTTCAATACCAAACATGTTTTTGGTCTTGCTTGAAATATTAACAGTTTTTGCATTGTGATGAAAATTATGCAAATGCTTGTAATAATATGCATATAACATAACATATACATGTAATTGTCAATGTCAGCGTCACAGTTTCTACAGTGTATGGTTAAAAGCAATAATTAATGCAAGGAAATACAAAGTAAACACCAATGTTAAGATGAGTCTTTGTTCAACGATTTTTCAAAAGCATTCAGAAACCGATTCATGAGCGCCATGCGTTCACCGTGCATGTTTTCCAACTTGCTCATTTTCTTCTTTTCCTATTGCTTTCTGTCTTGGGCAAATTCCTTAAAAAGGCCAACAAGGTCTTCTTGCTTCTTTTTCCTCTCTGGTAATTTCTTTTTCTTTGGTTTCACTGCGGGAGGTTCCTCAATATCACTCGCACCTGTGGAACTGGAATTTTCAGTTTTCACTGCCTCTTTGCTACGTTTAACTGGACCATCAAGGTTGCTACATACTGCTTTGGGCTGGATGGCATCGTCTCGTGAAAAGATTTCGTGAAGTTCGTCGTAGAAGTTGCATTTCTTTCTGTCATTTCCAGTGATTTTATTGTGGTCGACACAGGTAACATAGCTTCTCTTCAGATTTTTCATTTTCGTCTCACACATTTTAGCACTGTAGAACACCCTCTTCTTCTGTAACTCGTCGCTAATTTCTTCCCATAAAGTCTTGTTCTTTGTGTTTATATCTTTAAATCTTTCTCTACGTTCCGCATAACAGGAAATTAACAACAAAACATCAGCTCTGGACCAGCGTACAGCCCCTCTCGATTCGCCTTCGCCATCTTCACTTGACTGACTTGTTTCTTGAGAGACTCTACTCGACAACCCCGAAGGACCAGCTTGCTGCCATGGCAAATACAGCAAAGGAGCAGCTGAAGGAGGGTTTGAAAAAGTATCGCTCCCACTGTGTTGAAGATAAGAAGGGTTCACTGAAAAGTCCTGAGGGTTATCAGTACTCCACTGCAAAAATTGTGTCCAGTATTGTCCTGCAGATTGGAAAGATCAAAAGGTGGAAAGGTCCAAATAAACTTCTGTGAAAATTATGGAACTACGATCAGAGCGACTTATTGTTGTTACTTGCGTTTGAAACCACTTTTAGTCATCCAGGATTAATGTAATTTGTATGCTAGTGAAGTTCTTCGAAAAAAATTACGACTTTCTATAACATTTTTGGGTATATTTTACGGAAAGTAGCACTGAAAACTCACCTTGATCACTCGCCATGATTCCAGCTGACAAAATGGAGGACTTTCACACGAAGACCGCTTGCCAGACGTACTTTTTTCGGATCCGTTCCCAAAGAAACGCACAGATCATGAATCCTAAAAATCCGGATTTAGTTTTGATCTAATGAATCCACTCGGAGTGTGGATTCTTCAGATCATTGATCCGAGATTAATCCATTTTCGGATATAGGTAAAGAAACGCAAAATCTGTTTTTGGATACATGAATCTGGATTTGGATTTTCCCAAAGAAACGCACCCTTACATCGACAAATTCAACAGGCAGAAATACTATTTGACCATGCAGTGGTTGTGCAGGTGCTTGCTAGTTTTCATTTGAACTGCTTGCCTAGACATGAGTTATTTCGACTAGCATAAAGAATTTCCAGTGGCCCGGCTACAAACATTTATTTCAATCTTTCCTTGTCCTGTCATGACTACATGAGCAGTTCAGTAACCGTGTAGCATTAGAGCATTTCCCAAAAAGAAGAGGAAACGTGAATGAGTTAAGAAGTACGTATTTCAAGATAACATCCGCTGTGTCCGTTACTGTGTAACAACCGATATACCATGCTGCTTTTTGAAAAAGAAAATCATGACGTTTTCTGAGAACCGCTTTTGTTCTGTTTGAGTTTGGGAGAAAGTATAGGTGCAAGAAAACAGATTATATCACTTCGTAACAGCTCTAACTGTCTATTAGATGTGCATGTGTATAAAATAAATATTTCATTGCAAATCTTTCTTACAAAAATAAGTTCAATTAACCATCCTGGTTTCTGGTTTCAATTGTGTGATAGATATTCGCCCAAGAAAATCGTTTTTTCTTTATACATTTTTTTCTTTATGACGTTGTTTTTATACCTCACATGCCTCCAACACGAAATGGTGAAAAATCCGTTCAGCCTAGTTTTTTTAAAATAAGATTAATTTTCACTGACTTAGTGTAAACGTTGACACTTGGCATAGTTTGTAAGTCTACGAACTAACAGTTTAAATGTTCGCTTTATTTTGAACCAACATTATATTATGTAAAAGCGGATGTTTTTGCTTTTTTCTTTCAGTAGTATTGACTACGTTAGCTGTGGCAGGTAATGAGATAGTGATAATTGTTGCTGTTCTATATTGAAATTTACATTTGCCTTTTGACATTGTGTACAGTGTATACGTACATGAGGTAGTTAAATCCTGCAGACCATAGATATGACATCGTCAAAGTCAGGAAGTTCAACAAGCAGAAATGATCGGGGACCATGCAGTGGTTGTGCAGGTCCTTGATAGTTGCTTTTGAACTGCCTGCCTAGGCGTGACTTATTTCAATATTCAGTGGCCGGGCACGGTTGTGATCTTTTAACTCAGTCTTGTCCTGTTATGGCATCATGAGCAGATCAGTATAGCATCACCCAAACTTGATGAAGAAGAAACGTCAGTGGACGGGTAAAAAAGTGTGTATATTAAGATGGCAATTGAAATTTACTTTCATGGAGTACTCAAGCGAGTAGCGACAATGACGTGCACAGCGAAGGGAAGGACGAAAGTTCCACATTGTACCTTGGAAAATTTTCTTTACCTGATCCTTTTTATCGTGTGGGAATTATTGCTCTATAACGGAAAAGCCAGATCAAGAGTCCTTTTTATTCAATTCTAAGTTAGTGTAAGAGATGGCCCGCTGTATCCGTAACTGTACAACAACCAAAATACCAGGCTACATTTAAAATCAAAATGATTATTTTTCAGAGAACATTCATTTGAACATAGATATTCGTCGAAGAAAATCGCTATGGAATTTTAAAAAATGACGTTCTTGTCATGCCTCACCTATTTACAGAAGCAAATCGTGAAAAATCCGTTCAGTTTAGTTTTTATAATATTTAATTTAAAAAAATTACTCTGCTCTTTATGCAAATATGAAATAATTGTATTATCGTTTCATTGAAGCGTTTGATATGGAGCGAGTATATCAAAAGGCCGGGGTATTACGTCATTCATGGAATGCAGTGACGTTGCGATTTTCTCTTTGGCAAAGTAATGTAGAAGATTATGCCTCTTTTGAAAAAATGAAGTAAATTCTCTTGCTGTTTCATTGAAGCGAGTTCAGAGATATGAAGAAAAATTAAATATTTGCAAAGCAAACAAGAACCTGCCAGAACTTGCAAGGATTAAACCTCAGTGGTAGGGAAATAACCACTGCGGTAAAGAAAGCCGTGGATAATGTAAACCTTGAACTATGTGACTCGTGTGACTACTTTGTCAGTCCTTTTATCATGCCAAAGATGTCATCCCTCTGGTTAAGGCATCGAGGAATGCCCCCCAAAATTCTGTACATTGCCTCATCAAATACATCTTGCGATGCCTTTGCGCCAAATACAAGCCTTTTAGGTCAAAATTACCCCATGGGGCCCGGGGGGTGCTGCAAGTAGCAACCGATCTCGATTCTCGGTGTAGTTTTAGCTGGTGGTACCCCTGTCGGAGATCCAATTTTGTCCAGATAGTGCAATCATGGAATTTGTGAATGAAATCTCCCACTATTTGTGCTTGTGAGATCCGGCTCCTTTCCATGTACTGATCATGTGTGGCTCCATCTGGTCCGATGGCAATCCTGTAAACTCTGGTTTCGGTTGCACCACCAAAGGAGAGCACCAGGTAACTGGTTCATCGTCAGGTACTTTTTAAAAATAAATACCTCGCATGATGTAAAATGATCATTCAGCTTAGTAAGCAACTTCAGGTACACATCTTCCAACTCTGGATCCGGTAGGCTCTTTTCTAATAGACCTATCTCTTTTCCGCCATGAATTATTATAGCGACCCTCTTATCGACGGCCGCCCTAATTCTCAAGTATCGGAGTTCTCGCTCAATTCCCTCCAGCCATTCTTCCCATGCTTTGCCGACGCTGTTCGTTTCGTCGGGAATGATAAATGGCTGTGTTCGAAGGTTTCTAGACTCTGTGATGACTTGAATCGCTTGTGCTGCTGTTTCGCCTCCAGGCATTATCCTGTCTTATTTTTCTCCCAGTCGCCAATGTAATACTATAAATTCATCGATGTGTACACTCCAAAAGCAGATGGTTTATTTCTACACATACAATGAAGCTGATCAAAATAACTCTAATTCCTCTTAAGACGGACGTTGTTTCACTTCTTTCAGTATTTTTCTCAATAGAAAGTAGTGAATTAGCTTGAATTATATCCATCTAGATCGTTATCCTTTACGAACATTATCTCTGCATTTACGCATCTTTACGGTACGCGAAACTTGTCCGTAAGGAAAATGCCATTTATTTACGAATCTTTACGCAAGCGGTAAAAATGCGTAAATTCATGTTTTCATGCTGTGTAAGTCACATTAGATATATCATCTAACAACTACTTCGTGTAAGTCGCACAGGATATAACACGATTGAGGTGCTAAAAAGCCGCGTAGCGTTTTTGTGAGCAAAACAACCAGTTAATTATTAATTTTTATGAGCAAATATTTGTTGTTTATTAGGCAAGAGCTATAATTCGTTTCTCTGCCCTTTATTCAGTGTGAAATATATTTCTTTTTGCGTTATTCTAACGCTTGATTTGAAACGACTACGGAAATTCCATGCTGTGAAGCCAGGAACGTGTTTCAACATGTAACTTGGGTAAATAATGACCATAATATGTACTTATTGACTGAGTGGGAGGGCCGGACGGGAAAATATTTGGCTCGAGGTCAGGACGTACGGACCGAGCGCAGCGAGGTCCGTGCGTCCTGACCGAGAGCCAAATATTTTCCCGTCCGGCCCGACCTAACTCAGTCAATAAGCATTTTATCATATGACCACTAATTTTCTTTTTTATTGTTTTCCATTCGTTGATGCAGACGCTGCAGCCCGTTTCGCGCGCATTTTGAAAAGCCAATGGTAGCCCGTAATGTTTTGGGGAAGCCAGTGAAGTGCATTTGAATTGCGGTGCGCACAGAGTATTCAAACGTCTGTTAAAATTGTCAAAATTACAACCAAATCTTCGAGTTTTAGCTTCATTCCAAGGAGATTTCAACCCGGACAAATTCTTTTTACATGACTGCAGTTAGTAGAAATTTCAAAAGCAACGTTTAAGAAGGATTACGACAAAGAATTTGCACGACGTTTTGGCTAGTCGTACTCTAAGCTAAGACTGAATTGAATAACAAAGCGACGTTTATTCTTGAGCCGAAATTCATCCTAGTGCTTGGTTTGAACGAGAGGATTGATTAATTTTCAACCAAGAAGGATTTTGGATGGTAAAAACAACAATTCTATATGGGACAGTTTGATGTTGGAATAGGATTGTACAAGCGGCTGAGGATTTTGCTTCGCATCGTTTCCCCGTTCGAGCTTCAGCTTCAAGTTGTTTTCTTTACCTCAGAGGATTCTAAATGTCTGCCGTTGCTGCCTAGTCGTTGAATTCGCTTTTAGTTCCTCGATGGTGTTGAAGTAATAGATCAAAAACGAGTGCGAGTTTTTCATCAGGGGTTCCAAACACCGAGAAACAGATGAAAGCACGACGCCGAAGGCGTAGGCATTTGCCGATTGTGCTAGTAAAAGTGGCATATTATGCTAGTGGCAGTGCTCGTTTTTTGCCCAAATTATGCTCAAATTATGCTCGCTTTTCAATATTATGCTACTTTTTTAAAAAAGTATTCTGTGCACAAACTTCACAACTCACAAGACAAATTTGTTTGCAAGAGCCTAATTACTCGTCCCCCTCCTCTTGTATTTTCCAGTGGTGGATTCGAGGCGTCTATCCCGGGCAAATTGTGCAGGGTTTGGTCTATCCTCTCTGTTCTCGCTTCCTTGTAAACTATCTGGATGTAAGTTCACTGCACTTGACTCGTTTGGCGTGGCGGCCGCCATTTTGAAACGAGCACTGGGAGAAAGACTAAGGAGTCTGGGACCGAGACACAGACTTCCGGTTCCGTTTCATCGAATTCCCGCGGTAGCTCAACACAACTAAAAAGCAATCGCAAAATAGGAGTGGAACCAACTGTTAATAGTAATCTATCGTTTTTAGTAGCTGAGATCTTCGTTTTCTTGAATTATTCTAAAATTGTGCTATTAAGACAAGAAAATATACGGATTATACTAGCAGTGCTACTTTTGGAAAAAGGGCAAAAATTATGCTCAATTCCTCATATTATGCCAAAAATTATGCTAGCACAATCGGCAAGAGCCTACGAAGGCGGAGTGCTTTTATTGTTTCGAAGTGTTTGGAACCCCTGATGAAAAACGAAGCGCGAGTTTTTGAGCTGGCTTCTCAAACTAGCATAAGAATTTTTTTCGAAGAATAGGTAATAAGTAGGCGTGCTCAATAGGCTATTGTCTGTTTTTTATTCATATGGTAAATGAAATGAATATTTTATATGCGGCCATGTGGGCAAGTTTTAAAGGTTGAATTTTTAATAAACTAACATTATGCCGCGTGATGGAGATCGAGTCCAGATCAGAACGTTTTCGAGTTCCAAAAACCTCTTGTCAAGAAAATGTTTTGGTGAATGATGCTGTTCCAGCTTCAACTAAGTATAAAAACAAATGGGCTGTGAACATTTTTGCCGAATGGCAGAGGTTGAGAGAGGTTAAAGTTCCGGTATTAGATTGTGGCGGTCTCTTCAAGGACTACGATTTACACAAGGTTACCGCTGTGAGTGTAGATATTGCTGGAATGGACGCTCTGTCGCTGAACTATTGGTTGTCAAAATTTGTGATGGAGGTAGCTAAAAAGTCGGGTGAAAGATACCCTCCCAAGTCTGTTTATGGTATCATTTGTGCCCTCAAGCGTTATTTGGAGGAGAAAAATGGATCAGATGCTTTGAATTCTCTGGACGCTAGTGACAAAAGGTACTTGACAACTTTTAGACCGAATTGGTTAGTAATTTAAAATGCACTGTTTCCGGACTTTAATTTTGAGTGTTATTTTTTGAATGTTTGTCCTTTTCCGACGTTGCTTAGATGCCGAGACAGGCTTTTAGCCAGGTGGCCGTCCAGCCGTCCAAAGGACGGCCACTTTTAAGAAATAGGTGATTTTCGACGGCCTGTTTTGGGCGGCAATTTACCAACTTCTGTGCTTATTGTAACAAAACAGTGTGTATAAATTTAAAAAAAACTTACATTCCTTTTTGTTCTCGAGTTGTTTTAGTCTTGCTGGCATGTTTTTCTTCTCTATTTACACTTTTTTAGCGAGTTTCCTTACTGTTTTGTTCGTTCGCATGAATCAAAGTTGAGCAAAGCGATTTAACAAGCAAAGCCGCTGTTCAATAATATTGACTCCCCAAGTCGTCCCCAGGATACATTGCCGGGTGCTACTGAATCTTATTATGGCCACCTCGGGACCGCGGTAGCAGGATTAGAAGACACAGAAAAGTGGCTTTTATTGGTGTTTATTAAACTGGCTTACACCCTGTAAGCATGCAGTTACAATTGTAGTAGATTTGCCGCCTTCGAAAAGGTCAAAAAGGTCCAGCAATGTGAAGCAGCTGTTCAAAAGGAGAGAAGGGTATCTAAATAAGCGAATTCCCGTGTTTCAGATAATCATTAAACTACAGGTCTGGATTGATTTTGACTGTCAGATTGTAGTCTGAGGTGTCTCATTGTATGAATGTAAATAATGACACATCACAAATTGAAGTTCTGTATTTTATTAATGAAAATAATAAAAGATGTTGAGATTGAGAGACTGGCACTAGTATACCAGATTCCAGTTCGACCAACAAAGCCTGGCATATCTGTTCTTTCGTGTAAGTTCGTGGCTTGACAACTTCAATTTCAATCACTGTTCATAACAACTGGAGTTTCTGTCCCAAATATAATTCAATGTTAAACAAGGTAAGTTGAGGAAAGGATAGTTTTGTAAAATTATCAAGGAAAACAGCGGTTTAATAGCTTAATTGAAAGACGTTTACAGCTGCTCAGAATCACGGAAGTCACGTCTAAGATGCTTTAATTTTTCAAAATTTTTTTGGGGGGCATGCCCCCAGACCCCCCTAGAAACATGACGCCTGCGGCGCCATGTTAAGTGGGCCTTCGGCCCACTAAGAATTTGGACTCCCATTTTCAAAATCCTGGCTAAAAGCCTGTGCCGAGATGAAGAATGGCGTTCGAGAAGGGCTTCACATTAAGTGTAAGAAAGAGGAAAAGGAGTTTGTGAGCGAGCAAGAAGAAGCAGTATTGTGGCAAAAGAAATTGCTGGGAACTACATCAGCTAAGTCGTTATTGAACACGATCTATTTCTACAACGGAAAAGTTTTTGGGTTGCGGGGGGGAGATCACAGAAATATTGTTGTAAACAACTTTGAAATTGGTCCAAATTTTATTAAGTTTGAAGAAAATGCCTCTAAAACTTATCATGGCGGTCTTTGTGATCTAAAGTATGTGCCGCGAGTGGTCAAGCACGTTTGTCATTCTATTGAGGAAAAGCACGAGCCGTGCCTTGTTGAGATATTCAGATTGTATGTAGGGTTAGTTGAGACTCATGCAAAGGAAGTTACTGCATTTTACTTTAAGCCATCAAAAACTAGGTTCGCATTCGATAAAGCGCCCGTAGGCATCAACAGCTTGAACAAGATTTTGCCTGACATGTGCGACGCGGCAGGCTTTAAACGCAAAACCGCTCACAGTTTGCGCGTTACTTGTGTTTCCTCCCTGTTCAATTCTGGGGTTGAAGAAAAATTGATTCGCGAAAGGTCGGGGCATCGTTCTAATGCATTGTTGCAGTACGAAAAGCCTACAGAAGAAAATGTGTCTAAAGTTTCAAAGATCCTAGGTCCAAGTGTTGTTAGTACAACTACATGTTCTACCACAGAGAAGCAGGACGAATCTTTAACGGATGTTGTTTTCCAGAAAGGAAAATTCAAAAACTGTACAATTAATGTAACGATGTCTAAGAAGGAATAATATGTTGCTGTATTGTTGTTGTAAGCAATGATCTAAGCGGGAAAAATGCTGTATTTAGAATTATAATTAAGACTGATTAAAATTCAAGTTTCTTGATCAGTGTCTTGATCAGTTTTTGAACTAATCTACCGTGTCTTGATCGGTATGTTCATTGGGTATCAACATACATGCACCTGACCCAATTGATGCGAGCTGATTGGGTCATCAGCTCATGAATAATTAATGAGTTTGAGAACTCTAGTTACGGTTGTCTTCCAGTTAGTGGCTAAAATACTTCGTGAGAACTAGTGGAACACTGTGTAAGGTTAGTCGCAAACACAGTCTTTATACATGTAATCGCATTTTCTTTGCTGTGATTGAAGGATTACACAGCTGCAGAGTTTCAAACTGAACAAGAGAAATTATCTTCGCATTCGTATTTTGACTTCAATGTTTATCAATTATTACGGTTTTATTTAGAAACCACAGAATGCGTTTATGTACGAGTGTGTAGTTTTTCACTGAGTTTTTATGGTTATAAATGTTGTCAGGAGTTGTGGTTGCCGAATAAATTTATGCAGTTCTTCATTTGCCGAGCTTGAACATGTTTTGTTTTCAATTTCAGCGCTTACAAAGCAGCCGGATATTCTTTGCTTTCGGAATAATCTTCAGAATAACTATCGCTCATTTTGAATTCAGGATTATCGAATCCAATGGTTTCAAATTCCATCGCGCGGCAGTCGCGGGTCCGTACGCTTTTCTAGTGGGGCCGTACGGCTTTTTCCGGCCCTGTTAGATGAAGGCGTACGGCCCTCATACGGGACTTTTTTTCTTATGGTTTTCCAAGGAAATAGCGCTCGGGTCCGTACGGGTCATATGATAACATTCACGGATTGTGCCGACCTTGCAAAAACATTCCTGCTTGACAATTTAATTTCGCCAGATGTTACATTCTGTTCAAGCTAACTGCTTGTTATTCGTTTAAGGAGGCTCACAACGGTTTCCAGCAATTTCGAGCTCTCAAACTTTGATGGGTCAGTACTACAAATCATTATCAGTTGCTGCTACAATAATGATATCAAACAAATTCCCAATCATTGCTAAACAAGTTGTGGTCATTTTCATGACGTCACTTGTTACTATAGCAACAGCTTTACCTGTTAAAAACACCCTTTCCGTAAATTTCCGTAAATTTAAGGTGGCTCTGAAACCGCTCCGCAGAAATTCTTTTAACTTTGCAAAACGTTGCGTCTTAACATGCCAATCATTATTCAATAATAAAAAATGGGGGTCACCGGACTCGTTTTTGAGTTATAAGCACTTAAAGGGAAAATTAAGGGTGTTTTTAATGGGTAAAACTGTTGCTATAGTAACCAGTGACGTCATGAAAATGACCACAACTTATTAAGCAATGATTGGGAATTTGTTTGGTACCATTATTGTAGCAGCAGCTGATAATGATTTGTAGTACTGACCCATCAAAGTTTGAGAGCTCGAAATTGCTGGAAACCGTTGTGAGCCTCCTTAATTCAAGCATTTGACTCAGAAAAAGTATTGAGGTTTCATGCTGAAACCGAAAACTTGTTTCAAAACGCCGACGAAATCTATAAATAAAGACTATTACGTCGTTCATGGAATGAATCGACGTTGCAATAGTGACAGATACGGTCATGCTCCTTTTAAAAGACTATATCACCAGGACCAACAATCATCGATCCTGGTGTAATTTTGCAATGAATATTTATATTTTTTATTTCAGGCACAGACACTAGTTACAGTTTACAATTTTCACAAAAACACTACACCAGTTCCAGTTTACAAATTTTTGAATACACTACATTACATTTCACAATATCAAATTTGATACACTACATTTTCGTTCAACTTGTATATATAAGTTATAAAATTAAAATTAATTAAAGTAAAATATGGGGCGCCGTTTGTAAATTTATTATTTAGATCGAATTCAAGCCATTATTTCCTTACATGTAAATAATTGAAAATGTCAGACAATTTATTTAGAAATAAGACACAAGAACTTGTCGGATGATATGTAAATAATGATTTCAGGGACGTTCTGATTTATAAATATTCTTTTCCGATAAAGTTATTATATATAAATAATTTTTGAAACAACTCCAATTATTTATAAATCAGGCTATCTCTAAAATATGTATTTACATATCATAATATGTACAAACTTATTATTTATAAATCATGAAATTTCGTCTCTTCGAATGCAAAAGTATTATTTATAAATAATCCACTCACTTGGTGCTTGATTTCATTATTTACAAATCATGCATTTTCATAACACCCCTGTCAAACCATTATTTATAAATAATGAAATTTCACTTCGCCAAGTGTAAATTTATTATTTATAAATAATGGTATTTCACTACGTGCCCAAATTTATTATTTATAAAAAAAATGGTTGTAAGCTAAGATGTTTTTAGGGAATTTTATGATTTACATATCAATTTTGCATCGCATTGCACTACCTGGAACTTTGCTATCTCTCCGATCTTAAAAATGGCGGGAAATCTTAGCCGCGGTCAGGGTATTACGCAACTTGCAAAGTTATCTTTCCGATTTTCGCAAAAAGCGGCGCGGGAGAGCCTAATTATTCGGAATATTCCCTAGACAGGACACTGACTGTGTAACGCTTTCAGTCTTTGCTCGAAGCTAACCTCGATTATAACCCACCGATTAATTTCCGCGCGCGCTCATTGGACAAAACACATAACGTGGTACAAAATCGGACGACGGGTATCAGCCAATATAAATTTCCTAGACACTACTGTCTTCTAAGGCGAGAGATTTAACAAAGATTCAATCTTTGATATCTGCACACACTTCAAGCCGACTGAGAAATTTCAATACACGCATTTCTCCTCCTGTCACGCTCCAGGAGTGAAAAAAGGTTTTATCAAAGGTGAAGCACTTAGGCTTCTGAGAACAAACTCTTCAAAAACAAGTTTTGAAGAAAAGATCAAAAATTTCAGATCAAATTTGCGTGTTCGAGGCTATCCAGAGAAACTGGTCAACAAAGTCCTCCCAGAAGTGGAATTTAAAAACAGGAAGTCGGCACTACAACAGAAACCAAAATTGCAAAAGAGATTATTGTCTTTTGTCACACAATATAATCCATCAGTGCCCAATCTTAAAAGCATTTTAATGAGCAAATGGCATTTAATCCAAGACCAACCTCTGCTTAGAGAAATATACAGAGACCCTCCTTTCATCTCCTACAGGAGAGGAAAATCTCTGAAAGACATACTTGTTAGAGCTAAACTCTAAAGGTCAAAGACCATTTATCACGAAACAGTGGGAGTCGTGCTAGGCCTGTCAATCATTTTTTAAATCATTAAGAAATTTTGATTAGACATGAAGGGTCAGTAAACACCCCATAGGTATCCTTTCTTTTTCTCTGTGGGCTTGCTGATCCTTACTTTTTTACTTTTCTGTTGTTTCCTTTTTCAATTAGAGATGAGTGCATGTTTGTATTGCTTTCAAGTTCTTTCTTTAGGACCGAGTTTTGCTCCGACATCACTCCGGCTTGTAAAGGGTTAATCGAGGTTAGCTTCGAGCAAAGACTGAAAGCGTTACACGGTCAATGTCCTGTCTAGGAATATTCCGAATAATTAGGTTCTCCCGCGCCGCTTTTTGCGAAGATCGGAAAGATAACTTTGCAAGTTGCGTAAATACCCCGACCTCGGCTAAAATTTTTCGCCATTTTTAAGATCGGAGAGATAGCAAAGTTCCAGGTTGTGCAATGCGATGCAAAATTGATATGTAAATCATAAAATTCCCTAAAAACATCTTAGCTTACAACCATTTTTTTTTATAAATAATAAACTTGGGCACGTAGTGAAATACCATTGTTTATAAATAATAAATTTACACTTGGCGAAGTGAAATTTCATTATTTATAAATAATGGTTTGACAGGGGTGTTATGAAAATGCATGATTTGTAAATAATGAAATCAAGCACCAAGTGAGTGGATTATTTATAAATAATACTTTTGCATTCGAAGAGACGAAATTTCATGATTTATAAATAATAAGTTTGTACATATTATGATATGTAAATACATATTTTAGAGATAGCCTGATTTATAAATAATTGGAGTTGTTTCAAAAATTATTTATATATAATAACTTTATCGGAAAAGAATATTTATAAATCAGAACGTCCCTGAAATCATTATTTACATATCATCCGACAAGTTCTTGTGTCTTATTTCTAAATAAATTGTCTGACATTTTCAATTATTTACATATAAGGAAATAATGGCTTGAATTCGATCTAAATAATAAATTTACAAACGGCGCCCCATAGTAAAACAACTCAAGTGCGAGTTCAGAGATCCGAAGGGAAATTATTTTCAATGCAAAGAGAATGTGCCACAACTTGTAAAGATTATGTCATTGCAGGGAAATTACCACCGTGCTAAAGATAGCTGCGGATGAGGCAAACATCGGGTTATGTGATACGTGTGATTGCTTTTGTAATTCTTTACTCGTGCAATAAAACTCAACAGTGACTTCCAAGGACTGAGAAATGTGTTAAACCAGTGTCAGACCTTTCTTCATTTATAAAAAGGTGTGGTAAGGGCCGTCGGCAGGATTTTGCATGGGTGGTTGCGAGCGCCGAAAGCGTGAGCGCCTACTGGGTTCTGGGGGTATTTTCCCTTGACATTCTGCATTCTGAGAGTCATTTAAACCCTCATTCCCCGATTAAAAGGACCTTTGCGGCCCGTGAGAGGTGCGGGCGCACCCATCGTAGCCCCCTGCCTACGGCCCTGAGATACATATCCTAAGCGAAATCCCAGATTAGGCCACTCCGTCATTAGGGATTTCCCAACAGCTAGCTAGGAGTCTACGCTGCAATAATAAACTCCGTGCTTGGAAGTCACGTAACCTTTTCGTACGCAAAAAACAGTTAATTAAAAACAGCGCACTTTTAAACTCTAAGCACTTCTTGTTTTTCTTACAGTGGCGTGGTTTGGAGCAGCAAGGAGTAAGTTAAAAAAAGTGGTAAACTCCACAGCGTACACTATTGAGTAATGGATGCACGCGGGAGGTTTTAAAGCACGAAAGAAGCGTAAGAATTGCTCGAGGCGATAGCCGGGAGCGACTCTTGCTTCTTGAGTGCTTAGCAAACCTCCCAAGTTCATCCATAACTGAATAGTGTACTCTGTGGCGTTTACCATTTGTTATAAAGCACAACTTTAAAGCGGTTTACTACATTTTATCTGTAATTTATAGATTTAGGCAGGCCTAAAAGCGGAGCTCCTATTTATTTATTTTTTGCTTGAGTTTGCACTGTTTCCCAGTTAATAAGTAGCCACACTATTTCTAAGCGTATACGGTTGCCCATATAGGTACATGTCGCTGCACTTTATTGGGTTCCTCATGCACTTACGCACGTAGGCGAACACATCAATTTTTAGTGTAAAGACTTTCATAACTCTAAGGGTAATTCAATGTAAAGGACCTTGATGAAGGCGAAGAAATTTGTTTTGAATTACTTCAAAACAGTCAAGGCAAAAAGATCAAATCAAGGCAAAACAAAGTGAACTAAACACCACAACAAAGAAAATCACAGCGGCAAAAAACTCAGCAAATTCATTGTGGGCCGGTTTAAGTCATTTTTAAGCAGTTTTTTGTGTAAGAATTGTGACAGTTTGTGATTTAGGAAGTGGTGCTCGCTGTCTATTAAGCTTAAAATGTAGTCTTGAACCATCTTCGTTTGGTTGCATGATTAACTACGCTGCATGTTTTATCGTACACATTGCTAAATACCTTAGAGAATTTTATGCAGAGAAGTGAATGAATTTCCTTCGTTTCTAGTAGGCGAATGTGCGTTACGAAACGTCTGAACTCACTCACCCAAGCACAGGCAACTCGCAATATAAAAACTGCCGTAAATACTCGTTTACCAATCTAAAACTTATCACACGTACGAGATTTCAACACACTCACCGAAATGACAAAAATGCAAGCGAGTGAAATAGAGCAGTTGGTTAACAAATCGTTTAATCGTTGGTATGAAGTATCGTTGCCGAAGGTTTACTCGTTTTTTGCTTTGATTTGTTTGCGGGATTTTTCTGCAAATGCAGCCCGCGAAATTATGTTTTTGATCCGTGTAGCTCAATAATTTAATATTCTTTTCAAAATCCAATGATGAACACAAAATTTGAAACGAAGCATTTAATAGGCAAAAGTGTACAAAAGTGATTAAAGCTAAGAGGTTTGAAAGCAGCCGTTTTAACGGAATTTAAGCTTATAGTTGACCTGAAGATCTGTAAACCGACACAACATCGAATTCGTTCATAAATGAAGTATAAACAGATTCACACAACAAAATGTGTACATCTACGTTTGTTACCTCATATTTTGAGAAGCTTGTAAATTCTGCAGGGCAATTCTTTCAAACCAGCCAAATAACATCGGAGACGAAGCGACGAAAACGGTAGTTTCGTCCAATGTTCGTAATAATCTTACACCACCAACATATGCATAGTCCGAATTATCAGCGAAGATCAATATCTTTCTTCCTTTCGGTGTAGCTTTTAACATTCTTTTATCTGTCACTTCAGTCAACTTGACCGGCCCTGAGCACACTTTTATATTAGCTCAGTTCATTTTAATTTCCAGTCTTGGTCAGGAGCAGGAACCGTAAACAGTACTTCAACTCTCGTTGTTTTGGACTCGTACTCCGATATATCATGTTCAGGTCGACAATTATTTCGGATCTTCCCATTAAGAGGTTATCCTAAATCACTTGGCATAATTTTCCATGCTGTAGACAAAAGCCAGAAGCCAGAAATATTCACGAAGATCTATTCTACAGTACGCTTTCTTCCCGTCTTTCAATTCAGCAGAGACAACGTGCAAACGATTTGCCGCCTTTTCATACAATTGCTTCGTTGAAATGTCCAGGTCATTTTTTTAACAAGAGAAAAAACTAAAATAGATTTAGCCAAACCTAAAAGCTGAGCTCCTCGGTTATTAACTTTGCCCTTTATTTAAATCTGAATTTACGCGATGATCAAAAAATTTGTATAAAACCAGGACTTGAGCCCGCGATCAACTAGAAAACCCCATCTGGTCAGCGGTCAACTTCCAAAAAACACGTTACCTCGATGAGCTCGACATGTGAGCCCGCAATATGGTCAAGTGATACTGCTCAGCGGATACTTTGTTTTGACAGCTGTCAATTGATGATAACATGGATGTCAAAGTTGTGAGCTCTGTTTACGTACGTACGTATAGATAAGTAGAGATGGCATTCATCTGCTCCCCATCTCCCTCAGTCTATTCTCTCCCCCCGCCCCCCCCCCCCCCCCCCCGCCTTGGGAGTCCACTCCCCCTCCCCGAGAGTCTGTAAGGGAGGGCGTGCGGGCGTACGCACCAAACTTGCTTGGCCTCATGGGTTTACCAAAATTCCTTACCCATGGTGCTCCGCTGGCGCGCTTCGCGCGCTGGAGCTCCGCTATTATAACTGTGCATGCTTGGGTTTCTCTCTGAATTTTGAAGTAACGCGTGCAGTACTCACGCAATCCCTTTACGAAGCCTAAAAGGAAATCACAGTTTCAGAGCCACCTTAACTTTACGGAAATTTAAGGTGGCTCTGAAACCGCTCCGGAGAATTTTTTTTAACTTTGCAAAAAGTTGCGTCTTAACATGCCAATCATTATTCAATAATAAAAAATGGGGGTCACCGGACTCGTTTTTGAGTTATAAGCACTTAAAGGGAAAATTAAGGGTGTTTTTAACGGGTAAAACTGTTGCTATAGTAACCAGTGACGTCATGAAAATGACCTCAACTTGTTTAGCAATGATTGGGAATTTGTTTGATATCATTATTGTAGCAGCAACTGATAAAGATTTGTAGTACTGACCCATCAAAGTTTAAGAGCTGGAAATTGCTGGAAACCGTTGTGAGCCTCCTTAAGATGACTCGATCGAAATAAATGACGCGCTGTATGCCTGTCTAAAAGCTCTAATAGCTTCTCCATTTCTGACTCGATATCCCTGAAACTTTCGCATTTTATACGAAATTTATCGTGGAATAATATGTATGTCAATATTTTGATCTAATATTCGTTAGTTTTGCGCGATGTTACATTTATTGAACACTACTTTTGGGATAAAATTGCTATTTACAGGTAACTGAGCGCTAAGATTTCGTTTAAACTTCTGCAGTTAGCTCGTAATACCATCTTGTCATGACTGTTCAAGTTTCCGCAAAATCGTCGGAACAGAAACCCCTGTACAATTTGGACATCAAAATATTAACTCCGGGCGAACTTCGAAGTTTGGAACGCTCCATCGCTTCCAAATCTCACCTAAACGTACAACAATCGTAGAAAAAGAAGGTTCAATGTATCAGTTTTATTAGCTCCAAATCACATTCGGCTATTTGCAACGATGACAAAGTTTGAGCTAATGTTATAAACTCACCTTTTGCGTTAAAATGTAGCGAAGTCGCCAAATTTACGTTTTCCTGAATTATATGAAAACTGACCGGACGAATCGAATAAAACTACTGGAACATAAAAATGAATATCTTACACACACTTTGCGCTATTTTACGTTGCTGGAGCTGCCTTGATTTGGATGAAATATATTTTTAAAGTGGAGCACTGCTACAACTCTGTTGTGAACACGGCCATGTTGTTATTTGAATTCTACAGCTGACGCTATGTAAATTTTTTGGATTTCATGAGAATTTGAGGAATTTGCACATGGACTAGGGGGATGCATTGACAATGTTCCGTCGCTACATGCTTTGATTTTCCATCCAAACCATGTCAAGGAAAACAATCCTTACACAGACTTTAAAACAAGAAATGGGAAAAATCAATAAATCAATGCATATGTTGACAAAATAGCTATGCTATTAACGATGCTGACGTCGCTGATTACCCTTGCATGACCTCAGAAATCAGAGCATATAGTGACTAAACACTGTCAATACACCCCCCTAGTCCATGTGCAAATTCCTCAAATTTTTATCAAATCTAAAAAATTTGCATAGCATCAGCTGTAGAATTTAAATGACAACAAGGCCGTGTTCACGACAGAGTTGGAGCAGTGCTTCACTATAAAAATATATTTCATCCAAACCAAGGCAGCTCCAGCGACGTAAAATAGCGCAAAGTGTGTGACTATCTAGCAACTATCGATATTCTCAGTCAGAGCCTCTTAAAAGTTATGTTTGGCTATATTATATTTTATGCCAATATCAAGTAATTAAATCTCGTAGACCATTATATGAAGAGCATTCCCTTAGTTTTAAAATAACGTTATGCAAATGCGAATGTTTTTGTTTTTACTTACAGTGTTAGAGTGGATACTTAAAGCAGGTAATGTGATGTTGATAATTATTGTTAGTCTGTATTTGCTGGTTGAAACATTGAAAGATAATTATGGTGACAAAACTGCCATCAAGAATGCTCATTGTGTTCCTCTCCTTACAATGGTCAAGCCACAACATAACTTTCGGTTTGCGTACCTTTTATGACAGTATTATGACTGCATCTTGCTACAACCACACTTATGTTCCAACATTACTTGAAAAGCTCCCAGAAAAGCTCCTAGAGAAGCTGCTGACCAATATCCAAATGACACATTTCATTGTGAACGTTATATCGAGGAAAGAATGCCTGCAGTTAAATCCAAGAACCTGTTCAGAGGGAGTCTTGCCACCAATCAGTGGCAATCAAAGTTCACATGTTCAGTGTGCCGACAATAACATTACACTACACTGCATGGAGCTTTAGCGCCTTCAATCACGATTGTCCTCCCGCACTGCATCTGTCAGAATGGATGTCCCTTGATTTGTAAAATGTATTTTAGCTTGTTTCTAGTATACTCGGGTAGTATACTTGTGGTTTTTGTCTTCTTGATTTGTATCGTTTATTTATTTCCATTTTCTAGTTAGATATGAGTGCATGTTTGTCTTGCGTTTTGCGTTTTTTTTTTGCGGCTTTAATATTGTAATTTATCTTATGTAATTTGGCTTGCAACTTCTTATTTATTTTAGGAAGCCTTTGTATAATTTCTTGTGTTTAACCTCATTTGGTGTTGCTACATCTAATAATACGTATGCAGTAGGAACAGTGAACATTATCACCGATAAGGAAGCAGTCAGATGCTCTAATGGAAGATGTTATCGTCAGTCCAGTTGACAGAAGCAACTGGATCCTTAAAATTTCCCCACATCACCAATCTTCAGCTTGCAGTCTCAGTCTCAGTCAAACTCAATTTTCTTTTCAAATTCTCATCGGTATGAGTGCAGTGTGACAGATCCTGAAACCTGATGCCATGCATGGCTATCCAACTGCTCAAGCTTTCAGTCAGAAAAAAGGGGATCGAGAGTCCTTTTTATTAAATTCTAAAGGTA
The DNA here is from genome assembly GCA_963693305.1 of Meandrina meandrites. Classification (NCBI taxonomy): domain Eukaryota; kingdom Metazoa; phylum Cnidaria; class Anthozoa; order Scleractinia; family Meandrinidae; genus Meandrina; species Meandrina meandrites. The sequence continues at coordinate 6,963,985 of OY855908.1, read as the reverse complement.
TTCAAAGAGATGACCCGCTGTATCCGTTACTGTACTGTGTAACAACCTAAAACCATGCTGCTTTAATAAAAATGATGCTATTTTCAAAAAACCGGTTTTCCTTCAGTTTGAGGAAAAGTATCGGTGCAAGAAAACAGATTAATTAGTACTCTTGGTAACAGCACTAACTGCCTATTAGATGTGCGTGTACATAAAGTCAATATTGCATTGCAGATCTTTGTTATAAAAATAAATTAGATTAACCTTAGTGCTTTTTGATTTGATTTGTATAATAGAAAATCTTTGAAGAAAATCGCGCGATTGTTTTCTTTATGCAATTTCTTTGAAAGACGTTTTTGTCATGCCTCACATACTTCCAGAACAAAACGTTGAAACATCCGTACAGCTTAGTTTATACATACATTTTTTAAATTTTGGAACAACATTATGTAAAAGCGGATGTTTTTTTTCTTACAGGGGCATTTGCGGTATTTGCTGCAGGTAATGTGTTGTGATAATTGTTTTAGGTGTACAAGTAGTTAAATCCTGCAGGCCGTAGATATTACATCTGCAAGTTCAACAAGCAGAAAAACTCATCGCCCATGTAGTGGTTGTGCAGGCGTTGCTAGTTTTCTTTTGAACTGCCTGCATAATGTCAAATAGTCAAATAAGGTATAATACTCATTCCGTTTTCGTGTCATTCATGCCAATATATGTCCCTTGCGCAGTCCCAGATAAGGCCACCACCTCATCAGGGATTTAACAACTACTGGGAGTCTATCGTGCATTAATACACTTCGTGCTAGGACCTTACAAGCCTCCTTCACATACGTTCTTTTGAGATGTCACGCAATCTTTTCTCCCCAAAGAGCGTCTGCTGAAACGAACGGCACATTCCCTTCCTTTTGTTTCTAAATATAAGCTGGAGACCCGACTGGAAATCACGTGGAGATGACCAAAGGGCCAATCGCACTTGTTAATAAGCTTCCTTGGGGCAATTACTTTCCCAGCGTTAATTCATGCATGGAAAGCATTTCTAAGTCCTTGCGTCGTGTTTAGATGAAACTCCCAAAAAGATCGATGGAAGCAACTGTTTTCTGTGTAGTTTTGCTGTGGTCCTTACTGCGACTAAGTGTTTTGCAAGCGTTCAGGCCGGTATCACGCCTGATTGAAAGCGCGTTGAAATAGATGCAAACGTTTTCGTCCAGTGAACCGTTCGTCTACGCCAACCGCCAAACGGCTACTTTGATTTGAAAAATTGAAACAAATCTCTCAGTTCAATAAGTGATAAAGGAGAACTGCAAGAAAGGAGTAACTGATAAGAATTTAAATCTCACACAGCAACACGCTCGTTAGTACTTCGCGTGCGAAATTCTCAAGGTCACTTCCAGGATCTAGATTTGCGCTGTGATTGATCTACGTAAATAGACGCTCGTTTAAGCAGACGTTCGTTGCGGAGAAAAGATTGCGCGACGAGCTAAAGGAACGTCTGCGTAGGAGGCTAGGAAATCACGTGATCTTTTCTGCGCAAAAAGCAGTTAGTAAGTAAGTAAGTAAAGACTTTATTTAATGAGGGTAGGCAAGCACTAAAATAGTATAAAAATACTAACAAACCAGTGGCCCTCTAAAAATTATGTACAATACGGATATTAAAAACTATGGCTAAACTATGAGATAATAATAAATACAATACATACGAGATAAAATCAATTAGAAAGTATAAAAAGTATAACTAAATTACAGTTAAATTAATTATCAACAGCGCATTTATAAGATCTAAGACCTCCTTGTTTTCTTTCAGTGGCGTGGAAGGGCGCACTTGAAGGTAATGTGATATTGATAATTGTTATATTTGCCCATGTTATAATTTATTTAAAGTGAATATGAAGCAATAAAATCCTGCAGCCCGTTATATGAAGATCTTACATCACCAGGTTCAAAAAGCAGAAATACCGTGCAGCTTCGGTTTGATTTGCATATACAGTTTATTGTAAATAGAAACAATTCATACTGACTAAGAGTAGCAGAATTTAAACGTCATTTATTCAACCACATTTCTATTGTCTTTATTATAATTTTTTTTTTCACACTTTTTGTATATATTTCAACGTTCGCGCTTTTTATTTATTACTTGTTAAAGACTACAGACTGGTAGTCGAAAGCTCGTTTTTTAACAAAATTTTTAACCAGAGATCGCTTTTTCAATTTTTTACCAAATGTCTTATCCTGGCTACTCATCTATTTTTAAACGTATTCAGCCACTGTTTAAAAAGTTGGCCTAGTATGTAAGTCCACTAACTCACAGTTTTAGCATCCCATTAGTTTTAAAACAGCGTTATGTAAATGTGGATGTTTTGTTTTCACTTACAGTGGGAGACTGGATGCTTCCTATAGGTAATGTGATGTTGATAACTATTGTCAGTCTTCATTAAAATTTATATTTGCTTATGTCATATTTTATATGAATATGAAGTAATTAAGTCCTGCAGACCATTATATTTAGAGCATTTCCTTAGTCTTAAAACAAGGATATGTAAATGTGGATGCTTTTGTTTTTACTAACAGTGGGAGACTGGATACGTAAAACAGGTAATGTGATGGTGATAATTATTGTTACTCTTTATTAAAATTTATAATTGCCAGTGTTATGTGGAATCTGTTGACCGAGTGGTTGCACCCGCGAGCGGACTTACCTGCGTTTGCCTTACAACACATGCGCAGTGAGTACTATAGAATGCACCATCTTGGAATGGAACCATCTGATTTGTTTAACAGACAGAATATAATTCGTTTCGTTCTTTAGTTTCGGTCTAAGCTCCGTTGTTATTCATATATTCAAACTTGTGATTTCTTCACTAAAAGGCGATTTCACAAAATAGTGCCGGGATGCAAGAATCGACCGTTTCTTCATTGAACAAAACACGGGTGACAACGAAACGATAGCACGTGGTAGAGCTAAATCTTCAGAACTTGTCAAGTGAGTCGAATTAAAGTAAAATTTTAAAAAAGCAAGAGCCAGGCAAAGCTGACGAGCTCAAAGATTCCCCGATCCCCGATCTTTGTCATACCAGATAAAGCAAAAAACGTGATCGCAGAGCAGTTGAAAGCGAGTCAACAAAAGCCTTTGGATGCCAGACGGGAGATAAGGCAACAGGACAGTGAGATTCAAAACATCCATGCGATAATGGGAACCGATGAAACAGGAGATCAAGATTTCGAAGATGCGGAGAACTTTGCTGATACGCATTCTGCCTTGTGGAGACAAATCAAGAAAACCCTACATCGAGACCAGCAGAGTCTCCAAACATCTGAAATATTCTGCCCTTAACTTGCCAAAAATGTAATTACCAGTGCTTGAAAGAAAATGAAAATGAAAATGGCTCAGTGTTTGGGACGTTTTCAATTTTGAAGTCCACGATTTTAAAGGAACAGTTTCAGAACAAGTGAAAATGAGAGTTTTAGGTATCATAGCCACTGAGGATAACTACAGTTTGCTCGTTAAACACTGAAAGATAATTATGGTGACAAAACTGCCATCAGTAATGCTCATGTGGTTGCTCTCGTTACTATGGTCAAGCCACAACACAGCTTTGGGTTTGCATGCCTTTTATGACAGTATTATGAGTGGCATGAGGTCTCTTGCCCCACTGAATCTTCCTATAACCAGGTATCAGGGAGACTTTGATATTTCAATATTACTCGAAAAGCTCCCAGAGAAGCTGTTAATCCGTGTCTTGAAAGAATATCCTACTATTGATCAAATCATTGAGATGATAAAAAAAATGAAGTTAAAAGGCTTGAACAAGTTTCCTTAAGTATATTAAAAGAAACAACCAGGTAAACCAAAACATCCACCACTTCCACGACCTCCACCTACACCAAAATCTCGATCTTCCAAGGTTCCTACCAAATTGCAGCTGGCCTGCAGCAGACAACCCTCATGATCAGTCCAAACCTAAGAAGTTCAAACAATTTAAAGGGCCAAAGAAAGGTTCGTGTCGCTTTTGTGGGTCTACATGTATACACAACACATTTCAGTGTTAACTTTCCATCGAGGATAGAATGCCTGCTGTTAATTCCAAGCAGTTGTGCCTGAATTATCTCATAGGGCGTAATGTCGCCAATCAGTCTCAGTCGAAGTTTAGATTTTCAGCGTGCCCACACCCCGTTACACTACACTACATTAAGCTTCAGGTCTTCAATCACCATCGAACTCCCCTACTGCATCAGTCATTATGCATGGCACTACTGTTTCAAAGACACAGCATGCTTAATCAAGCTGCACACCCACCCATACATCAATTGTACGTATTAACACAATTAGTGGTGCTACGCCTAATAACACGTATGCAGTAGGGTCAGTCAACACTATTGCCGATTAGAGAGCGGTCAATGTAAATGCTCTAATCTTTAATGGTCAGTCCAACTGACCGAAGCAGCTGGGTCGATGGCCTCAAACCTCCCCACGTCAGCAATCGTCAGCTTGCAGATGACTTCAGTCAAACTCAAGTTTCGGTTCAAATTCTCAGTGGTGTAGAAGCAGTGCGACAGTTCCTGAAACCTGATGTCATCTATGGCTACCCGATTGCTCAAGCTTTTAGTCAGAGAAGGCAAATGGAGTGTCCTTTTTATTAAATTCTTAGGTAGCTAAAACGAAGGCTCGCTTCATCCTTTACTATATAACTCCAAAATACCATTCCGCTTTCTTTTTTGTAAATAACGATGTTTTTAGAGGGCCGCTTTTGTTCTGTTTCAGTTTGGAAGCATGTATATGTGCAAGAAAATAGACTGGGGACCAAACTCTAAATTGGAACCCCATTTGCAGCGCTTATTGTGATAAACTTGACGATGGAGCCGCCTTGTCTGGCATTTCATCGTCTAGGCAAACTATCTCTCAATGTCGCAGAAAACTAGTCGTACCATCATCTGCCCTTTTCCTTGCTAAAATTGATCATCTTTAGTCTTTGGAGTTCCAAATAGCCAAAAAGGAGGAAAATTAGTTACTTTCTTGGACAAGTGGATAAACGTTTAATGATAGTAAACATTATTCGATTGTATCTTGTGTCGTATGCTAGGAATAACAACAGGAATGTAGCATTGTAATTATTGGATGAGGCTGAGTATGATATGAAGAATTATGCAGATCGAGGAGGGTGTTATGATTCATATGTGAACTGCGGATATACATGAAGGTGATATGTGATCTTCGCAGTGAATTTCCAATTGAAGCAATTGGAATAAAGAAGCCTGAAAAAAATCAGGGCTTCAACGAGATTCGAACCCGTGACCTCCGCGATACCGGCGCGATGCTCTACCAACTGAGCTATGAAGCCACACATTGCTCCTAATGTGTGGCTTCATAGCGCAGTTGGTAGAGCATCCACAGTTCACAGGTCACGGGTTCGAATCCCGTTGAAGCCCTGATTTTTTTCAGGCTTCTTTATTCCAATTGCTTAAATTGGAAATTCACTGCGAAGATCACATATCACCTTCATAACTGGCAATCTCTTACACTACCTTACAATTGAAGCCGCACATTGGGAGCGAGGTCAATTGTGAGTTCATATTTTCCCGTGAAAGGAGTGAAATGATGTAATGTATATGAAATTCTTTATTCCAATTGCTTCATTTGGAAATTCACTGCGAAGATCACATATCACCTTCATGTATATCCGCAGTTCACATATGAATCATTTCATATACATTACATCGTAATGTAAAGTAATGTACTGTAATGCCAAGTAATGTTTTAACTATTTAACCATGTTGGTAGTTTGTAAGTATTGTTTGTGATTAAAGTACAGTGGTAATAGCACCAACTGTCTATAAGATATGCGTGTGCATAAAATCAATACTGCATTGCAAATATTTGTTACAAAAATAAATTACGTCAACCGTCGTCCTTATTGGTTTGATTTACATGAGAGATATTTGCCGAAGAAAATTGTTTAAGACGGAATCCGCCAGGACTTCGAGTAGTTGTTGGACAAAATTATGTACCAAAATTATTTACACCTTTTAATTGCAAGCTTTTGTGTTACTGCTTCAAATATCTTATCAAAAGAAATCTTTTCTAACAACACGAAACACCGAAAAAAAATTTTGAAATTTCACTGAATTCCACTGAATCGCTTAAAGACGATTTTACAAAATGGCTGCACGTGAGAATTTCCCTATAGCTTGTGAACTTTGAAATTCGTTTTCTAAGACTCTGATAAGAAATTGTTGTTGGTGTTATCAGTGATAATTACTTACATCTTTACCTTTTATTTAGGGTAGAAAATAACGCAATAGGTTTTTAATTATTCTGATACTCGATTTTTGTCCAACTTAAATAAATATTACTCGACTTCCTGGTGGATTCCGTCTTAATTGTTTAAATTTTCTTTATCCAATTCTTGGAATGACGTTGTTGTCATGCTTCACACACCTCCAGAACGAAATTAAATAGGGGATAAATGTGTTCAGTTTAGATTGTATTACCAAAAAATAAAATCAGTTTGCCGGCGCCGACTTACTGTATACGTTTGACAATTGGCATAGTATGTAAGTCTAAGAACTGACAGTTATAATATTCCCTTAATTTTGAGACAACATCATGTAAAAGCGGATGCTTTTGTTTTTCTTACAGGGGCATTTATGGTAGCTGCTGCAGGTAATGTGACAGTCTTGCGTTGTCCTGTCATGACATCATAAGCAGATCAGTATAGCTTTACTCAAACTTGATCAAGAAAAAATGTCAGTGGACAACTCAAGTTAAACAATTTTTTCACGCTTTCTTTATTGGCAGTACCCAAAAGTTGTCAGGAATTTTCATGAAGTGGGCAGGGGTTCATGTATAAAATGCTCAGCAATCTGTTTAATTTATGCAACATAAATTATGGCTCGGGAAAATAATCACGTCTGGACAATGTAAATAAGCGGATTAACAAACTTACATTGTCCGAACTTACATTTTCTAATTGAGTCTTAGCCTTAAATTCCCGCAGTTCTTCAGTTAGTTTCGCTCGACCCAAGAAACAAATTCAAGGGAAGCGATGTTTTGTCGCGTTTCGTTTCTCGTGAGGCAAGAAGAAATTGTTCTCTTTGTATCTTCGCCTTGTGCTTTTGCTTCTAAATCCGAATGTTTTAGCTGCATTTTGTCCCGTTTATAACAAATAGACTTTGATTTTCCTTTTCAAACATTGCTCGGTCTATTCAGTTAGCGAGAAACTGTTCAAGACTGCCTTTACTTCAACGCTTGCCTGATTGGTTAATATTCATTGGACGATGAACCGTGTACCGATCAGAAACAGGGCCGTAAAAAATGCAGCCCGTCAAGTTGAAAATTGACCGCCATTCATGCGTGTTTTCGTGAAGGCAGCTTCTTATTTGGCCGTTTATATTGATAATAATACTCGTTCTCCTAATAACTCATCTACATCCAGAAGGAAATCGTAAAAAATCCGTTCAGTTTAGTTTTTATACACAGATTATTGAAAAAAAGATCAATTTTCACTGACTTAGTGTGGCATAATTCAAACGTATTTATTGAATCAATGTTTAAACGTTGACACTTGGTATAGTGTGGAAGTCCGCAGACTGACAGTGTCAACATTTCCTTAACTTTGAACCAACATTATGTAAAAGCGGATTTGTTTGTTTTTTCTTACAGTGGCAGTCATGGGAGCTGTTAAGGGTAATGTGATAGTGATACTCGTTGCTGTTCTGTATTCAAATTTATATTTTCCATGGACGTTTAGCAAATTTATTTTCGCCTAAATTGTGTGAAAATAAAGTAGTAAAACCCTGCAGACCATAGACATAACATCATCAAGTTCAACAATCAGAAATTATCTTTAACAATGCAGTTGTTGTGTAGGTGCTTGCTAGTTTTCTTTGGAACTGTCTGCCTTAACACGATTTACTTCATATTTAACTCAGTCTTGCGTTGTCCTGTCATGAAATCATGAGCAGGTCAGTATAGCATTACCAAAACTTGATAACGAAGAACGTCAGTGGATGGGTGAAAAAGTGAGTATTTCAAGATGACAATTGTTTCTCTTCTTCAGGCAGTGCCCAAATAAGTAGCAACAATAACGTACGCAGTGTAGCTTGGATTTTTTCCTTACGCGATCCTTTCTGTCATGCGGGTTTTGTTGCTTTATGCCGGAAAAGGTAGATCGAGAGTTCCTTTGATTCAATTCTGAGGTAGTGTAAGGGATGAACCGCTGTATCCGTCACTATACCATGCTGCTGTAAAAGAGAAAATGACTCTTTCAGAACACAGTTTTTGTTTTGTTTGAGTTTGGATGAAAGTATGGGCGCAAGAAATCAGATTATAGCATTTGGTAAACAACTAACTACCAATTAGGTACATGTATATTAAATGAATATTATATTGCGAATCTTTGTTGCAACAATAAATTGAATTACCCATCCTGCATTTGATCTCATTGGTATGATAGATATTCTTCGAAGAAAATCGTTAAATTTTGTTTTGTTTATGGAATATAAAAAAGAAGGTCTTGCCATGCCTCACAATCCAGAACGAAATGGTGAATAACCCTTAAGTTTAGTTTGTATAAACATTTAAAAACTGACTTAGTGTAGCATTATTGTAACGTATTTATTGAATCACTGTTTAAACTTTGACACTTTGCATAGTATGGAAGTTTACGAACTGACAGTTTTAGCATTCCCTTAATTTTGAACCAACATCATCTAAAAGCGGATTTTTTTTTCTCTTATAGCGGCATTGATGGGAATTATTCAAGGTAATATAATAGTGGTAATCAGATTGTTAATCTATATAAAATCGATATTTGCCCATTATGTAGTTTGTTGTTTAATTTTCACTGACTTAGTGTAGCATTATTCAAACGTTTTTTTTTTATCTAATTACTGTTTAAATGTTTGCATTTGGCATAGAATGTAACAAGTCTACGAACTGTCAATTTCAGCGTTCCCTTTATTATGAACAAAAAATGTAAAAGTAGTCTCTTTCGCAGCCGTTGTTTGGGCTCATCACGCAAAGCTCCCTCCCCTACCTACTTAAAGCAGAACCACATTCCTTCCCTTTGTGTCGACCCCAGTTACTTTAACACCTATCGGCAAAAACGTGACATTTGATGTTAAACGAAAAGCTGTTATATTGCTTCAAATCTGGAGCTTAGATTACTGTTGTACTTGGAATTATTTTTTCGGACATGAGGTTTCATATTAGACGTGTTTTATTTAGGTAATTTGTTTTTGTGTGTGTGTTTAAAATTCAAAAGGCCGCGAGCTGCCGTCCATTTGACGTTGCCGGCGCTTTTGATTGGTTTAGTCGGCGAGTTTTGACGCGACTGGCTGAGAAAAATGTGAGCGAAGCTTTGATTGGCTAAACTGGAAAGGAATGTGGTTCTGGTTTAAGCAGTTGTTGGTGAGGGAGGGAGCGTTGAGTGATGAGCCCAAATAACAGCTGCGAAGGCCTAATGCAAAAGCGGATAATTTTTTTGTTTTACAGTGGTATTCACGGTTGTTGCTACAGGTAATGTGATAGCGGTAATGGTTTTATATTATGTGGATATAAACTAAGTAATTAAATCCTTAAGGCCATTATATGAAGATCTTACATCGCTTAGTTGTAAAAGCAGAAATACGGAACATGCAGTCGTTTTTCTGGCTCGGTTCGGTTTGTATAAGCAGTTTATTGAAAATAGAACCAATTCTTACTGACCAAGAGTAGCGTATCATTAAGAAGTTGGCCTTGTATGGAAGTCTACCAACCCACAGTTTTGCATTCCTTTAGCTTTAAAACAACGTTATCGTTTTGTTTTTACTTTTTTATTTCTGCTTTTACTTTCAGTTGCAGAGTGGATGCTTCTTATAGGTAATTTGATGTTCATAATTATTGTTTGTCTGTGTTTAAATCGTACTTGCCCATGCATATTATGCGGAATTTGTCGACTCAGTGTTTGCGCCCGCAAGCGGAAAAATCTGCGCTTGCCTAACGTCACATGCGCAGTGAGTACTAGAGATTACACCGTCTTGGAATGCAACAGGCGGTGTTGGACACGTCTCGCAAAGCATGCCGGAAAACATTTTCAATAGAAATCATTATCGCTTGATTATCGATTTTTACATATCCTTGAGGTGAGATGATATTCCTATACTGAAATAAATATCCGAGGAAATCTATATCAAATCTTCGCTGGCCAAGTAGCAGCTATAGATTTGTTTTGGTAGATTCATAAAGGCCTCATTTTATAGATTTAGGCAGGCCCTTAAAGCAGAGCTCCCATTTGTTTATTCCCTTTTGGAGTCTACAGCGCTTCTAAATAAGTAGCCGCACTATTTCTAGGCGTGCGTATGAGGCTCACATGGGTACAAGATTAATTTTAATCGCTCACTGTTAAACTGAATTTCTTATGACACAAGACATTTGCGCACATGAAAATGACAATCTCGAGGAACAACAAAATCAATTCACGGTAATATAAAATGACCTCTCATCGTTTTGTTGACGAACGAGACGTCAGTAGGTTTTGTGGTTAACCCGTCTGACTTAACTTTTCTGGCCTGTAACTGGTTGTAAAGTTGAAATTGATGTTATTGGGTTCCTCATGTACGTACGTTGGCGCACACATCAAAGTTGATCCGTGTGGCTAAATAGTTTAATATTCTTTTCAAAATTCAACAATTAACGTCACAGGCAAGTTTTTTAACTAAAACACAAAATTTGAAACAAAATATTTTTTTAATACACAATGTCTATATAAAATGTACAAAAGTGATTAAAGTATAAAAGCAGCACTAATGGAAATGACAATTAATGGGAAGACCTGAGAACCAACACAACTTCGGACTCTTTCATAAATGAAGTTTATCACGTTTTTTACCTCATATTTGGAGAAGGCTTGTAAATTCTGTAGGGCAAAGCTTTGAAACCAGCACATACATTGTATGAATTGCTGCAGCGAAGGTGAATCTCTTTTTTTTCCTTTCAGTGTAGCTTTTAACAGTTATTAATTCATCACTTCAGTAAACGGGAGCGGCTCTACCGGAGCTCACGTTTAGTTCAGCTCAATTAATTTCCCAGCCTTGGTCAATCCCGGGAACCGTAGACAGTACTTCAACTTTCACTGTTCTTGACATGTAGTCCTATATATCATGTTCAGGTCGGCAATTATTACGAATCTTCCCGGTAAGAGGTTATCCTAAGTTTCCATGCTGTAGATGAGTAAATAGAGCAATAGAGTGAGAAATATTCACGAAGATATATGTTGTTCAACACGCTTTCTTCGCGTCGTTCATCCAGCTTAAAATGTAAACAATGTCCCAAAGATTTTACAGCCTTTTCGTACAATCGCTTCGTTTAGACTAAATGAAATGTCCATAGTTTATTTTCAACATGAGAAAACCTGCCTAGTCCTACAGAGTTCTGCCTCAACTAACATGGACGTCCAAAATCAAACATGTTGAAGTAAGGGCCAATTCGCACTAGCGGACAAATTTTGTAACAATCGGTAGATTTCATCATTTATGTGAACAAGTGCGAATACGTTTTTGAGACCTAGAACTTATCAAACAATTCAGGAAAAGAAAGAAGCAGTTGTCTTATGATTGGTCCGCGTTGCACGCGCGATACATTTTGTCAAACAATCGCAAAAACAAGTGCGAACGACTTGTTGGATAAGTGCCTCAAGGCAGGACAAGTCATGACAAGTCGCATTCCAACGCCCCTCGTAATGCCAGATAACAATACGTTGTTGATTGGCTATTATGTTTGGTGTGCATTGTACTAAAAATCAACACGCGAAATTTTTCCGCGATAGACGGCAAAACAAGTTTGTGTGCCGAGGTGAGGTCGTGGAAGGATGGTAATACCGGAGTTGTAACAAATGAATGCGGAGGGAACCAGTTTGTGCCGGTAAATGGATTGGAAAAGAAATAGTTTACTTGCCACATTTTCCCCGCAGGTCAGCACAAAAACATCAATACACGCACACTTCAAATGCAAATCGTTTTAATTTTTTTCACCACGTGGACCTACCTGATTATTTAATTTGCACAAGACGACCGTGCCGAGAAATGTACCAGGATGCCAGAAGCACGTGTAGAGCTATTGTAATAATAATTACACGTTTTGTTTTCTTCAAAATGTCTCTGACTTGTCGCGACAATTTTGTTTGTGTCAAAAATGTTATGACATTTAAAACTTGTCCGCTTGTGCGAATCGGCCCTAAGATGCCCGCCATACCCGTGCAAAATTTGATTATGAAAAATCATGACTCATCATGACTCTTAGTCATGACAAGATATTAGCATTTTTTAAAATGGTAATGAGATTGGCCTGTCATGACATGTCATGACAAGTCATGATAATCTGTGTTGTGTATTCAGAGTAAAATGTCATGAATCACTCAACATCAAAGTCATGACTTATCATGACTGCTCACTTCAGATTTTCAGTCATGACCTATAAAGTTGTCTTGACCTTGGTCATAAAGTTTGACTGTCATGACATCACCCATGTCATGACATCACCCCTGTCATGACAGTAAGCATATATTGTTACGGTGACAAATTAAAGCATTTAAAGCCAGAAAAAGCAACATCAACAGTAATGATTAACAAATGCCAATCAGTAAATCCATTTTTATTCTTTTTAACTAACCCATGACTGCACTCAGAGCTGACATTACAAAATTATCAGGTCAATATTTAGTGACCACCTGATAGCCAAGTTAACCATTTTCCTAAAAATTTTCTAAAAAATTCCTAAAAATTGGGATTTGTCTACACATAACTGTAACTTCGAGCAAAAATAGCCTATACACTGACTGAACATTTCCTATAATCTTAATGTAAAAGTCGGGTTAATAAATTTCCTTAAATTTCCATTGAGACTTACATAATGATAACTTCAAGCAAAAATAGCCTATACACTGTTTGCAATAAAAAGGACAAAGAGTTGAGTTCACCATTTTCCTAAAAATCCCATTGAGAAAATGTTTACACATAACTGTGACTTCAAGCAAAAAACGCCTATATACACTGTTTGAACATTTCCAGTAATCTTCCGGTAGAGGTCGGCTTGGTTAATTTCCCAAAAATTCCCATTGGGAATCTATTTACATTGATAATACACTGTTTGCAGTTTGAAAAAAAAAACTAAATGTATTTATAACAGAAGTGCTGTACAATTTCTTAGAATTTCAATTGATACTGTCGCATGTGACCTCAGGCAAAAATCTCTTACAGGCTGTTTGGATATCACTGATAACCTGAACTTAAAAGTCTCAGTGCAAATGTCAGTTTTTTTTCTCTTCCTGGCATATTGCGTAATACTTGGCTCATTTTATAAACAGCATCAGCACCCTGACCAAACTTCTCGTTAACAGCATCTGAAAGAGGAGAAGAAAGACATCAATTTCACTTGCTGTTACGTTTGTATGAAATAACTTATAGCTGCTTTCACCTGTAAATGTTTATGTTCGTTTTTTACTTTAGGTTGTAAATGTGACCAGCATTCATCCTGTAAATTAAGTTGAATCTACAACACATATGCTGGATTACTCAAACTCGATATTTTAACTCGAACTCGAAATTCTAACTCGAACTTATGAAATTGACAGATCCATTAAAATGCATTTTGTGTTTTTGTAAGAACTCTGGGAACATTTTGAATGAATAATAAAGCAATTATTATTGAATTCGGCTTTCGTGTAATATGAAGAATTATTCAGATCTCAGAGGGTATTATCTGCCGAAGCCAAAGGCTTCTGCAATTAACACCTTCCTCGAACTGCATAATTTTTCATATAATATTTAGCCTCATCCAATAATTGCTAATTATATTCTGATTGTGGTCATTACAGTTTAATAACTAGTCATGGCATAACTTAATGGCTATAATAAGTGATCATGACCAGTCATTTCCTTGACTTTGAAAAGTCACCCAGAAAGGGTTTGTCATGATAAGCTGATGACATGTACAGCTTTCCGTCATGATCAGTCATGACTCAACTGAGCTGAATTTGCCAAAAAAAATGACTAGTCATGATAAATGTATGACAAGTCACATTCCGTTATGGACAGCCTTGGAATGTCATGACTTAAACAACAAGGTCATGACTTTGTCATGGCAAGTCATGATTCAGTTATGATAAGTCATGTTATTGTTGTGATAAATCATGACTTCTTATGACAAATCATGATATGTCATAAAATATCACTAAATATCATGACTGATCATGATTTTTCGTGACCACTTTTTGCACGGGTATAAGGCGACGTCGTCGTTCGCACACACGCACGTATTGTCTGTATGCCGCTAGCCATGATAACCATGAGAAATCAAATGAATGGTTTGCCTATTTCAATGCATGAATAATTCTCCTCTCTCTATGGTAATGGGTCTCTGCTATGCGGCCTTTCGGGCCGCTGGGGAGCTCCACTATGAAGTACCGTATGTTGATGTACTGCTGGCCAACGCAGTTCGCTCTATCGTGCATTTTGATGGATTTTCGTTGTGTAGTTTATTAGGAGTGTTTCTCACTTGGACGACCCAAAGGCCGTTATTACGACATGCCGAATATCGGCCAAAGAGAAGGATGATATTAACACTACAAAAACAAACAGTAGCAACAAAACACTACAATATAAATACAACAAGGAAAGAAAGGGAAATTTATTATACTGGAGTCATCAAACCCACTTCTACGGTAGCATGGTGTGAGACAGCTGCTGTGCGGACAGTCCCCAAAGGTCTTTTAAGCGGCAAACGGCTTCGATCACTCTTTTTAATAACCTTAGCTGTTAGCCTTTTACTAAGCAGTCGTCAATTAAAAGAAACACTATTTTATGCGCGTTTAGATAACAATTTCAATACTCCTAGTTACATAGACAAACTTCCAACCAGAAATTCGGACATCCGTCAAAGGGGGACAGACGAAAAGGGCGGAAGGGCGAACATTTACGGTCAGGACAATTACTAAATGGAACGGTATTGATCCGAGTATCAGGAAGAAAGCATCAATTGCAAGTTTTCAATCGATCAGAAAGCTTCCCAACTTCTTAAGTTTTGACTTGTTTAATTGTCTTTTAAACATATCTTATTAAACTTTTTACGTTTTTTAAATTAAATATAACTTTATTATTAATGTTGATAATAGAATTTTAATACTGTTTTTGTAATTTTGGATTTTTAGTGTAGAGAGGGCCACGAGTTAGTCATATACATTCCCCAAAATTGATGACAGCAGAGATTTTGGCTTTTAACACCATCTTTTTCGTCGATATTTTTTTTGCCCGCCTTGTTGGCGTATTCCTTAATTTAACAAGTTTTCAAATCATGATTGTAATTGATGCGACGCAAAAAATAGTGGCTTTCATTAAAAGCTACCGTTCCGCGAGTTTTACTGCTTTGTTCCTCTAATTGTTTAAGGAACAAACTTAGAAGACACCAATAGGAACTTGTTTTTAGTCCGAAATCAGTCCTAGGAACAACGATGTCTGAAATCGGAACAACGGGTTCCTTTTGTCTTAAACAAGAACACGAAGTTCCTTTTTTATTGCGAGTAAAGGGAACTCTTTGTTCCGTTTTTATCTTTTCAGGAACAAATGTTCCTTTTCGAATGGTTCCGATTTTGTCGAGTGTTCTCTTTTAAACAATTCGTTCCCATTGACCAGCATAGTAAGTTCCGCAGTTCAATATTAAGGAACGATTGTTCCACGTTAGTCTTATCTTATTTACAATTAGGAACGTGCTGTTCCTAATCGCTGCTTGTCGTTCCCAAATGTTTTAATTGGTCCCTTTCAAAAGCAATTTTGGTCCTTTTTTCTGCTGAAAGCATGGAAACAATAGTTCTGTTTCCAAACTGGAATTAGTTCCGCTTTAAGTTAAAGAGGAACTAGCATTCCGTTGTTTTATTTGAGTCACTTAATGGGAACGAGGGTTCCTATTTAGCGTTGGTAAACACGAACACAAGTTCCGAGGTTACTTTACCATTCTAACATGCGCGATCGAGGGCAAATTCAATTTCTAGCCTGGCTTGCCTGCTGCATGCTTAATCAGGTAAGGGCAGGTTGGGACAAGATGAGACCTGCCCCTTTGTTCCTTTGTTTGGTTTTATTGTGTGAGAAGCGGGCCAGATGGATAACAAGTCAGCTATTTATTATAAATACAGTAGTCTCGCGAGGAACTTCACATATCAGATATTAAAAGATGAACAAAAGAGGAGTGGAAATCGACTGGTCAAAGTTAGAAAACGCATCTCCTAAACCCAAACGACTTCACTTAGAAGAAGACGATTCTGATGGCCTTTTTCACTGTCCAGTGCAAGACTGCAATCATGATGGGTTTACAACGGCAAGAGGATGCAGAAAACACGCAAAGAACAAACATCGTTGGTACTTTTATTTCGACGAAAAGCCAGACATCACTCAGATTGAATCAGGCCAACAAAAAAGCAACAAAATGGAGGTCAGTGATCACAAGATTCCACCTAAATCTAGAAGAGTTGTCTCTTTTGCCATGTCAAGTGAAATCGCACAAGATTTCTTGTCCTGGCTCACCGGCAGTGGCGGAGGTTGTAAAAGTGATCGGCAAGCGCACCAAATTGTCAGCAAGTGTTTGAAGTTTCTTAAAATCTGTTGCGAAGAAGAGGAGGATCTTACCTTTGAAATCGTTGACTTTAGTCTATGTTCGCCCAATCTACTTTTCAAATTTGTTGACATGATGCAAGACGAGTGGAATCTCGGGCACGCAGGGCGCATAGGCTATTTGGACGCCATTGCAGAATTAGGGGATTTCAGAAAAGTCAATGGAGCTTCGGAATCGGTATTAAGAGGATTATCTTCCACAGAGCTGTACTTAAAACGAGTCCGCAAGACCGTCTCCAAGATGATGCGATTACAATGGACGAGCGAACTCGATATCGAAGCCTTAGAAGCCAAGGGACACTGGGCTACGCTAGAAGAGCTCTTGGAAGTCGTAGGGCATTATTTGCTGCGCTACGAAAGCGTGCTGAAATCATGCAAGGATGATCCAGGTACAATATCCCCACTAGACTTATCGTTTGCTACAAAATTTCTCGCCGTATATTTGTTTATCAAGGTCAAAGGATCGCGCCCGATGACATATCAGTATTTAACTGTTGAGATGGTGAACAACGCTAAAACCAACGGCGGATTTATCGACCAGAAAATGTTCAAAACAGCAGGAAAGTTTGGCTTCGATTCTCTTTACCTGACTGAGACTAGCATGCAAGTGTTAGATGGCTACATCAATCATATACGCCCTCTGCTCAAGCCGAACTGTGATTATGTTTTAGTGACGAGAAATGGAGGACAACACAACAAGCTAGGAGAACTAATGAGTAAACTTGTCTTCGATGCAACAGGCAGGTACGTTCATCCGACTCGCTATCGACAAATAGTCGAGACCGCAAGCTGCAGGCAACTTAGTAGCAACGCGCAAAGCACAATATCTGAGGATCAGAAACACAGCTCTGTCGTGGCAAGGGTTCACTATCAAAAGCAACGATCGCGTGACGTCGCTAGTAAGGCACACAAATGTTTGAAAGAATTGCACGGTGACAGGGGAACAGAATTAGAAATGGAAGTGCGCTCGAGGCTTTCAGACCTGTCAAGCTCTCCGCAAGATCAAAATGCTGACAATAGTGACACTCCTTCTACCGACGAGGTCGACGTGATCACGAAAAAACAACCCGAGCGTCTAGCAGGCGTGCCGAGACTAACACGCGAAGATGCTTTCAGGCCGAACGAAATTGGCGCGAGAAGAAAAAATGTGATGTTCTCTCCTGAAGAAGACAAATACCTAAAAGCTGGACTTAAAAAACACGGCTTCGGTCAATGGCAAGCGATCCTAAGAGACCCCGAATTTCGTTTTCAAAAGGTTAGGACAGCCAACTCTCTGCTGAGCCGGGCGGCAAGAAAATTCGGTTCACCTTCTAAATTATACGACCGATAAAAGGACTTTGAAAAAAAAAATCGTGGTGTGCTCTAGTTATCATTGGAACAAAACCAACTCAAACTGATATTATCCTCTTGAAATAGAAACAAGAAATGTTTTATAACGGCGTACTTTTCACCGAATTAGCAACGGATAGATTCCAGTTATTACGATATTTTGAATGTCGCAACTAATTTATGGGAGATTGTAGATAGTTTAATTAGTGGTACTGTTGGACAAAATATGACTACTCTCGAACATTAACACAGGTATTTGTCTTTATTGAAGTTCTGATCACGAGGAAAATCAAACTATTCTCACTGAGAAAATCGCTTGAAATTGATTCACGCAAGCTCTTGGCTTTATTCGAGTTCTGATACATTATTAGAAAATGGAATTACTTCTGACTGGGAAAAAAGCTTGCAATTGACGGCTGGGAAAGTTTTTTGCTTGGATTTCCCTTTCTTCCCTTGTGTTTCCTCTTCTTCTGGGAGGTTGGGCAGGGGCTTGCTGCAGCCGTTCCACTCAATTGCAATTGCGTGCGAGGACCTTGGGTGATGAACAATTCGTTTTCATCGTCACTGCTGTTTGTTCGTGCCAGCGGAGATTGCGAAGATTCTTTTGGAGTTTCTCCTGACGATTCACCGAGTTCTGCGATAATCGGTAATGTCTGGAAAAGACTAGTTACAAGATATCTGTGTTCTTTCCTCAAAAGACCTTCCGCGCAACACCACCGCCTACGTTCCTCCAAGGCAAAGTCGCACTTTAGAGTGCCCAAGTTGAGATGGTGGTTCTTCATTTTGTCCTGGAGCACTTCTCGGTGTGCTTCCATCGCGGCTCTTCTCCCTCGATCTACCACTGAGGCAAGGGTCATGGTACACTGGTACAGTTCTCTCTCGGTTGTTTGCAGCCACGCTGCTTTGAATGCTTCACTCGCCCTTTGTCTCTTGGTCAACAGTTCTTCTCTACGGCTCTGCTCTCTTGCTGCCTCTAAGTCTTGTTGGATTGTCGTGGGTAATGGGTCTGATGTTTCTCTAGGGAGTAATGCCGCATGCGCCTTTGTCACGCCTCTGGAAACTAGGCTCTCCTGCCTGTCTTGGTACGTCTTCTCCTTATACTGACGCACTTTCTCGACTTCTTGAAGTCGTACTTCCAGCAGACGAGATACTTGACGGTGACGGAGTGACCCTTCCGAACAATTCTCCACCGCTTTCCTTAAGGCAATGATGGTTTGGTCCTGACTTGAATCGGAACCATCTTGAGTCGCTTCTACCACATTGATCTGCGAGCTTTCTTCCACATTTGGGCAGTCACTCTCGTCTAACACTTCGTCTAAGCACAGTGTGCGAAGCTCTTCCTTTTCTTGCTCCTCTAAACCACCATCCTTTACATCCTCGTCACTTGGGTCCTCTTCAGCAGGTTGACTAGCCATCTGTGCCGCCCAGAGTACGCAATCCATGGGATGCTGTTTCAACCATTTAGCTGCATTTTTGTCTGGATGGGGCAAACTTTTAAAATGATAGGTCGTCAGACGCCTGTCCATTTCTGGCTGATCGGCAGGACCAAAGTTGAGTCTGCGCTGGGAAGTGATGACCATTGGGCACCGTGGGCCGAGTAGCCTCCTTGTGTCAACGTTTTCCAGTCGTCTATATCAAGCGTCGACTCAGTGGCCTCGTCTATGAAAATTACTTCCGTGAATGGCGATATCATCGACTTGTTAAATGCGCGCTGTTTCGTTACGGTCGCCACATTTCCGTGGTGCACAAGACCGAGGATGGGGAAAAACAGACTGGTTTTGCCACTATTGGCGTCACCCACCAGGCATGGGACTTTATCTTTGTGCCTTTTCTTGTTGTAATAAAGCAACCGGACAAAATCTTCACAGAAGCTGGAAATCACCTCTGGCTGGAGGCTGTTTTCAAGGATCTCGCGAAAGTACTTCGGTCTGGTGGTTTGGACACATCGTAGGGACAGAACGCTCTGGGAGAAATTTTCCCCACTTGCTCTTTGGAAATGGCATCATCGACGAAAGACCTGTTCTTTATTGACCAGCAAGTCCCGTTGCTCACTTCAATTAGGTCGTAATTGATTGTGAGGGGCCGAAACAATTCACAATATGGGTCAGCTAAGAGATTGATGACGTTCTTCATTTGCCGACTGAGCCTTGACTTGAAAAATTCGTTTGTGGCGAGGGAGTTAATAAATACCTTGGCCTCGCACTTGTACGAGTAGGTGTATTTCGCCCGAATCTCTTTCTTGTAGACGTTTCCTCGATAACTCGCGTAGTTCAGCTTTTCCATACCAATGGCAATGTCATTTACTAAGATGGTAAACTTGTCGGACAATCTCTTTCCTTCATTCGATTCCAGATTGCTTGATGTTTGCGCTGTCGTCATGTCGGAAGTGAAGCCAAACGTGTCTATCTGGAGCTTTGCTTCAATCAGATGCTCGATCGCGATTGCCAAAGACGTTTGAAACTTTGAGTTGATAAGGGTAATTCGCACAACATTTTCGTTACCACAGGCTTCTAATTCTTGGGTGTAAAGGTCATCGCCCATCAGGTTTCTTGCTTCTTCTTCATAGCTCCGTTGAAATGATGAGCTTATGAGGTCTTGCATGTATTGGTTTTTATGGTCTTTAAGAACTTTGTACAATTCCTTTATAGCTGGCGACCCCTTTCCGTCTTGAAACTGAACCTGGAAGACACAAAACAAATATATTTTTTTTAACTGTCGCAGTTTAAGTAGAAATAATACCTCTGTGAGAAATGATCAAGTAAAGAAGAGCTCAATGAATGTTGGTTGTTTTTTTTTTCTGCAGTCGCTCGATCGATAACATGACGACACTCTTCGATGCAGAAAACCCTTGTAAGGAAATATTAAGCGTGAGTGAATGCTGACCTGTTGTGTGGTAACCTACACTCCACAATTTAGAAATGCTTTGTGGACGGATATTGGGCTGGCAGGAGCGCCGTTTCGAGTAGTTAAAGCCACCCAATACGAAACAGCGGGACAAAGGGACTTGTTAACACTTGCCAAACTTCCATCTAGCCATTGTTCGCTTGTGGCGCTTGGAATCTGACTGGACTGGTCATCATCCTCACTTTCACTGCTTTCTTCCGCCGTTCCCTCAATAATGCTGGCTTTCTTCTTTTCTTGTGTGGAAATTGCACTAAAGAAGAACGCAATATTGGGTATACGTAGAATAAAGAAAAAAACAATCATGCGTGAACGGTTGAAAATGTGCCGTAAATTGTGCTTCCAAAACAATCCTCGAGCAGATACCAACCTGAAATTGCACGGTCACAGGCATCGCGCTTCTTGCATATCGAGCTCCACGCCTTCGGCAATGCTTTTTCTTTTACGTTGCAAAAACACTTGGCGCTTATAATACTGAACTTTCCACTGATTACTGGCGTCAGATAACAGAGTGCAGCGCTCTTGATAGCCTCGCTGTTGAGCTGTCTGCAAGGTTTTTTTGCTCGAAGCATTCTTCTCTGTCCATCAACAGTTGTTCCTGAAATGACTGCAGTGATCCTGTTTCTTATATATAAGATTAATTGTGCGAACTTATCATGAATAAATCTGACAGAATAAGGCCACACCTTTACCTTGCCAGAAAGTTTGGTGTTCGGTGATGACTTGCGACGGCAAAAATGTGCGAAAGCTTGAATTGGAGCTAATTTGCTGCTAAACCCCTCCTAAGTGCTAACAAGCTCTATTTTTGTTGTAATCAAGAAGGCTTCATAAGGTGAAAAGTATTTGTTTTTCACAACTGTTATTTTGCTTGTTGTAGAGTTTTGCAATGAAACGCTTCTAATGAGAAACAGGGAGAAGGGGTGTAGATATGTCTACTTGGATGCGCTGGCAGCCCTCTGAAGCGCTAAATAATTAAGTTGAGATGAAAGCTATTCACTGATTTCCTCCAGAGACGTATTTTGAACTTGTCACAAAACATTATGCCTACAGAGTAGGCGTGTTTGGAGTTGATCATTGAGTTCGTAATCAACACAAGATAATATTATCCACTGTTACGGTAAACACGAGCTTTCTACAAGTTTTCGATGGATTTGTTTTCTCTATTTTCGTGACTAAAAATGGACGTTTTAGCTGATAAAATTATGCATAAAAAGTGTTCAAAGGTGTATTTTTATTGAATCCGCAAAGAAAGAAACTTAACACTCGGTTTTAGTGCAATCAGAAGCATTTCATACGCCAACAATAGATCAGTCTTTTCCACGACAAAGCTTTTCACTGATTCCCTGCGGAGGCTAAACCTTGACCTTTTGGCAAACACATTAGTCCGTACCGCGTAATCAAGCAACCAGATTGCACTCTTAGCGTATTAAATCAACGGCTTTCTTTACGGCAAAAATACTCCAGATATATATTACTTTGTCCTTTTTATCTTCATTCAAAGCGTTTTTGCACCACAGGGTTTCCGATTTTTTCGATGCAACTAGTGTAGAAATCTAAAGGATGTTTTAAAGCATTTCCACATCTTAAATTCGATAAATATGTCAATTCTCTATGTAAACCGGAAAATCCGTCTTTTCCATCTCCAAAAAGAGAATAGATTGATGCTTGGGGACTTGCAGTATGGAGTGACTGCTCATAAAATCAGTATGCAAGACATTTAGATTTGATGGTGGAAAGGACGGATTTTCCGGATTTCCCGGACAACTGACTTACAGTAATTAAGGGAAGTAATATAATACTTCCCTTTTTTACTGTAAGTATACTTACAGTAAAAAAGGGAAGTATTGTATTACTTCCCTTAATTACTGTAAGTCAGTTGTCCGGGAAATCCGGAAAATCCGTGTTTTCCAACTTCAGAAAGCAGAGTATTTAATGCTTGGCAACTTACAGTATGAATTGACTGTTCATGAAATCATTAATGCAAGACACTTAGATTTGATAGTGGAAACCACGGATTTTCCGGATTTCCCGGAGAACTGACTTACAGTAATTAAGGGAAGTAATATAATACTTCCCTTTTTACTGTAAGTATACTTACAGTAAAAAAGACGGATTTTCCGGATATCCCGGGAAACTGACTTACAGTAATACTTCCCTTTTTACTGTAAGTATACTAACAGATATAAAGAGTAGTATTATATTACTTCCCTTAATTACTGTAAGTCAGTTCTCCGGGAAATCCGGGAAACCCGTCTTTTCCGCCTTCAAAAAATAAAAGAGTTGATTGATGCTTGGGAATCTTTTTTGATTGATGGCGGAAAAGATGGATTTCTCGGAATGACGGAAATCAAAGTGAACCTTTCGAGTTTACATTAAGAGGAACATTCGGGCTTCTTTTTTGCGTTCCCTTAACACAGATGGCGAAGCACAAAGTAATGCTCTTAAAAATGGGTTGCAAATTAAATTTCTTTCAGAAACTGTTAAAATCTCATGTTTACTTTCTACCTAGATAGACAACAGGGTTGAAGCCAGAATCAAATGGCTAATTGCCAAGATGAAGATCAAACTTTGTAAGGGAACAACAGTTTTGGGAAACGATCAGTATTATTGTTATTATTATTATTATTATTATTATTATTAACTCTTGCCGCTTTTAACGTATGGTGCCTAGTTCAATCCGTGAGCCTAGGGCAGTCATAAGTCTGCTGGATTACTTGATGGATAGAGTCCTCCTAAGAATGTGAGCGGTTCCAAGGAGGACGGTCTTCTGTAGCTCTGTTATTTTAATATTGCCTGGGATCTCGCCGATGTACATAGTTTTCTGTTCCCTTATTATCATTATTATTATTATTATTATTATTATTATTATTACAAGTGAAACCGGTAAAAACAATATATAATTATATATCCCATAGAAAACAGGTAAATGTGAAAATAGTTTAGTATGTATCAATCAGATCAATCTGCAGCTTACTTTCATAAGCAAATGCCTACATTGCGCGGTTCCAGAAAATATCCATACCCACCCCAAGGATGGTCATTGGAAGTTCTGAGGGGGATGGGGTCTCAATAACACAATTTTTTAAAAGAAAGTATGAAGCTACACTGGAAATCCCAGGGGGTGGGAGGGTCCAAACCAAAGAACCATCCTCAGGGGAGGTATGGATATTTTTTTGGAATCACACCTTGTGGAACCAAGCCTGTGCTGCAAAAAAAAATGACACATTAACTTAACCTGGATTAAAATTTAAGGTCTGCGATAATAATTAATGATGTTAATTCTCTGTTACTTCATCATTGTTACATGTTTTTACTGAAACAAAATTTTTTGTCATGAACCCCAGAATGGAGCCATATTGGGTTCTGGGAATTTATATCATATAAATAGCTATAAATGTTACTAAAGTATATTCGGGTTTAAACTGGCAACATGTGGGAGTCAATCATGTGGCAATTTTATCACATTGACACAAGGTGTATTTTTGAATTCATTTTGACTAACAGGAATGCCCTTGCAAAGTATTCAAGTCACCTGTAAATAGAACAAAACTAACAAAACTATTTATTTTGATGAAATTGCAATTTTCCAGGATCCAGACTGTATATTAAAATTAAATGGCCTTTTTCAGTGTGTGAAAAAAAAACTGGCTGCTTTTATGTTAGTCTAGTGGATCCAATAATTTTTTCCACTTGCTAGATAGCCAAATGACATTTATGGATTTTTATTTTTTTGTTGTAGTTGTTTCAAAAGAAACATGGGACTTTGGGTAAGGTTATAATGGTTTCACCTTGCCCAGTCTACCTGGGTCAGGCAAGGAAGAAATCAATTTTCTTTGCACCCCTCCTTTCATTAATTGTTGCAGAAAAATGTCAGATTATTTTAATAATGTTTAAAAATGTTTTGGACCCTAAAGCTGAATTTTTGTAATCTGTTCATTTCAAAACATTACATCACAGAAAAAAAATCTATGTTTGGTTTTCTTGTAGAGCAAGTTGCCTGATTAGCCTAAGCAGTACTCCAGTTAGCCTGAGTATAGTTAGCTGAGGTAGCTTGCAGTTAGCTTTGTATTGGGATCAGGGTCAAAAAGCAGATAGCCAAATGACATTTATGGATTTTTATTTTTTTGTTGTAGTTGTTTCAAAAGAAACATGGGACTTTGGGTAAGGTTATAATGGTTTCACCTTGCCCAGTCTACCTGGATCAAACAGGTAAATGTGAAAATTGCAATTTTCCAGGATCCAGACTGTATATTAAAATCAATTTTCTTTGCACCCCTCTTTTCATTAATTATTGCAGAAAAATGTCAGATTATTTTAATAATGTTTAAAAATGTTTTGGACCCTAAAGCTGAATTTTTGTAATCTGTTCATTTCAAAACATTACATCACAGAAAAAAATCTATGTTTGGTCTTTCTTGTAGAGCAAGTTGCCAACCAAAACTAAGCTGGAGTTAATTTAAATCAAATTTACAGCTACTACTTGGCTAATTCCCATATGAGTTTAAAAAAAAAAACTTAGGTCTTGACAAAGTGTGAGCCAACAAGTCATGAGAGCCATTCCACTATATACAAATAGCACATTGGTTAGCCTAAAAAGCTCCCTGATTAGCCTAAGCAGTACTCCAGTTAGCCTGAGTATAGTTAGCTGAGGTAGCTTGAGGTTATGCTTATTATTGGAGTTAGGTATTTCTGGCTTGTATGGCACTTATGTGTCATGAAACATGCAAGCCTACATAAGATTCCGGTTAGCCTACATGTACATAGTACACCGGTTAGCCAAATGGTACATCATGTTGCTTGCAGTTAGCTTTGTATTGGGATCAGGGTTTTCTGGCTTGCTTAAGTTTAAGGCCTCACGAATTTTCATATTTGCTACTTCAAAATGCTACTGAAGGTCATTCAACAACTGAAAATACAGGCATTAAAAATGTTAAACAGATTTTTGAGTTATTTTTTCAAAAAAATAACTCTTAGTCGGCGTGCTGGACCGTGTAGTCAGTGGAGTATGTTTGTATCTCACACCAATCAGGTTTGAGGTACTATCAGAACCAATCAAATTGCAGTTTATAAAGGGGAAGTAATCTGACACAGTTGTAAGCGAGCGATTTCATTCGAAGATTTTCGATTTGTAGGAGGTGGAATCAGTGAGTTGTGAATTAACCCCGGAATTGAAACGCTCGCCTGCTTACAACGCACACGCCGCCAGCAAAAGACCCAACACTAAATTGTTATTCAAGCGTTCCTTTAGGACGGGCTAGTTTCGCTGACCTTATTAGAAATTGCATAAAGCATTTGCACAAAGCAGATTTGAAGAATAATGTTCTCATTGTGATGTTAGTACTGTGTCATAAAAATGGCAAGGAATCTTCTTCAGAGTGTGTTGTGGCCTCTTGTTTTAAGAGTTTGTGACAAGGAAACTTCTTAAATTTAATACTGCTTGAGACTCCATGTCGCCAACTGAAAACCGCAATTAATTTAATTAGTCTCTTAAGCGTCTTGCTCCGGCGATTAGCTGACTCTTGGGGAAGTAGCGTTTATGTTTATACCTTAAACACACCACGTTTAGACATTTAATTAACCGGTATGGGTACTGACTTTAAAATGGTTTTGGTTTTAAAATTAACTAAGATCGATAGCGGCAACAGGCTAAAATAAGAGCATGTCATTCCGTGACAGTTTGATAACTAAAATTAATTAGTTCTTGTTCCTGTTTGTTGAATGAAAATTTGTATTTACGACAGGAAACAAATACTCCAGGTGTACTACACTTTAAAAGCTTTCCAAAAAATATAGTTTTTGATTTGATTCGTTTATTACTTCGTTTATTACTTTTCGATTACTCAATGGAGACATGGTGTTTTCAAGAAAAACAAAAGTGTCATATTACAAAAGTGAGATAAACAAAAGTGTCATGTTACATGCGTTTTAAAAAATAAACGTATCGTTTTACAGTGTTTGACAAAAACACAAAAGTATCCTGTAACAAACAAAAGTATCGCGTTACGGTTGTAAAAAAGCTAGCAACAAAATAAGCGCTAACAGAATAAGCCATTTCGTGACATTTTGACAATTAAATTAGTTCTTGTTTTTTCTAAATGATAAAAATTTACTATTGAACGAAACAATTTTGACGTAACAAATTGCAGGTAAAAATTATTTTGTCTGCAACATTTTTTTTTTTCAAAAAATGCCTCTTAGTCGTAGCAAGGGGCTATGTAGCTAGTGATGCACCATGCACAAATAGCTCAACCATTCCAACAGGACTAACATCCAGTCTTACCCCAAGCAACCCAATCAATTGAAAAAAATAACTCCTGCACGCTTAGCGTGCCTATGTTTTTTATAAAGTAGACAAATGTCTGGTCAAAAAGCAGATCTGAAATGCCTCAGGTAATGAATGTGTGTAGAGAGAAGGATGGGAATTGCTAGAATTGACTGTCACATAACTATGTGCAAAACTAAGAGATCAACAACTACCTGAACTTGTTATAATCCATAGTTTAACTCAACAGTAATCCAGAATATCCTCAGTTCTGAATACTGTAAATCCTGTCAAAACATTAGGCATTCTATTAGTCCCAAAAATTACATGTAGACCACAAAATGCAAAAGAAACGTAAATCCATGTTTACCAATACAATAAAACATCATGGGAAGAACAAATTTTAAGTTAAGAAATGGTCTCATTTATAAAACATGCCCAATGAGGCATTCCAAAATGTGAGTAGCACTAGTGTTTAAATAATTGAAGTCTAGATTAGCTACCAGGTTGACTGAAAGTAGTCTCTAGTCTAACTTAAAAAAAGAGATCACACTGAGCTGAAATGTTTCTTCCAATTTCAAAGGTATCACATCAAAGGTGTTACAGTAATTTCAAATTTCCCTGACGTAATTTTTCTTTGCGGCCTGAAATGGCCACTTGGTCAATATTTTGAGGAACATTTCCCTCACGTATAAACAATGAAAGGATGCGCTTCTTATTAATTTGATGTACAGTAGCTTAAAATTCAGATGACAAACATAAATAACAGTTACATGCCTCGACGAAATGACTGCCATTTAATATTATCGCCTCGTTCTCACTATCTTTTTTTTTTTACGCCGAGCTCGGCTTTAATTCCAGTAAGCTAAGTCGATAAACATAATAAACGTCGAAGACATAAGCTTTAACCAGTCTAAAAAAATCATTTTACAATGAGAAACGCTTACCTCAGGTCCCTGTAAGTTTCTGTTAACCACGTTTTCGCACGTTTCTACTCATTCCATATTCTTCTTTATCGGGAACACAAATAAAGGAGGTATACCCTACGTTTGGGGACTCGTTTTGATCGCGTCAAGAAGGAAAAACATCGAAAAAACTGTCCTCTATATCTCAAATTAGCTCAAATTCACTCCATTAGATTCCCTTTTCTAGTCGCCATTTTGAAAATGCTCTTGTCATGAGCCCGCAATACGGACCACGGGGAATCCGCTGGGGAGACCCACAGTAGAGGGGAGGGGAGGGGCAGCTACTTAACATCTCCCCAGTCCCACTCCTTTCGTCTGAAAGAAATTAAATCCATCCTCGCAAAAGGGAATTAAAATAAGAAAAAACTGACAACGCCATCATAAAGAGCATGCACTCCTGCCTTTGGCAAAATTTTCTTTTATTCCTACCGCAAATGGTCGCTGAGTAGGAAGCCAACAAACTTTTCAATTGTATTGTTTACTGCCGTACGTTTTTAGGAAAAAGTAATAATGGCCATTTTTAAAAACACTATTTAAAAATCTACAACTTCGCTTAAAAAAATCTTAAGAGGGAGATCCCAGTAAAGTTTTCAAGCGAATTTAAAAATGCGGTCCGTTCTGGTCACGTGACCGATGACGTCATAACAATAAAAGTGATAAAAATGTACTTAACATATAAATATCTACCAACATGTAATTTGTTGTTTCCTCACATTTAGTGCAACGCCAGATACGCACTTGTACCCAGACTCCCACTTTTAGAAAATTGTACATAGCTCCCTTAATATTTATATTTTGTTCGGTACCCGGGCAGTCTGAAATGCCTCACACCAATGTGCTTCAAACTGCAATGCCTGCTTTTTCAGTAACAAAATATCTTCGTCACAGTGAGCAAAAACGAACTTCAGAGCAATGTCACGTGACTAATGACGTCATCGCCCTACGTCTTATACAAGAAGTGGTTATTGTTAAGAGTTATTTCTATACGACGTTGTACTCCTGCTGGCTTCAAACTAACCAAGTTATTTGGCATTGACGATTTTTCAGCTGCAAAGGATTTTGGGAAGGTTTTTATTATAATTATATATTGTTTTTATAATTATTAGTCTGGTCGGTTGAAGCTGATTGGTCAGTTTAGCCGTGATGTTATGGGCTGTAAGACTCGTGTAGTAATTGGTCAGTTTCGATCCGTCTATTGTTAGTCAAATTAAGTCTTTCTGTTTGCCGTCTGTTCATTGGCTTTGTTTATGTCGTGAATAAGTCGTTTGTAAGGTAGTTGTTTACATCTGTTGATAGGTAGGCGTTTGTTCTAAGTTTGTGTACCAGATTTCCAAAGTCAGTCGTTGGAAATAAATCGTACTGTAGGTTAAGCATTTAACAACTGACATCATCGACTGACAACAACTTTTCACTGCAGATGATTTTCGCACAGGTTGTCGAAACGTCAGTCACCAACAACAGTTCTTTTCAGAACTACTCTCACCCGGACGATCACACTATACGAATTATCATTATTATTATCATTATCATAATTATTATTATTATGAAATAATGTCAGTAAAAATTTCAATAGCCTACCTATATAATAACATTTTGAAAGCTTTTACACGCTCTAAGCTTCTATGTACACAAGTTAAAATATTACTAACTGAGGTGAACTATTTACAAAATAGAAACTTATTTACATATTTCTATTCATAAAAAATCTGATTTTCATTTATGTCTTTAATAAATATTTCAAAAGCAAAATTTTACAAATAGTGAATATGAAAGAAAAGAAAAGCTGTAAAAATTCTATGCGTATTATTCTCGCTATAACTATTGCATCCGTGCTTGACCTTTATCTATTTCCATGTCAATGTCATTAATGTTAAGATTGTTCTTTCTTCTGATAGTTCGTGAGCCTCTGAGGCACAGAATCGCTGATCTTAAAATTGCAAAGGAAACTTTTGCCCTGACCCAAGCGACAGCCGTGGAGTAGTGTTCCCCTTTCTTCATTGCCAAAAGTTGTGCTAGTCTGCAGTGGTATCGCCTGCATTCTTCTGCCATTCCTCCTGTAGTTAAGAATACAAGCGGAGTGAATGTCCCTTGCTCGATTTCCATGACTCTCTTTGCATATGAGCGCTTTTTACCATTTTCATGCTGGCGATATATTTGTTCTGGGCTGAGATCTTTATATGATTCTGTGTTGGGGTGACAAACCCTCACATCGAAAAAGGCAGAACTTTGTCGATCCCAAAAACCGCGTGCAAACAAGAGTAGCAATTTTGGTTCTTTGTTCTGATTTATCACAACAAAGAATTCCCACCATAAACTTTTATAACCCGCGAAATTCGGCAAAAATGGAAGAGAACTGAGTGAGACGGAAATCAAGGAATAACCCCCAACTTCGAAGTTGACGTGGAAACAGCGAGGTCCGCCCGGACCCAACGTATTTTTCTTAAATTTCAACTTAAGTTCTTTGCAAAAATAACCTAAAATACGGATACTTGTTTTTCAAGGAATGAGCAAATGGTCATGCATGTCTAACGCGTGTGACAACAAAATCTTTACAGTATAGCATGACTTCAATCGACTTGTTTTGATAGCAAATTTAAAATCGCTTTCCTTGATTCAGAACTTGACAAATGACTGACCGAGATATTATTCTTCCAGCTCCAAGAAAATAATCCGTTAAAACGTAAATATTTCGCCGAAATTGCACGGAGACGATGAGACCTTCTTAAACTCCGACGACAAAATTGTCCGCCAATGCTTCTACTGAGGTGACATAATATATAGATTTAGGCGGGCCTAAAAGCGAAGCTCCCAGTTAATATTTTTTTTGCTCGAGTTAATTAGAGTGCTGCTAAATAAGTACACACTATATTTCTAAGCTTTATACGGTGGCCCATATAGGTATAAAATAAATTTTAATCGCTCATGGTTTAACTTAATATCTTAAAAATCTCTCATGGCTTTGTTGAGGAAAGCGACGTTAATATATTGCGGTTAACTCGTCTGAAAAACTCTGAATTTTCTTGCTCGTGACAGGTTCTAAAATTGAAATTGACGAGTGCACTTTATTAGGTTCCTCAAGTACGAACCGTGACGTAGGCGCAAAACAAATCTTTGAAAAACTGTTTACAACGTTTACCGTACACTATTAAATTAATACACCTCTAGGACCTTTATGAGTTATTCAATGTAAAAAGAATCTTGACCTTGTTTTGATTACTACAAAACTATCAGGGCAAGAAAATCAACTAAAGGCAAAAAACAGAAAACAAAGTGAACTCGCTGCTTAACACAGTAAACAAAATGAACTCACGCCGCGGCAAACTGAGAAAATCACGGCGGCGAAACAAACTGTGCAAATTGATGGTGCCGGTTATGTAAGTCAGTAGCATGGGGAAGAGAGAGCCAGGACATTTCATTTTTCTAATTTGATTTTTTTTTGATTTTGATTTTTCCCTTGAAATATGTAGAGAAAAAATGACTTAAAGATTTAAATCATTCAATATAATCAATGGAGAATTTTAAAGTCAAAGATTTGAAGGCCCTCGCCAAAGAGCGAGGCATCAAAGGGTATTACAGATTGCGTAAAGCTGAGCTTATAGAGGTGTTAACTCCGGTGGGTGATTTGGTTGACCTCGGAGAGAACACAAAGAATGATCAACCCATACCGGAGATTGATATCTCGATTCCCACACCATCAAAAATAACGCAGATAAAGAATCTTGTTGCAGAACCCGTAAAGAGTGTAATGATCCCTAATCTTTTTAAAAATGCAGTATATGAACTCATCGAAGCTTTGACAAAACCAATTAAACCTAAAGAAACGGTAAAAGAGATCACAAATGATAAGAGTGAACCTATATTCGTTATTAGAGAGATTGAAAGTGATCTTAGTGTACCTTTCGAAAATACAGCTATCCGTTGCAGTGATCCGAATATAATCCCATACAACGGTTTTCCAAGATGTCCTCACGGAAAAGATAAACCTCAATGTAAAGAGTGTGGAGGTTGGAGAATCTGTACTCACGGCAAATTTAAACCTTACTGTAAGGATTGCAAAGGATCACAGATCTGCAGTCACGGAAAAAATAAACATCAATGCAGAGATTGTAAAGGATCACAGATCTGCCCTCATGATCGAGTTATTTATAGTTGTAAAGACTGTATGGGATGTCTTCACGGAAGATTAAAAAAATATTGTAAAGAGTGTAAAGGCAGCAGAATCTGCGAGCATAATCGGGTAAAGTACACATGTAAAGAGTGCGGTGGAAAATTCATCTGTCAACACGGAAAGAATAAAAGATACTGTAAAGAGTGTAAAGGTAGCGGAATCTGTCAACACGGAAAGAATAAACCTTGCAAAGAGTGTAACGCAACGAAGTAATTGAATATTCACAAGGCTGTTAACATTAGTATTCATAACGCGTATCACGTTATGAACACGTGAAATGATCATCTAATCACATGCTTCGCATAGATCAAAGATCTTTGATCCTTCATCGAAACATATACCAAGCTAATCCGCCAGCGATAATTGTCAATGCCGAAAGATTAATCTCATGTTTTGTTGAGTCGGGCTTAGCCGGCGGCGGTTGAGGTTTATTAGCATCGCTTGCGACCGGTTTAGGCGACTCTTTCTTTATTACCATACTCTTTGGTTGTGAAAAAGAAGGTAACAAAACCTTACTCTTTCCGAGGTTATGCTTTATACCGACCGGCGCAGTCTTCAAATTAACATCTAAATTGACACCTAATTTCATGGATGGTTCGACACGTTTCAGTCTATTGTTATAACCGATCGTACTCTCTGTGTTGATCACCATTCTCGATGGCATCAACCACGTACCGGGAGAGACGGCCAGATCGAGCTTAACTTTCGCCTCCTGTACAGCGAGTTGAAATCTCTGTACACTCTTACTTATATCAGGCTGTTTAATCGCATCCTCCAATAACACGAGAAACTCTTGTCGAACCTCCTGTGCACTTCCTGTGTTTCCGAGAACGCTGCTTCGAACGTTCACCTGCGCACCCAATACGCAGTAGACTAAAGCTTCGATCGATTGATTCAGTCTCGCCTGGCCGGCGTTTGTCAATCCGTTAGATACACGAGACAGAAAGTATTCGTAACCATTATCTATATCATTCAATATGTACTGTAGAAGATTACCTTTCGATCCCTCTCCTCCCTCTTCGCTGAATTTAAAAAATCCGGGATAAGAAGATTCATGGCCTGCCTTAGACGGTCCTACGTAAGAGACCCAAATGTAAACAGATCCCAATCCGTGATTCTCTCCTTTATGACATCGAAAGTCACTATCGGTAGGAACATTAAACTCTTTACAGATTCTCTTATAAGAAGGAATGTCGTATCTGTTATCCTTTTCATTAAAGGGTGGATCACCGGGTAAAGCGATCGAACTCTGTATTCCCCCCATCTGAAACAGGATTCTCCTTATAGCGAAGTAGACGTGAAACCAGAGAATAGCTCGTATCTGCGGTGGAAGTTTGAGTTCACTGTCAGTATCATTCTCAAATAGAAGACGCAGGCTCACCCCGCAACCTGTAGTTGCACACCAGACAGCGAAGTTAAGCTGCTGCGGCCAATACCGCATATTAGGTCCGTTCAACCACTCATGGGACTCTTTTGAAGAGGTGTGTTTAATTGTTGTATTCGAGAATATGTCTCTGACGGGTACAGAGAAATAATCTGCGGGTGTAGCAAAGATATCGAGTCTCTTTAACTTCTCTCTCAAGTCGAGGCTCTTCAGCGGTCGACTCTCACCGAAATCGACCGCAGGAATCGGTAATGAGGGATGAGGATTCAGTGTCAACTCCAAAGGAAAATCCACGGGAAGACCCAACGCTTTTTTCATCTCGTCGGGAAAGTACAGACTGTACTGAAATCTTTTCTTATCAAAGACTTCATACTCTGAACCGTCTCTTCCGACAAATTTTACATGCTCTTCTTTATTCTCTCTATCGTATCTTTCAAATGCTCGTCGGAATTTAGACAGGACGGCATGGGGATACCGTTCGAGAAATCTGTTCCACAGAGATTTAGGTTCGGGTTCATCATCTTTCTGATTACTCATATCTATTTATCAATAATATCTTTTTAAACAAAGTAAGGATTATAGGGAGGATCTCTAAATGACTCATCTCTCGACAAGACTATCAAGCAATTACAGCTCACTCTGACTGGGTGAGTTTTTTTAATATCTCTGCACGAATCTCTTCCTCCATCTTTTTTACATCCGCATGCGGAAGCGGAGGAAGGGGAGGATGCTTTACGTTCTTTTCTCTTATCGATCTCTTCATCTCATAATACTTTTCATACTCGGATTTTATCAGAACAAACTCTTCATGGCTTATCTTATTATCCGTCAACGATTTAGAAACGACGTCCTTTATCGTGTTTATCTTCGCTTGACAGACAGAGACGGTCTTCTCATGCTTACTCACCTTCCCGGATACGACTTTTGCAAGACTCGCTGTCGCTACGCTAGTCAAGGCACAGACACCTCCGACCACGCCTAATGCGATAGAGACGGGAAGCCCGATTCCTGTAAGTCCCGTTCCCAATCCTCCACCGCAGAGAGCGACAGACAGAGTTCCGCTGCCTGTAGACAGATTAAAAAGATAACTCCTTGCCCTCTTATACTTTTTGTATATTTTTTCACAATCCTGCAGATCCTTCTCGAGACAGGATAGCCAATCTGCACACTGTTTCAATCTGAAGTTATCTCCGTTATCGGTCGGCAACTGAGGGTATATCTCTCTATAACTCTCCATTTACTTTCTCTTTTGTTTATTTTTAACCTGTTCAACGAAGTAGACAACGACGGCGACTATCAACAACCACGCATTCTTTGCGAGAAAACCGATGGCCTCACCCGCTGTTTTAAAGATAAAACTTGCGATCGCTCCGATCATTCCGGGAGTATCTCTCCCAACTTTTTTCCGATAGCTTTAAAACCATTACCTACTCCTTTACCCAATCTAGACAGACCACTCTTCAGATTAGATACGATCACACCGATGACTGCACCCACAGCGGAGAGAACAGCGAACGCGGTAAAACCGTACTTTTTAAAGATAGCCTTCACTCTATCTCTGAGTGACATTCTCTCCTCTACGGCTTCAACCTCCCTCTCCATACTCTCTCTCTCATTTCTCTGCTGTTCCATGTCGCGAATGATGTTCTCTCTCTGACTAGGTCCGGCATCTTTAAGAGAGGATTCTAGCTCCTTCTCTTTCTCTATTCTCCTTGTTATACCTCTCTTATCAGTCTCGATAACTTTCTCCGCAGAGGGACCTAAACTCTCTTTTATGGTCTTCGGTAATTTTTCATTAAGTTCACCATCCCGTTTAAAAAGAGGGTAACTCTTACCTCCCTTTCTTTTCATTCTTACGACCACTCGATCATACTCGTCAATGTCAGATGTGAAAGAGGAGTTGGCAGGATTGACCTTCGGATACTTCTCTCGAATTCTTTCCCAAGCGTCATCTCTCCTCTCTTCTCTTCGTATCAGAGGTGTGTTATCATCCCAATTATCAATAAAAGAGGTCTCCTCTCGGTAGTTGGGATTGTCGTAACCTCTTCTCGATGTTGAGGTCATAGGTATCGATTCTCCCTCATCATCGTCATTACCGGGGTCGACCGGTTCAAAAGGATTGTCAGTCTTTGTCGGGTCAACTTCCATGATTCTTTACTTATCAAGTAAAGAATCTTTTAAATTGCTTTACAAAAATTTACTTGCAACATAACCCAACGCCAACATCCCTCCACCGACGTAGGCCATCTCACCCACTCTCTGGTCATCACTCGGTCTGTAGTAATCAGAGAGTCGAGGTTCTTGAAGAGAGTAATCAGGATGTGTCTGAGAGTAGAGTTTGAAAGCCTCATCAGTGTTCGTGAGATTTAAATTAGCCTGATGCTCTTCTCTCTCTTGCTGATTATACCAATCCAAAAGTCTCTGTCTCTTCTCTTGGTAAGCTGCGTAATCTTTTTGATACTTTTCTAAAGCCTTATCGTGTTGAATTCTCTCTGTGTCCGTATGTAATCCGCTCAGATACTTTGCCAAATACGATCCTCCGACGAACGCGGTAGCGTTTAAAACTGCTCCTCCGATCATTAACGCAATGGTCGCCATATGTTAATATTATTGGTGAAACCTTTAATATCAATAAATAACCTTTAAGAGGGAAGAATTTTCTGTTTCTCCAAATACTCTTTTAAGTACATACTTCCTGACAAGACAGCGACCCATTTACCGTAGTTGACAATGCTGGATGATGGGTCGTTTATGAATGATTCTTTCATAGCCTTCTTCGCAATGTAACCGACTCCTGCGGAGAGACCGATCAGAACGGATGCATCAGTGACGGTCTTCACAAGTTTATTCTCTGACATTTTTACTCTTTGAAGATTATCTTTAAATAAATCTCACAAGAATGTATCGTAAGAATTTCCTTTACTCTTCTCCTCTTCGATTCTCTTCAACTCCCGTTCTCTGAGTTCATCCTTACCGTCAATCTTTATGGTCATACGACCGTTATACTCTCCGCAATCACACATTCCCCCTCCCTCAGGTATCCTTACTCCACAGGCGCAGTTCTCTTTTGATGACATTAAATAAATGATGGCTTCTAAAAGAATTCCTGTGATAAATAGACTTCTCCACATCACGACTTTATCCAACATTTTAAATAGGGGAGTAAATCTTTAATCTATCTTATTTATAAGTATCATACCGAACTTTTTATACCCCTCTCCCAAACCGTCAAATATGGTTCTAGCATCTGAGGTCTGTATAGACAGTTTTGTGTCTTTGTAAATATCTAAAACGGAGATAAAATTATACGTTTTCCAACCTTTGCCTGTGTTGGGTACCGTGATGTTAATATTATCGCTCAGACTCAGAAAGGGTGCGGGATTCAAAATAAACTGAACGGTTCCGTTATCATCCTCTGACTCAGTCTTCAAACCGTCGATCAGAGATATCGAGTAGACTCCAGGATTCTTGATCAGTATTTTCTCATAGTCCTCCTCATTCACGATGAAATCGGAGGGATCACTCTGTCTAACGTACTTTGTATGATCACTCGTTCCGTTTGCAAAGAATCTGATGAAGCTATCATTGTCGTGTTTAAGATAACCTTTATAAAAGATTTTTTTCATCTGCAACTTAATGTTATCGTCGACGTATTTTTTTGTTGCCGCTCCTTTATCGACAGCAGGGTCTTGATAGAGTATTAAATTCTTCTCCATCGAAACGTTTCCTTGATCAAACACTCTCCAAGAGTTCCAAACAGATGTGGGAATGTTATTATAGAATCCTTTACTTCCGTAAAACACGATGTAGACGGGCAATTTTTGAGGATAAGCGACCCCCGATCTGTACTTTATCACTATATCAAAGATTAATTTATCAGGATTCCAACTGAAAATCCTTTGGGTCCTTACCAAAGTTCTCACGTGGTTCTCAAAAACGTTCGATTGCTGTGCATATATGACCTCAAAAGAGTTTAAAGAGGCTTTCAGCGCGGCTGACTCTATTGAATTGGTCACACTATCATCCCAGAACATTTCACACACAACAGTGTATCTTGGATGTTTGGATGCATAACGGAGGTTAACAGCGAAGCTGCTTTTGAAAAAATCTTTTTTAAATTTGAGATCGAAATGAGCCGTCCTTTTGTTGAAGGGGTGAAAATCTTTACTTGTGATCACTCCCATTCCTTTAATGTTTAGTTCATCAATGAATTCGTCACCTTTATTTCCCTCTAAAACGTATTTGAAATCGTTTTCCATCTCTCTGTCGACGGTGTAATCAAGTCTCCCAGAGACGTAATCTTGCCACCGTGTCTGTAGAATGGCGTTACGTTCGTTGATGGTTTTGTTAACGTAATTAACGTTCGCAGCGAACGTGGCATCCGATGAGGATGCCTCTTTAAGATTCTTTATCTCATTACCGCTCATGTCGAGATCACCTGTCATCTTATCTCCCACCTTACTCACAAGGCTGTTGAGAGTAGTTTTCACCTTGTTGTCTGCGTAACTCTTATTAACTGCGTCTTTGTCACCGACGGGATTGGCGAGGTTTACGATTCTCTTTGATTTAAGATCGAGATTTTTTTTATCGTCTTTTTTTGAGTTAAGGTTCTTACTCTCTATCACTCCCTTCTTCGAGTTAAGGGAATCGATCCTCTTTAAAATCTCCTCTCTCTGCACGTAATCTTTCAAGTAAATACTTCCGGACAGGATTCCTACCCATTTAAGGTAGTCGATCACGCTGTCTGAGGGATCGTACAGATTAACAAAGTATCCGAAACCTGCGGAGATACCTATCAGAACGGAGGCGTCATAAATCATCTTGAAGATCTTCTCTTTCGACATTTATCTTGAGAGAGAAGATCTTTAAATCTTAAGTTTACGGTATTTTAATACATCCCCATTTTGGGTACGGGAATCTTTGAGGGTTTTGACGGCTCAGGTTCAGGTAATATGCTCTCTATCTGCTCGCATGGAGGATCGTCTTTTCTATAACTAATAATCATATTCAATGCGGTCAAACCGATACCGACAAGAGAGATCGCGGTTGTGAAAGAGATCTCAGGAATCCACCCCTCCATTCGAGAGCCTTGCTCTGCTGTGAGATCCTTACTCTCCTCAGGTT
The DNA here is from genome assembly GCA_963693305.1 of Meandrina meandrites. NCBI lineage: Eukaryota > Metazoa > Cnidaria > Anthozoa > Scleractinia > Meandrinidae > Meandrina > Meandrina meandrites. The sequence goes on along the minus strand of OY855908.1, from coordinate 6,925,244 downwards.
CAGTTGCCTTCTCAGCATCACGTTTCATCTTCTCTTTCAACGCCTCCTTAGCCCTTCGGTTATACTCGGCGAGTTTCTTTCCTGCGGCGACCTTTTTGGGATCTTTCTCTTTTGTTTTAACGTTACTCTCAATAGGGGTCTTTGTGATCTGCTCAACATCATCCGACATTTAGTTCTTATTAAACATCTCTTTAATTAATCTTCACACCCTTCATTATTAATCTTCCGATAATGAAAGGCTTGAGATGCCAATAACAAACGTAGTGAGGGATTCTTATCAAGAGAACTCCTTCATCTCTGCACATCTCATCCTTCAAAGAGTCTTTCATAACTTGATACTCGAAATCCTCCACACAGGAGTGAAATAGGGGAGTGAACCTTGAGTGCTGCACACCGTCGTACTCGAATGCCAAACCTTTACCGAGAGGAGTGACTATGTCAGGGTTATAACCATCTAACTCGAGGTTCTGATAAGTCCAAGGATTCTTCAACCAATCGGGTCTTACCGATTTGAACTCTTTTTTGAATAACTCTTGAAATATCTTTCTACACTTCTCTTCATATACTCCAAATGACATTTTAGTTAACTATTAAGAAATGTTTAAGCTAATCTTAACAGTCTTATTCAGTCACTATTAAGAGTCTTCTTCATTCTCTTGATTCTCCTTATAATTCTCCTCACTCGGTCTTAACTTTACGTGCTTAGCGACCTTGAAGAGTCCGCTAGCTAACGCTACCAATCTTCCTTCCTTCAGTACCAACATTCCTGCAAAGTTCGATAGTTCACGTTTAACAAGATCATCGTTCTTCAAGTCTTCATTCAGTGCCTCCACATCATCCACGGGAATGACGTAAGAGATAAGAACGGATGCCGCAGAGATGGCTGACTCCACAAGACCGGTAGACACCTTCTTACCCATGACAGTCTTATAACGATTGAAGTACTTCTCCACCTGTTTCGGTGATAGTTTTTTAATATCTCCCAGACTCATCGCTTTACCGAGAAACTCTTCTGTCGATCCGAGTGATGCGAGTATCGCGAGTGATTCTCTATGAGTCTCGAGATCATCCTGCTCTGTGGTATCCTTAATCTCTTCAGGTATATCTTCGATATAATCTTCAACGTTCGCCATCTTTGTTAATGTTATGATACCTTTAAATTCTTAATCACAGACTTCTTTTAAACCGGTATCTCAAGATAACACTCAAACGGATATCTGAGACAGAGACAGAGTCTAGAGTATCTCTCTGTTTTTAAAAGTTTCATGAATTTTTTTCGAGTCTCTATGTCTAAATCTCCTCCGTAATCATCGAACAGGGTCTTCATACCGGCCTGAGAGGGATTGTGAAAAGTTACCACGCAGGAGACGTTCTCTCGAAAGGGTTTTGCGATTGAGGTTAACTGCTGTGTCAACACCCATACACTCAATCCGTCGTGTCTCCCGGAGAAAGCGAGATCGATAAATTTATTGGAGCGTTGCTTAAGGTCTTTGGAGACGGCGCAGTCGTCGAGAATTAACAGGGTGTTTGTCTCGGAGAAGAGAAGTGATACGTCTGTAAGAAGAGAAGTGATCTCATCTAAATTTGAGGCATCTGGTGAGAGGATGAAGAATCGTTTATCACCTTGGGCGAAACCGTGATAGGTCCTGTTCTTCCCATAGGTCGGACAGATCAGAACAATGTACTCAAAGACTTTTCGGAAGGGACCCCTTAACTGCTCTATTAGGTACTTTGTTTTTCCGCAGTTTGTCGGTCCAGTGATTATCATGTGAAAGGGAATCTTATCTCGTAACTCATTCATTTATTTATTAAGCGAGGGATTTTTTTTAATATAGGATCGACTTCAACTCTGTGTTCATGATCTCCATAAATGCGTCAGCGACCACGAACATGTAACAGTTGATTTTTCCCGTTCCACCGACCTTCCTCTTGATCTCAAGTTTCACTCCGTCTCGTGTTGTGTTTATGTGAAGGCCTCCTCCGTGAATACCGTTGTCATAGAAGGTTCTCAAATCGATCCAGAGAGCGAACTTGTCTGTGTAGAAATCCTCTTCCTTCACCTTGCCCGCTCCGCCCATTCGTCTCTTGATCGATTCCCAAAAGTCGGACGGAATCATCCCCTTTGAGAAGAGTCGGTTGGGCATACCGTCAATGTTGATGTTGATCGATTTAATGTCAGGATTGACAAACTTCTCAGAGTCTCGTTCTCCCTCTTTATAATCCTCTTCAAACAGACAGAGTATACCCGTCATCGACTTTCTCGGAAGATTGATGTGCTCGTTAATTACGCTATCGTTCGGTTTTGAGATGGGAAAACTTTTGTGAAGGATTACATTCTCGTAGTAGAATCCTTTACCAGCCTTATAGGAAGAGGTGGCCTCACTAGACAAGTATTCACTCGTGATGCATCGATACTCCAACTCAAGGTTGTGAATATTATATGTAGGTGTTTTCTCCTTCTCTTTTTTATCATGATTTACGATGTGATCGACCTTCGGTAGAGCGATCTCAAACAACAGAGGATGAGGAAGAGCCTTCGGATAGAGGGCTCCGTGATCACTGAGAACGGGATGGTCAAGAGGTATAACGTATTTGGTGTTGTGAACTGTGGCGAGGGCTACCTCTTTTGAGTTAGATTCAACCCTATCCCCTGCAGGTGTACGAAGTTTTCTCATATTCTCGGATGAGATTCCCTGTTTTAATCTGTCATCTCTATCCTCGAGAAAGAGATCATGGTAGGTCTGAAAGAGATCGTATCTCTCTGTGGTCTGAAGTGTCTCACCACCGAAAGATACCTTGAGTTGATGGACAAGGTTTCGACCGACGTTATTCACGAGGGTGTTGTTTGCATGACCACCTACTTTCATGTCGAAGAGAAGTTTAACGCTTCCCGGTACGATTACCACGTTTTCTGACAGTTTGGGAATGTAGATACTGATCGTCTCACCGGGATTTGCTGATGAGGGATTAAATGTGATCCTGTTGAGAGAGGACTCCGCCTTAAGGCCGAACGGTTCTCTCGGTACTCGGTTAGGATTGATAATCTCTGCGATAGCGGACATTTTAAAAGAGAGAGATATTATTTTTAAATGAGTAACGATAACAACCTTATGAGAAAAATATACTACAGTCCGGAGGGTTATTGGAAAGGGTACTCTGCGATTTCTAAACTTGCTTCCGCGGCAAATGTCAGTGATGGTGAGGCGAGAGATTGGTTAGAGAGACAGGCACTTTGGCAGATCTACCTTCCTCCTCCGAAGTATTTACCGAGGCCTCATTGGAGTGTGAGTAGACTAAATGAGATTCACCAAGCGGATCTTCTCTTTCTTCCTCACGATAGGGTGGGAAGAAAGACTTATAGATACGCTTTGGTTGTGATCGATGTTGCCTCTAGATATAAAGATGCTGAGGCGTTAACATCGAAAGAGAGTCAAGAGGTAGCGAAGGCCTTTGAGACTATCTATAAAAGAGAGCTTCGGTGGCCAAAGACACTGATCGTCGATCCTGGTAAAGAGTTTATGGGTTATGTGACGAAGTTGATGAGCAGTCATAACGTGAAGATACAGAGAAGCGAAGCGGGTAACCATCGAGCTCAGGCATTTGTTGAGAGAGCGAACAGGACTTTGGGAGAGAGATTATTTAGCCATCAGTATGCGCAGGAGATGGTGAGTGAAGGAAGATCAAGAGTCTGGGTGAAGAGGTTGCCTGACGTCATGAAGGCGTTGAACTCTCAGGTGATCAGGATCACAGGAAAGGAACCCGATAAAGCCCTCGGTTTAAAAGAGGTAGATATTAAACAGGTTAATTACAAAAGACCTGTCGGATTAAAAGAGAAGAGATTACCCTCGGGTGTTCAGGTAAGGTATCTTCTCTCTCCCGGAGAGGATGAGGGAGGAGAGAGAAGAAGAGCGACTGATCCGATCTGGAGTATCGAGATTTATAATATAAATCGTGTGGTGATCTCTGTAGAACAGCCTGTTTTATATTATCTTCTCGATGGACCGAAGAGATCGTTTGTGAGAGAGGAGCTTCAAGTCGTTTTGACTGATACTGAGTTACCACCTTTATAACCGTAAGCGAATGTGTGAATGTTATCCTCCCGTATTAATCTCTTATCATCGAACGGAGAGAGAGCAATCTTGTTAACCGTCTCGGTATACATGGTGTGTAGATGACTTCTGATGACATTCATCTTTCTCATGGTGGGTTTATTATCGAAGAGGCAGTCTTTGTAATCGTTGAAGGTGATGGTCTTCTTTATCACCGCCTTCTTCACTCCCTTACACTTCTTCTCTTCGTAAGACTCTTCCACTCTGTATGAGTAGAGTTTTGCTCTCAAACCGACAAACTCAGCGATCTGCTTCCCTGAGGCCTCGTCTTTGAACATGCCGATGACCTTCTTATTTACACCGGTGAGAATACCACTTGGATGATTCTTCGGGTAATTACTCGTATCAAACTTTGATTTCACATCAGAAGAGATGTCTCTGTAAAAATCTTCCGTCTGTATCTCGTAGGCTAGGCTGTCCGTGTCTGTGAATAATAGCTTCGCATTCTCTCCGTACTTGGGTTTGATGTAATTATAATGAAAATCGTACATCAAGGTCTTACTCAGGTCGAGGATAGACATACCGAGGTAGACGGGTTTATTGAATTTTAGACTGACCTTCTTCATATGAACAGCGGTGAGATTCTCACAGAATATTGTGTGATGTTGATAATTCGGTTTACACGTCAACCTCTTCGCCTGACTCTCTCGAGTGACCAATCTTATGTCGACTCTGTTTCTGATGTTCTCCATAGTCTTTCCGAATACGGAGTTATTCATCAACTTGAAAAAGTCTTTCTCAAAATCGTTCTGTGCCTTCGCCCTGAGATTCGTGTTAAGATCGATATACGGCTTTAGCCACGCTGACTCTTCGAATGTGATCCCTCTGTGAATCTTGGTGAGTTTTAATCCGAGAGATAGATAGAGTTTGAGGGTTTCGTGATGAATTACGTACTTTGTCTTGTCATTGAGATTTGGAATTAATTTCTCTACCTTATTCACGGTGAGTCTCTCCGGTGCTAACGGATAATCGTTATGCAGGTCGTGAAGTTTCTCGGGGTAGGTTAAGTCGACCTCAAGTATGCACGGCATACTCTCCCAATCTTTTAACTCCTCTTTTGTCATCCATCTAAATCCATGAGTCGGCAGAGGTTTACACATTGCCCAACCGTAGAGATTATTCGCGTCGAGATAAGAGATAAACTTGTTCGGTTGATTAGGATCGTAATCTTTCATGTAAGGGTTGTTTGCCTTTCCATATCTCGTAGAGATCATAGAGACTCCCCCTCGAATTCCTTTCTCTATCATCATTAACATCTCATAGTCGGTTAATAACTCCAGTTCGATCTTTGTGATTTTTAAACACGCATCCCAAGCGAGACCGGGCGCTGTGTAATAGAACGCTGGGTCGAGATGGTAATTATCAAGGCAAACATCCCTGAAGTTTTCAAAGACATCGGAGAGAAGGAGAACATCACTCTTGAGATAGAGGTCATGGTAATCTCTCATGGTCTTCATTTTAAAGGTTTTCCACACATTCTGTGCGTGTTGATAATCCTCTTCTGTGATTCCGCTGTCATTCAATATGGAGTGAAAAGCCTCTTTCGGTTGAACTGATGTTGAAGAGAGTTTACCGAAGTTATCGAACCAATCGTAGGGAAAGACACCCTTTCTTAATAGAAGTTTTAACTCATCACCTTCATAGAATTCTGTAAGATTTTTAAAAGACTCTTTCGGCAGATTCTTTACCAAACTGTCGAGGCTTGCAGCCATGAATTTAAAAGAGTCGATGAATCTTATTTCACGCTTAACCTCTTTCTCTTCTCCCTCTTTATTTATGAATCTGTCTACCAAGATATGTTTTGTGAATGAGATATACTTCTCCTCGTTGTTAGGTATACAGTCTATCTTTCCCTCTGATTTACCAAGGTTTTTAATGAAGAGATGACTGTCGTAACCGGAGAGATTGTGAAAGATTACGGGATAGAACTTGGGTAGTCTGAATTTTAAATTACACATGTTATGGGCTGCACCTCTATACTTTCCTGTGAGATGACAGTGGTCACGGACTATTCTATAGTTTTCATCATCAGTATCTTTTAACTCTTCCTCACAGATGTGACAGTGAGTTGCCCTTCTAAAGTCAATCTTATCTTCCTGTGTCATCACCATCTTCTTCGGTATTTTAAACCTGTTGTAGATCTCCTTGATATCCTTCTCTAAAGACTCTACAAATAACTGAGGGATGTCTTCGTCAGTAGATTCGGCTGTGTACTTTACAAGTTTGGGATAGAAGAGGTTATCATCGAAGCATTTTATCAGATAACTGAAACCTGAGGGTTTATGCTTTTGGTACTGATTGGTGAAGCTTTTACTCTCTTTGGGTTGGCAGGTGTCAATCTTCTCTGTAAAACACTCGAAATCAGCATAGACCACAAATGGAACTCTCTGTTTTTTATAATGATTTTTAAAATAGAGTCTCCCTCCAGGCATCTCAATCTTGACAGCCTCGTTATTCTGACAGTACTCGGTATGCTTCTCGAGTGATTTCTCTGAGTAGAATGAGTTTAGACATCTATAGCAGAAATATATCTTACCATTATGATTACTTTTCTGCTTTGATAAAAGTTTTGACATGTTTTTAATCCAACAATAGTGATTAGTCTCTTCGTTTGCGATAAGGAGAAGGTTTATCACCTGTTCATCTCTCTTGCTTATTCTCAGAGGGTAAACGACCTTTTTACAATCAACCTTTTCATAACCGAATACATTGATTGCGTAATTGTTCTGCTTTTCAAACTTATCTATCTGTTTAAGTGATACAGGAAACTCAATACCTGTCCAGTCAAATTTCTTTGAATCCTCTCTCATCCTTTTACTCAATCTCTCTCCATGTTCTTCAGCAGGAAACACTGCTGATGTTATTGCCCACTTAAAACACTCATTATCATTCTCATTCTGTACGTTAATGATTGCCTTCTTATCTGCCAACTTTTTAGGTAACTCAATATAAGAAGAAGCAGACAGAGGATTGTAAGGGTTAATGTTTATGTCTAGGTGTTCGATTCGGTCGAATTGCCAACCAGAACCTCTGTTTTGAAAATTCTGAATCAATTCAAAGATTCGACTCGTCATCGTATTATAGAGATCAGATAGATCGGTTGACTCTGTTATTATCACCGGGTCTGTGGCAAAGTAGCCTATATTGATATCGATGTTGCCTGTTGCGGGATTCTCTTTGGTAAACCTTATGGTGAGAATTAACTTGACTTTTATAGATCCCTTACTCTTTATGAGATTTATAACCTTCGGTTTTACAATGTTAATAAACGTCTTTTCATCCATACCGTCTACTCCGTTAACTCTGAACGTTTTGAAATAACCCTTTATGGATGTCTTGTGCTCTTTGGGTGTAAGGTTATCATACCTCTTAAATATACGGTTCACTCTCTCTTTTAGACTGTCAACTCTTTCATTTACAGTCTTTTTAATCGGTTCTGGGACTTTAGATATTATCCAGTCTGCAAACTTGTTTATCTCTCTCTTCACCAGCTTTGCAGCATTTGAGGCAAGATTCTTTAGTTGTGATACTTTAGAGGTATTTGCATGTTTTGACGGTTCGAGTATGGGAATATCGATCTCAGGTATGGGTTGATCGATTATGTTTTGAGGTATGGGAGGATCACCCACCGGAGTTAACACCTCTATAAGCTCAGCTTTACGCAATCTGTAATACCCTTTGATGCCTCGCTCTTTGGCGAGGGCCTTCGAATCTTTGACTTTAAAATTCTCCATTGATTATATTGAATGATTTAAATCTTTGGTTAAGTCATTTTTTCTCTACATATTTCAAGGGAAAAATCAAAATAAAAAAAAAATCAAATTAGAAAAATGAAATGTCCTGGCTCTCTCTTCCCCATGCTACTAAGTCATTTGAAGGAAATTTTTGTGTAAGAATTGTGGCAGTTTGTGATTTGGGAAGAAGTGCACACTAACTTAGAATAAGCTTACAATAATGTTGTTTTGACTTGCGGTTTGGTTGCATGATTGTTTTATCGTACGCGTTGCTAAGAGAATTTTATGTAGAGAAGTCTGAGAACTGAATGAATTTTCGTCATTTCTGGTACGTAAATATCCTTTAGGTGAAGCCTGAACTCACTCAGCCAAGCACAGGTAACTCGCAACGAGACCGGCGAAATATTCATTTACGCATCTAAGATATTTCAACACACTCACTGTTAAGCACTGATAAGAGAAGCAAAACAAATTCAAGCGAGCCGAAATCGTGATTTCGATGTTAATAACTGATGTTATCAAAACACGTTGGCAGCGTCACATCAAAAATCCACCGTCGTGAGAACCGGCTTATTTTAGTATGCGGTCCCGTAATTTTGCTCGACACATATAAAAAATATTTTCCTATCGCAAAGTCATTTCCATCCGGTCGAAACCAGCGGCATAAGTGGTTTTTGGTGCTGTCGTTTTACGATGAAACATCGACAATAGTTGATTGCGTGACAGTCGGAATTGTGGCATCAGCGGTATTTTGTTCGTCTCGAATTTCTTGTCTCAAGTTTCACTTCGAATCAGATCACATTGCGATCGCCTTGACTTCGTTTAAATACTCGTATAGAGGTTATTCCAAGGAAAAGTGCGATGTATCTAGTCATAGCAAAGACAAGGCGACAACGCTTGTACCGTTGAAGAACTACACAAAAAAGAGCAAAGCATGCAAACTTATGATTAAAAGTAAAGTAAAAGTAAAGTAACAAAGCATGCAAACATCCCATGACAATAATGAACATCACAGTTAACTCCACTAACTAAAACAGAAAATAGTTCGTCTAAGCGAACTATTTAATAAACAATGTCTGTATAAAATGTACAAACATGAATACGTTTGATAAATATTTGGGGGAAGATCAGAAAACCGACACAACTTAAAAAATGAAGTATAATTCTCTCAATATAAAATTGGACTTATTCTTAGTGCACACATTTACGTTTGTTACCTTATTATTGGAGAAGGCTTGTAAATTCTGCAGGGCAAAGCTTCCAAAGCAGCCCAATAAAAATATCGGAGACGAACACGGCAGTTTCGTTGTAAGTTTTTTTGTTGTAAGCTTTAAATGTTCCTACCACCACCGCGCATAAATGTTATGAATTTTCAGCGAAGATCAATTTCTCTCTTTCCATCGTTGTAGCCTTTAACAGTCTTTTATGCTTCACTTCAGTGAATTTGATTAGCTCTGAGTTCACTTTTACTTGAGCTTCATTCAGTGCTTTTCAGCCTTGTTCAGCCGCAGGTCGAACCCTTGTCATCGCTCTTTTTGACTTGTAGTCCGATATATAATGTTCAAGTCTGCAATTATTTCGGATCTTCCCGTTATGAGGTTGTCCTAAATCATTTGGCATAAGTTTCCATTATGTAGATGAGTGCATAGAGCGAGAAATATTCACGAAGACCTAAGTTGTCCAACAGCTTTCTTCGCGTCTTTCATTCAGCTTGAAGGTGAACAGCGCGTACCAAAGATTTGCCGCCTTTTCATGCAAATAGCTTCGTTTAAGTTGATATGAAATGTCCAGAATTTTTTTTTTTTGATGTGAGAAAAAATCTCTGAAGTATATAAAAAAAAACTTAAAATGTGATGGGATAATAAATAATAACGAAGAAACATTTTCTGCTCCTGACTTTCTTCACAAGTTTTCAATCCCGGGGAGAGCTTTTGCCGCCGTCTCACCCGATCGATTCGTGTAGGCGAAATGAAATTTCCCTAGTCGATTTTTAACATGAAAAAAAAAAATGTGCAGTGTCCTACAAACTTCTACGATAGGTATCTTTTAACTAAAGGGGGATGGTCAATATCAAACCTGTAAGAGGCCTGCCCAGGTCAAGCTTTTTCTGCAGTATGGCCGCCATTTTGGGCAACTTCGTTCGTACGTACGTATGTACGTATGTAGAGCGCACGCGCCCGCGAGCCATGACGCTTGCCACGATGACCATGAAAACTCAAACGCATGGTTTTCTCAATTTCTATCCTCGCACGGTAGTTATGGGGCTCCGCTCTGCGGCCCTTCGGGCCGCTGTGGAGCTCCGCTATGATTAGTCGAAAACTGTCTCGTGGAGCGTGTCCAACACCGCTGGAACCTTCTGATATTTTTGATAAACAAAATAGAGCTCGAATCGATCGTTAGTGTCGGTTTAAGCCTCGTTGCTGTTCAAAATTCCAAACTTGTGATTTCTTCACTAAAAGACAATTTCACATAATCAATATAATGGGGCCGGGATGCAAAAATCGACCGTTTTTTTTTCATTGAACAAAACACGAGTAACAACGAACTGATAGTTCGTGGAACAGTTGAATCTTCAGAACTTGTCAAGTGAGTCCAATCACAGTAAAAATGTCAGAGCCAAGCAAAACTGACGAGATCAATGATTCCCTGGCAATCACCGTCAAACGGAGATGTAACCTACGTCGAATGTTTACGAACGAAAGCAAGAAAATCGCGCCGACCTTGTCAAACCAGATATAGCAGAAGACGACATCGAGCAGTTGAAAGAGAGTCAACAAAAATGTTTGGATGCCAGACGGGAGATAAGGCAACTGGACAAAGAAATTCAAAACATCCTCGTGATGCTGGGAACCTAAGAAACAGGAGACCAAGATTTCGAAGATGCGGATAACATTGCCGATACGCATTCTGCCTTGTTGAGACAAATTGATTAAATGCTACATCGAGACCAGCAGAGCTCTAAATACAGCCCGTTCACCGATCCGAGAGCCTCAAAACATCTGAAAATTTCTGCCCTCAACTTGCGGAAAATGTGACTACCAGTCTTTGATGGTGACAGAAGGAAGTGACTCAATTTCTGGGACGTTTTCAAATCTGAAGCCCATGATGTTAAATAAATTTCGAACGTTGCAGAACTCAACTGCCTAAGGGGACAGTTTCAGAACAAGTGAAAATTAAAGTTGAAGGTATCATAGGATAAGTGCTTGTTGAAACACTGAAAGATAATTATGGTGATAAAGCTTCCATCACGAATGCTCATCGTGTTGCTTTTGTCACAATAGTCAAGCCACAACACAGCTTTGGGTTTGCGTACCTTTTATGACAGTATTATGAGTGACATGAGGTCTCGTACCACACTGGGTCTTCCTACAACCAGATATGGAGACTTTGATGTTCCAATACTACTTTAAAAGCTCCTATGCAGAGATGCTGTTAACCAATTTCTTGAAAGAATATCCGAGTAGCCAACCTACTTTTGATCAACTCATTGAGATGGTACACAATGCAGTTAAAAAGCTTAAACAAATTGCCTATATATAACAAAAATGATCAACCAGGTTAAGCAAAACATCCACCACTTCCACGACCTCCACCAAAACCTCCATCTTCCAAGGTTCCTACCAATGGCCTCTCAAGTTGCAATTGGCACAGCCCTGCAGCATACAACCCTCATAATTAGTCCAATCCTAAGAGGTTTAAACAATTTAAGGGGCCAAAGAAAGTTTCGTGCCGCTTCTGTGGGTCTACATTACCCTGGGTGCCAGAGCGTTTTTTTTGTTTTGCTTTGTGGCGACAGCCAAAAAAAAAACAAAACAAAACAAACCCTCTGGCACCCAGGGTAGGTCTACATGTATACACAACACATTTCAACGTAAATTTTCCATCGAGGATAGCATGCCACCTATTAAATTCAAGCAGTTGTGCTTCAATTATCCTACAGGGCGTCATGCCACCAATCAGGGTCAGTCAAATTTTTGATTTTCAGTGTGCCCACACCCTATTACACTACACTACACTAAGCTTCAGGTCTTCAATCACATTGACCTCCCCTACTACATCAGTCATCATGCATGCCGCTAATGTTTGGAAACACAGCATGGTGAACCACGCTGCACACTCACCCATCCATCAACTGTACGTATTGGGGACCTTAAGATACGAGAACGGGAAGGCTAGGACGTAAACGGTCGGTGCCATTTTAGCGAAATTTTTTCACAGTCATCAATTTTTTGTCTACTAAAAAGAAAACTGAAAATTGTACGCCAGCACCCAGAATCGAACCTGGAACCTCTGGTATGCTAGCATCCCTCTCTCACCACACACCACCACGTTGGTCCGCCAATTCCCCGAAGAAATTAATTATATAAGGTGACTTTCTTACTGTTACATCTATAATAGATGACCCTATCCCTAACCTAAGCGTGAATCTAACTTAGATTTAATAATCGTCTTCTCTAAGCCTGATTTCATCTAATAATCAAAGCACAGTTTCGACCTAATCCAGACCTAAACTAGAGCAGATATGGCGCTCTCCATTCCGAAAAGCGTGGTTACCAATGATGGCATCGACCGTTTAAAATGGCACCGACCGTTTACGAAACGAAAATGAGCGGCGGCCACGTCAATAACTGGAGCTTTATAAAAGCACTTTACAAAACCAATGACATCCTTTCGAGACGGTACAAATCATATCCTATCAAGCCTAAACGATGGTGAACAGATTCTTCGTGATATATATGAAGCAAACATAAATATTTATAAAGAACTAGGAATTTCCGTATGAAGAAATCAAACGAAGCATTCTGACCTGGTGACGTATAAAAAAAGGTAAAATCTCATTCGTAAAGAAGCAGTGGCTTTGCTTTTCGCTACCGGAGCGCTTACGAATCCCTTCGAGAATCCTGAGTTCATGTGAATATTTCTATTCCCTCTATAATAGTATGAACAAGCCTAATAAAACAACATACATCAAGTTCCGGGAATTATGAAAACACAACTAAAGACCGATTTATTTATATGCATTTACTTTATTTACTCCATAGATGCTTTCAAGACACTCGTTTTCACATAATTTCCCCAGCTGTACTTACACTTATTTATTTCCTTCGCTTCGCTTTCGATCCGCTTGAACACTCCTGACAGCGACTGAAACACAGACGAACAGGCAAGGAATATTCTCATATTTTTTTCCGAATTTCAACGTACTTCTCCGGTACAATCAGGAAAAATGCGAACCTAATAAACATTCTCGTCAGTATAACTGGAAATAGCGTCGATTACAACATTTGTAAAGCAAAAACAAGCGTTAAATACTCACATTCTCGATACGAGGGCAAATCGGGTGAAATGACGTTCTCGACGAGACGAGGACGGCAGGGAGATGAGTCGAGAGTTCTCGTGCGCATGCCTGGTTGTGCAAATTTACTTCCGCCGTCCTAGCAACTCCCGTCCTGGTATCTTAAGGTCCCTATTAACGCATTTGGTGGTGCTACATCCGATAACACGTGTGCAGTAGTGTCAGTTCAACATTATTGCCGACTAGGGAGCGGTCACTGTAGATGCTCTAATCTCCAATGGTCAGTCCAATTGACCGAGAGCAGCTGGGTCCATGGCCCCAAAACTCCCCACGTCAGTAATCGTTAGCTTGCAGATGACTTCAGTCGAACTCAAGTTTCGGTTCAAATTCTCATTGGTATAGAAGGTATACAACGGGAATGTAGGATTGTAATTGATTTATCCTAATTGCTGTGTATTGTTTAGTTTACATTGTAATGTAAGAAGATGTATTTCTTATACAATTGTAATAAATGTAATGCAACGTAGAGAAATGTATTGTAATGCTAAGTAATGTTTTAATTATTTAAACATGTTGGTAGTTTATAAGTATTGTTTGTGACTAAAGTACAATTAAAAAAAAGAAAGAAAAAGAAAACAGATCATTGCTCTTGGCAATAGCACTAACTGCGTATTAGATGTCCGTGTACATTAAATCAATACTGCATTGCAAGAAAATCGTTTAATTGTTTTCTTTATGCAATTTCTAGGAATGACGTTCTTGTCATGCTTCCCATACCTCCATAACGAAATTAAATAGGGGATAAATGTGTTCAGTTAAGATTGTATAAACAGTTTTGTTGAAAATCAGTTTCCCGTTCCTTATTCTAAGAACTGACAGTTTTATTATTCCCTTAATTTTGAACCAACATTATGTAAAAGTGGATGTTTTTGTTTTTCTTACAGGGTCAAATATTGCACATCTTGTAGGTAATGTGATACTGATAGTTACTGCTGTTCTATATTAAAATTTAAAATTTTAATATGATAGTCGTGCGTTGTCATAGCATTTTCCAAACTTGATAAATAAGAAACTTCAGTCACACTTTCCTTCTGGCAGAAACCAAAAGTAGTGAGGGGCGCACGGAATCGCACCCCGTTTAGGGTCAGGAATTTTCATAAAGTGGGCAGGGGCTCATGAAAAAATGCTCTCCAATCTGTTGAATTTATGCAATATAGATTATGGCTTAGGAAAGTAATCACGTCTAGACAATGTAAAAAGGCGGATTAACAAACTAACATTTTCCAATTGAGCCTCAGCGTAAATTTCCCGCATTATTCAGTCAATTTAGCTCGACCCGAAAAACACAAAAATTAAGTGAGACAGCAAGAGTTGCTCTCTTTCGCCTTTTGCTTTTGCTTCCAATCCGAATTAGCTGCATTTTGTCCCATTTATAACATAATATAATTAATTTGATTTTCCTTTTTGAAAACTATTCGGTCTATTACCTCAGCGAGAAACTGTTCGAGACTGTGTTTACTTCAAAGCTTGCTGTACGCAATGGTTTTCCAGCGTCAATAAACGTAACCTGATTGGTTAATATTTATTGGATGATGAAACGTGTACCAATCAGAAACAGGGCCGTAAAAAATTTGCAACCCGTCTAACTGAAAATCGATTGCCACTCATGCATGTTTCCGTGAAGGCAGCTCCTTATTTGGCCGCGTATATTAACAAAAAACAAAACATTATGTCTAGACATAATGTTGTTTATGTCGAGGCATGTTCATTTGATAACCCGTTGGGAGGATTCGTACCAGGTACGAAGTCAACCAATAAGATTTTAAGGCGGAGTTTGCTATGTAAGAGCAGGAACAATCGCTTAATTCGCCCTTCTATTCCTCGCCATTCAAGTGGTGAGAGCTCAAGAAAATATTTCCCTCCACCACCCCTTATCACCGACCAACGGTTCCCCCACTATAAGTCGTTTTTCCTAATGCTTATTTTGTTCTATTCTTTTAAGTGTGGGGGCGTTTCACTTGGCGCCCCACGTTTACATCATCGTTTAATATGTTCAAATTTTCTATATTTTGTTATGACTTAGAGATAATTGATTCAATTAAAAATGCCACATGCGTGGCCAATTTTCTCCAAGTCATTTGTAGTATTGAGTTCTAGCCTTCTCAACCTTTGGTAGTATCCTATTCAGGCAAAGCTCGCGTCAAAGGTCTTTTATTCTAGGAACTTGCATCGATATAAGTACTAGTTCTTGTAATAACTCATCTACACCCCGAAGGAAATCGTGAAAAATCCGTTCAGTTCAGTTTTTTTTACATAGATTATTGATTAGAAAATCAATTTTCACTGATTTAGTGTAGCATAATTCTAACGTATTTATTGAATCAATGTTTAAACGTTGACACTTGGTATAGTGTGGAAGTCTGCAAACTGACAATGTCAACGTTCTCTTAACTTTGAACCAACATTATGTAAAAGCAGATTTGTTTGTTTTTCTTACAGTGGCCATCATGGGAGCTGCTATGGGTAATGTGATGGTGATAATTGTTGCTGTTTCATGTTTAAATTTGTATTTCCCATGGACATTTAGCAAATTTATTTTCGCCTAAATTGTGTGAACATAAAGTAGTAAAACCCTGCAAACCATAGATATAACATCGTCAAGTTCAACAATCAGAATTATTATCTTCAAACATGCAGTTGTTGTGTAGGTGCAGTGCTTGCTAGTTTTCTTTTGAACTGTCTGCCTTAACATGACTAACTTCAACTAATATAAAGAATATCCTGTTGTGCGGTTGTGCGGTTCCAAACTTTTAAGAGACGGTCTCTGCAAAAGCGGTTTGGTCGATCTGGCTTAAAAAATAGATTTCGCTTATTTCTTTTGTGTTGCAAGACTTTCATGTACTTATACTAAAACCACAATCTGCTTGACCAGATCATTTATTTTCCCGAGCTTTTAAGGACTTTCGGTTCACCCGAACGAGCGCTCGACCGGCAGTGTCAGGGCTTAAATTTACCACAACTTTCAAGATAAATTAAACAAAAGGGAATAACTTCTGTACCAAACAAACGCCACAGCCAGTTATATTTTGTCTTTTTTATTTATCACATCGACTTTCATGAACATTGAGTTCGAATCAAGCCAGCAGCAAGACACCCCTATCACACACCTTGATGAAACACTTTATATTTTCAAACTTTATTTTTGAAAAAGTGCGGTGGTCTATTTGAATTAAACCAACACAGCCTAAAAGTAGATACAAAAGACAATGTTACTACAGAAAGAAACCCTGCGGTATCGTCTAATTGAAATATTATTTATTGCTATGGAAACTTGCCAGATTTCGACGATCTTCATGTTTGCCGCCATTTTGAGGTACTCGTCAGGACGAGACGTTACATCAACTTGCCTTCAGATGTAAAGAAAAAGTCAATATAAATGCATCACAATTCAAACGAAAGAGTTAAAATCGTCTTAAAAAACGGAAACTAGACTTACATTTTAATCATTTCTGGAGATGAAAGAATAAGGTCATCACTGTTCGAATTTCATTCGATGATTCCACAAGACAACAGAATCTGACACGCAAACTTCGACTCGATGTAGCGTTTGAATCAGATAAAGGTAGTTACCTCGTAATTTCCCTTTCTTTCATGCGTACAGCGAAGTTGTTTTTACGACAAAACGTCGAACATCGGCGAAGAAGCCGTACATACTTCATGTATGGGTTATCGTATTGTACCGTACAGTGTTTCATACATGAAGTAGTGACCACGAAGTCGGTTCTTAGGTTGTTGCTCGACGTTTAACGTTTTGTAATGGAAAATCTTCGCTGTGTGCCAGCAAGGAAGGGAAAGCACTATTTTACTACCTCGTCACTGTACTACGCCGAAGATAGTGACTTTTTCAGAGAACCGTTCTTGTTGTGTTTGAGTTTGGATGCAAGTTTGGGCGCAAGAAATCAGATTATGGCACTTGGTTAAGCACTAACTGCCAGTTGGGTGCATGTATATAAAATTAATATTGCATTAAAAATCTTTGTCACGACAACAAATTGAATTATCGATCCTGTTTTTTGTTTCATTCGTATGATAGTTATTCTTGGAAGAAATGTTGTTAATGTTGTTTTGTTTGTGGAATATAATAATGAAGGTCTTGTCATGCCTCAAAATCCAGAATAAAATGGTGAATAGTCCATTAAGTTTAGTTTGTATAAACAATTTTAAAAATAAAATCAATTTTCACTGACTTAGTGTAGCATTATTGTACCGTATTTATTGAATCACTGTTTAAACTTTGACACTTTGCATAGTATGGAAGTTTACGAACTGACAGTTTTAGCATTCCCTTAATTTTGAACCAACATCATGTAAAAGCGGATTTTTTTCTCTTTTAGCGGCATTGATGGGAATTATTCAAGGTAATTTAATAGTGATAATCAGATTATATAAAATTGATATTTGCCCATTGTGTAGTTTGTTGTTTAATTTTCACTGTCTTAGTGTAGCATCATTCAAACGTTATATATTTAATCACTGTTTAAATGTTTGACAGTTGGCATAGTATGTAAGTCTACTAACTGTCAGTTTCAGCTTCCCCTTTCTTGAACAAACATAATGTAATCGAGGGCTGCTTAAACCAGAACCACATTCCTTTGCTTTTGTTTCGAGCCCAGTTGCTTTAACACTTATCGGCATAAACGTGACAGTTGCTGTCAACCGAAAAGCTGTTATATTGCTTTAAATCTCGACCTTAGATTCCTGCTGTACTGGAACTATTTTTTTGGGCATCAGGTTTCATATCAGACGAGTTTTATTTAGGTAAATCTTTTTTATTTGATGTCCGGGTTTGTGTCAAATTCAAAAAGCGGCAAGCTTTCGTCCGTCTGACGTTGCCGGCGCTACGGTCACGATAAGACACAACTTTTGTTTGCTTTAGTCGACTGGCTCAGAAAAAATGTGAGCGAAGCTGTGATTGGCTAAACTGTAGAAAGCAATGTGGTTCTGGTTTAAGCAGCCGTTGGTGGGGGAGGGAGCTATGCATGACGAGCCCAAACAACGGCTGCGAAAGACTAATGCAAAAGCGAATGTTTTTTTTTCTTTTTACAGTGGTATTTACAGTAGTTGCTGCAGGTAATTTTGATAGCGAAAATTGTTGCTGTTCTGTATTAAAATTTATATTTGCCCATATTATACTTTATGTGAATATGAAGTGATTAAATTTGGCAGACCATTATACGAAGATCTTACATCACCAAGTTCAAAACGCAGAAATAGGGAACATGCAGTCGGTTAAGTTTGTATACTGACTTAGAGTAGCATATCATTGAAACGTCATTTATTAAATCACTGCTTAAGAAGTTGGCCTAGTATGGAAGTTTACCAAATCACAGTTTTAACATTCCCTTAATTTAAAAAAAAAACGTTATGTAAATGTGAATGTCTTTTTGTACTTACAGTTGCGCCGTGGATACTTCTTACAGGTAATGTGATGTTCATAATTATTGTTTGTCTGTATTAAAATTTGTACTTGCCTATATTATGCGAAATATGTTGATTGAGTGTTTGCGCCCGCAAGCGGACTAACAAGCGTTTGCCTTATAGCACTTGCGTAGTGAGTATTAGAGATTACACCATCTTGGAATTGGACCAGGCGGTGTTGGTCACCTCTCGCAAACCATGCAGGAAGAAATTTTCGATTGAACTCATTATCGTTTCACTGTCGGACTGTACATATCCTCCAAGTGAGAATATCAGAGGAAATCAATATAAAATATTCGTGGGCCAAGTAGGTATAGATGTGTATTGCTGGATTGATAAACGCGTCAATTTATGTGCGGAAAAACACATAAATTATTGAGAGTCGAAACGTTGTGGTACGTCGATTATATACTACTTATTAACCGAGAGTGAGGTCATTACAGGGAAATCTCAGACCTCGGCCTTGATGTATTGACCGAGCGATAGCGAGGTCAATACATCAAGGCCGAGGTCTGAAATTTCCCTGTAATGACCGAACGGACGAGGTTAATAAGTTATTTATTACATGGCCTTTTTAGCGCTGAAAAAAGGGAAACGTTTTTCAATATCCGCTTGCGCGCGCAAGAGGTCATTCGAGGTTATGCGATCCAAACCATAAGAAACGGTTTCTTTGACAATGAGGCAATTTTTGTCTTCATTACGCCAAGATCTAGGGCAAATTTAACCACTTAAATTTTCACAAAACAAACTGACCTGTGTTTACAAGTGTTTGACCCTTAAAAAGTTATAAAAAGCTAAGGCAAGACAAATTTTCATAATGCCCGGTCATTACAAGAAAATCTTGCCCGCTCATCAGCCAATCAGAGCGCGCGTACTATTGTAGCCATATAATAATGGAAATTATATTCGATTCTGGCACGTTTGTGATCGATATTAATTGGCTAAAATCGCCCTATCGTGCTTTTTGATGGATTTTCGTTGGGTAGTTTATAAGGAGTGTTCCTCACTCGGAGGGCCCAAAGGCCGTGTTGACGACATGCCGACTATCGGCCAACAAAAGGATGATATAAACACTACACCATTAACTCCCGCGAAATGCGGTAAAAATAGTAGAGAAGTGACGGATAAATCAAGGAATAACCCCTTAGCTTCGAGGCCCGTCCGGGCACACCTTACTTTTCTTAAAGATCAACTTAAGGTTTTTGCAAAAATTATCTAGTGCACTGATACACATAACTCGACATAACTGACAAAAGAAAGCGCTGAAGTTAAGGAAAGCGAGTTGCTATCAAAACTAGTCGATTGAGAGTGACAACGAACTGAACGAAACTCAACTTTCAAAAGGAACAGTTTCAGAGCAAGTGAAAATGAGAGTTGAAGGTATCATAGCCACTGAGGATAACTAAGTTTGCTGGTTGAATCACTGAAAGTTAATTATGGTGACAAAAGTGCCATCAGGAATTTTGCTGCTCTCGTTATCATGTAGACTTTCTAAAAGTCGGTCGCTTCTCGTTTCCGGTTTTATAGTAGACCCCGGCGCGACCGACTTTTATCACTTGCAGCGCGCCAAATTTACAGGAGGAATTTTCCTCCTGTCGGGTTAACCAATCAGAGAGCAGCGCTGTCAAGTAAACGTCAATCATAACAGATCCTTCCCAGACAAGATCGATCAAGCGCGTAAGATGAAACCAACAATACTGTACTTTCGAACTGATCGCCTCGTGAGTGTCTTTCGATTTCTTGATTTCTCTGTTTACTGTTTCGAACATTTACTATGCGTTCAATCAAGGACGCAATCGCTTATGGTTTGCGGAAAGCAAACTACAAGGAAGTTCGTGTACATCAGCGGAAAGCTATTGAAGGTTATTGCAGCGGTAGAGATGTCTTTCTCTCGGCGGCTACGGGATCGGGAAAAAGCTTGACCTTTGAAGTCGCACCTTTTATTTTCGACTTTTTAGAGCATGGGGAACAAGAAGTGCTGTCGTCCGTTTGTTTGGTTGTGGTGCCACTGGTTGCTCTAATGAAGGACCAAGTAACTTCACTGCTTTCACGAGGGATTTCGGCCGCTTCGGTAGGAGCAGATTGTTCCAGCGAACAACTGAAGGAAATTACGGATGCAAAATACTTACTGGTTGTGCTTCGCAGACTTCTTCCACTGAAATAGCGGACTCGCTTGCATCAAATAAAGCTCTTCTCTTTGTTGAGGATTTTTTCGCACCTTCGTGTTCGTTTTGATCAGATGCCTTCGTCAATCGCTTAACATAAACTGACAGAGCTTCCCATACGAACTTCCAACCCTTCTTTCGTCTTGGAGAAGTTCTCTCTTGCGATAAAAATTTTCTTACATAGCGTTTCGTTACGGTCCGAACAGTTTTCGGCAAACAATTGCAGATTTCTCCTCCACCGCTTGGAACGCATCTCCAAGAAGAAGCTCTAGGTTTTGGCAAGTCTTAGTCTTATTCGATCCGGAAAATAACCTTCTTCGTAAGGCAGCGTTTTCTACCAGTCCACCACATTGTAAGCAAATATTTTCAGGAACAGCAACGCGAACAAAACACTTTGTTGGGGTACTTTCCTCAGCCATGAGAGCTCCGAGCGCAGACTTGACTACATTTCGAAAATCGAAGAAAGCTAGAAAATGAGCGGCGTTTATTTCCAAAAGACATTACAAACAGAAAGTAATTTTTGACAGCTTGACAGTTTAACACCCCGGAGACACCGGAGACCCGAAAAAGTTCGCGTCAAAATGACATCATTTGATTCGCTTTCCTGCAGGGGAAACAAGTCGAGCTCTCGCGCTTCGCGCTCGCTCTCGCGCTTCGCGCTCTGTGAGCTCGACTTGTAGGCAAGTCTAGTTATCATGGTCAAGCCACAACACAGCTTTGGGTTTGCTTACCTTTTTATCACAGTATTATGAGTGTCATAAAGTCTCTCACCACATTGGATCTTCCTACAAACAGGTATGGACGCTTTAATGTTTCAATGTTACTTGAAAAGCTCCCAGAGAAGGTGTTAATGCATGTCTTAAAAGAATATCAAAGAGGCAAACCTACTATTGATCAATTCATCGAGATGATGCAAAATGAGTTTAAGGTTACACAATACCTTCGAGGGTGTCCTTCGATTCGTACGCGCGTTGTTTTAAAGTAAACTACCACAAACTATATATCAATAGCCGGAAAGGGAAAGAGCTGTAGAATTCGAAAAAAAATATCCACTGTTTGGCAGAGCGATTCTTGAGAAGAAATAGGCCGATAAACCGAAAACGACCGAGTGTCATTCCGCCGAATTAATCAGGTATCAAACACAACCACTATTGCAAAAGTACTAAACAATGTTAATCAGCAAGTATCAATCTCTCAAAGGTTGTCAGGCTTTTTCGTTATTCTTATTGGTTATCTTTTTATAGACCCGCAAAGTTTTAGTAGCAAATAATTTGCCGACCATGTTGCGTTTGCGGCCGTAAAATGAGAAATATCCAAATTAAAGCTATACCCCGACACTCTTTTGTTCCTCGATGCTTAACGAATGTTCTGGCCAAATTTCGTTAGATTCCGTCAACTCTGCACACCCTATTAATTCATTCAAAGAGATAGTATACTCGTGCGAAGCGATTGCGAGTTTTCGCCATTTGAAGATTTGTAAACACGTTACGCCCTTCTGTCAACAGGATAAGCCGCCGGCCAATGAGATGATGGCACCCCTACCGTTCACAGCGAGCCAAACGATGTTCGCGGGAATTCAAAGGAATTAATAGTGTGACAGTCACGTATGTTCTCTTTGTTGAACTTAAGCGTGCGAGAGAAATGGAAAAACTAAGAAAAATATGCGGGGGAAGAGTACAGAAAATGAAGTATGAACGGGTAGTTCGATTTGTTCGAAGGATTCCTTGTCACTGTCGGCCAAGTTTTTCTTCTTGCTTTCGACAAATTTAAAAAATTCCGCTTTTGTCTTCTTGTTAGGTCCTTGTTTCGTTCTTTTTTTTTCGCAGTCCAAGGATTTTCTCCATTTTTTAACTTGTTTCACGACCTCAATAAGGCCAAAAAGAGAAACGAAGAGCGATAAAACGAAGATTGAGAATAAAAGAGAAGCAAAATCACATGTAAACAAAACAATGCTAACGATGTCGTTGAAATAAGAGCTCACTGATCAGGCCGTTTCGCGCAAAAACATCGCCGAGGATTAAACGCGCTATGACGATTATGACACCTAACTGTTTTTATTAACTTTTATTAAAAAACCTTTTTTTCGAAATAACTCGCGCGCGTTTTAAGATTTTACTTGTATTTTTGGGGAAATGATTTTATTTTAGTCCAATTTTTTTTGCGACAAAAGTAGACCTCTGAAGGTATTGTGTAACCTTAACAGGCTTGAACAAGTTGCCGAGCAAAAACAAAATTAAACCAGGTAAACCAAAACATCCACCATTTCCACGCTCTCCACCTCCACCAAACTCTCCATCTTCCAAGGTTCCTATCAATGGCCTCTCAAGCGAAACAGTTGGAACTGGCACAGCCCAGCAGGAGTACCTCCTCGTGATCAGCCCAAACCTGAAATATAACAATTTATGGGGCCAAGGAAAGTTTGATGTTGCTTTTGTGGGTCTACATGTAGACCCAAACACATTTAAATGTGAACTTTTCATTTTTTTTGTGATATGTCAAAAAACGAGGCGCGGGTGCTTCATCACGGGGTCCAGCCACCGAGAACAGCTGATTAAAGCACAAGGCCGTAGGCCTGTTTCTCTTGTATTACATTGTTTCCGTGACTCGTGATAATTAATCAATAAAACATCTCATCAAAATGCAAGTGTTTGATCTCAGATGAAAAACATGTTTCATCTAGATAAAAGCCTGATGTTGTTTTATCTGGTGTTTCACTAGGTATCAAGATTCATCCACCTGACCCCAATGGTTGTCAATTATTGGCTTTTTACTGCATGAATAATTAATGAGTTTGAGAACGAGGATAGAATGCCTGCTGTTAAATCCAAGCAGCCGTGCTTTATTTATCTCAGAGGGTGTCATGCCAACAATCAGTGTTAATCATTTCTCATAGTTTCAGTGTGCCGACACACTGCACTACATGGAGCTTCAGGTCTTCAATCACCATTGACCTCCCCTACTGCATCAGTCATTATGCATACCACTTAACAGTTTCGATAAGCAGCCACCCGCCCATCCATAAACTGTGACACGTATGCAGTAGGGTCAGTCAACATTATTGCCAATTAGGGAATGGTCACTGTAGATGCTCTTATCAAAGATGTTATGGTCAGTCCCATTGACCGAAGCAGCTGGGTCCATAGCCTCAATCAGCAATCGTCAGCTTGCAAATGACTTCAGTCAAAATCAAGTTTTTCCTTTCTAAATTTGACCATCTTCAGTCTTTGGAGTACTTAAGAGCAAATGCCCACAAAATTCAGTCAATCCACGGCCAGGGTCAAAATTTTGATTTCGCTCATATTTTGTCTATAGATAGGCATTACCAAATGAACAAACGTGGTGTAGTTTGTTTTTCCAAAGACCGCTTCAATTTGGCGAAAATCAAGAAAAACTATTTCTGCTCTCGGCGACTTCAAAACACCCAAAATTTGAGACAAAATCGGCTGCTTGCAAAACTTTGCTTGCATGCAAAAGGCGTGGAATTTGGGGAAAATCTTTTCCAGTGTATTAATTTATGAAGACTTTTACTCCTAGTTTAGTGGTAAATTTTCATCTTAGCGATAATCTGGAAGGTAAACAATAATATTTTAAAACTGCTTATTTTTCAAGCGACAGAGGTTTTAATTCGACTTGAAAGACGCGATTACAATTTTAAGCATGTGCTACACCTTGGTTTTTCCTCAAACTTAAGCTATAAGGTATTTAAACATTGTACTACAACATATGTAAAAACTGGCTTGGGTAATTTAGTTTGAAGATCACACGAAGTCTTCGAAGTTGAACGAATTTCGGCTGAAATATGAGATATTTGCATAATTATAAAACGTTGCAATGTTGTTGTTGTGATGGCTGAACTTGTTTAAATGATGTCTGATGTGAAATCACTTACCTCAATGCCTTCTTCGGTCTTCTTCTTTTGTAATTGACTTAATGCCTCCAGCTGATCCGTACATGTTTCCCGAGGTTATTATCCAAGAACTGGCGAGAGTGGCGTGAACAGCAGAATTCATTACAATTATACCTCATTGAATCCTTTGCTGTCAATTTTGATATTATGTGCCTTTCAAAAGATTTACACCTTTCATAATGGCGCAAAGTTTCACAGCAAAACTTCTAATTAAGCTTCCAGAGTGCCTGTAAGGCTAAGGCAGGGTTTATTCTTATTCTTCTAACTTGCGAGGTTATTCTCAGTTCTTTCTGTTTGACGGTGATTACGGGAGTTGCGTGACAGAACAATGCCCTTCGCACCGGGAGGGTGTAGGGAAACAACGATCACGGATAGGAACCAAAAAAAAATTCAATTTTCTTAGTATTAATCAAGTCACAAATTATTGCTTTTATTTATAGTCCATTGTCTGGTGCAGTCTAATATCATAGTACAATTTAACCTGTAAGGAGGTAAAAAGAGCCTATAAAAGAAAAAAAATCATTGGCTTCTTTTTCAAAAACTTACAAATAGCGTTATCACAAGTGGCAGGTCTAATTGTTTAGGCAACTGCCATAGAATTATTATTACAACTCTAATATCGTGTAATTCCGCTTTATTTTTAGTTAACAATTTGTCTGAACTTCTGAACTGAATGCTAGGAATCCAAAATACTAAAGGCTTCAGTAACACCAAATTTTGCTGGCTGTATATTTACTCTTTTCGATCATATTCAGGGGCATAGCCAAGGGGGAGGGGGGTGTCCTGGGGTGCTCGTGACCCTCTCCCGCCCCCTTTAAGTAAACAACATACAAACCTTTTAATTCAGGTGGCGAAAAAGCGCGAATCCAAAGAATCGACATGTCATTTATCTTTTCCAGTGCTAGATAGTTACATACTTCATTTTCAGGACCTAGCATCTGCAGTGGACCATGTAAGTACCCTGGGTGTGACACAGTGTGATCCCCCAACCCACTCTTGGAAAGTCCTAACTACGACGCTGATATTTCGACAATATTTCACAATTAAGGTATTAGACTAAAACGTGGCCTGTCAGTGGGTGACTCTGCCTGGGTCCTACCTGGATGATGCTGTGACGACTCATCATCTCTAGCGAGAACTGTACTCAATTCTAAGAAAAATTACGCGCCTGATGGACTCTGGTCAGCAATTATCTACTTATTTTGGAGCTTAACTCGTGATCTAAACCGATGCACTCTGTAAATGTTTTCAGGAAT
Organism: Meandrina meandrites; assembly: GCA_963693305.1. Lineage (NCBI taxonomy): Eukaryota > Metazoa > Cnidaria > Anthozoa > Scleractinia > Meandrinidae > Meandrina > Meandrina meandrites. Next base: position 6,899,299 of record OY855908.1, on the reverse strand, counting down.
ATATTGCCGATATATAACATGTTAACAGAAGTTTATACTTCTGGCCTTATTGAATGCCCTATAGAACACTACTTTCTCATGTTGAGTAAGTGGGAGTAAGGAGCTTTCGTCTTCCCCTTGTTGCCGCCAATTGGGATATACTTTGATAGCCTGAATTTTAATTTCAGATTCGGATTTTCAGATTGGGTGGATTAAGAGCAACTTCTTGAAGAATTTCGCTATCTTAACGTACCGAAGACTTCGTCATTCTTTGCGTTCTGCTTTTTGTCAAAATCACTTTCAGTTAGACCAGTCTTGGGAAGAAAACTGAAATCTGCTGGCGTGTCAGAACTTCAGAATTGGTAAAAAGGCGGTTAAATTCCCACTGCTCTCCCGGCCGGGCAGTCATGGTGGCCTTGACTACTGACGCTGTATCCACTTTCTGGCCTTTTGCTTTCCCAATAAGGAATTTGCTGGAAAAATAATCTTTCTGCTTTTCTGTAAATCGTGTTCTTCAAACGTGACTGGACTTCCGGGGCCCATCCGATTGGTACACACGGTAGATTCGAAAGGATTAGTCGCTTTCTAAGTTCCTGTATCAGGTGACACACCACCTGCAGACGGTTCCTGTTGCATAGTCGAGCACTGCACTGTCAAGAAGTAGTTTATGTTCTGAAGTACGTTCATGTTTTCCAAGGTCCAGATGGTGCTGCAAGGAGGAAAATCTCTGATACGTTTCTAAGCATCTTTTCCGTTGACAAGAGAAAAAACGGTTGAGGTACCAGTCGCAGCCACAGTCGCAGCCCCAATGTAACATCGACACACGGAATACCCCCGATGACTGGACAGAATCTACCATTTCCTCAGAAGCTTACTAGATGTTAGACCCTTGTTTTATATGGACTCTCGTGACCTCTCTCGTGTGCCATTCAATAGACGCCGCCTTCCGACCCCATAATTATAATCAATAATTCGTGTTTTTCGATTGGGGACAGCAAATGAAATAATCGACTCAAGATATCTCAAAAGCAAAAAAAAAAAAAAACAGTTTTAGCGGGGTGAGTCATAAACAAAAAATGTCGTTTACCAAAAAATAAAGACCCCCCGCCTCTACGCCTCTACCCTAGATCCACCACTGGTTTTGCCAGAAAAGGCATAAACTTAGTTCACCAGTGGTTAAGAAGAAAAATATTTTTGATGTTTATTTTTATTGACATATATAAAGAAGTACAAACATGATAAATTCGAGACTCTCGTAACACGATCTGTGAGCCCGCTTTGCTGAAACCTCTATATGCTTATATGAAGCACTTTACATATGTCCGGAAACTCGACATCTCCAACCAATACCCAAATTATAACAGTACGTTGTAGAAATTAATCGGTGGATTATAAAATAAAGAAACCCCTTTCTGCCTTGCTAGTATATTAGAGGATAATGCCCCTGGCTGAAAGACTGTTCCTTTTTCACAGTTGCCCTCAAAGCTTCGCTTTTCGGCCAAATGGGATTCGGACAATCGATATTCGTGGAGCTGGAAAAGATGCGTGCTTTTGCCAGAATTAATTCAACAAAGTGCCACTATGGAAAGGAATACATTCCTCTATTTTGTTCCTGTCCCTTTTGTCAAGGCCACATTGGCCTCCCACAGTTGAGGTGTAAAAAAACTGGATGGTTAATTAAATTAAGTACTACAAGCAAACAGAATATATTATTATAAAACCTTTTCTTTGTGTTTTTTTGCGAATGACTTGTCCTCGTCACGCAACACCGTCTATCTACGGGGCAACAATAAGGCTACGCTGATCACTGCACCCTTTCTCAATTCACGACTTTGTTCTAACCAATTAAGCGGACTGAGCTGAGAAAAAAGCCCTTCCTCCAGTAATGTTAAATAAATAAATGTGATATCAGAGGTTTGTTAAACTGCACGTAAATGTTCGGCCATGACCTTCATTCAGTATAAAGGTCAAATTAAAACAGCGGACTTCTAAATCAGTACATTTTAGCTTCAAAGAAGTCAACAACAGGCAGAATTCGTGCCACATGTTTAAGGAAAAGGATTTTAAATTCGATGTTTACACTTAAATCAGATTTCTGCTCGGGAAGTGCCCAGGAAATGCCATGGATCCATTTGGTAGTGAAAGAGCGCTTGCGTTAATTATTCAATTATCTCATATTTCATCTGAAAATTTGCTCAACTTCGAAGACTTCGTGTGACCAGCAAACTAAATTACCCAAGCCAGTTTTTACACATGTTCTAGAACAATGTTTAAATATCTTATAGCTTAAGTTTGAGGAAAAACCAAGGTATAGCACATGCTTAAAATTGCAATCGCGTTTTTCAAGTTGAATTAAAACTTCTGTCGCTTGAAAAATACGCAGTTCTAAAATATTATTGTTTACCTTCCAGATTATCGCTAAGATGAAAATTTACCACTAAACTAGGAGTAAAAGTCTTCATAAATTAATACACTGGAAAAGATTTTCCCCAAATTCCATGCCTTTTACATGCAAGCAAAGTTTTGCAAACAGCCGATTTTGTCTCAAATTTTGGGTGTTATGAAGTCGCCGACAGCAGTAATAGTTTTTCTCGATTTTCGCCAAATTGAAGCGGTCTTTGGAAAAACAAACTACACCACGTTTTGTTATTTGGTAATGTCTATCTATAGACAAAATATGAAGGAAATCAAAATTTTGAGCCTGGCCGCGAAATTTCAATTTTGCGCGATTTTAACTGGCATTCGCTCTTAATAGCCAAAACGAGGAAAATTTATGCAATGTAAAGTTATGTATCGTAATGCCAAGTAACGGTTTAATTACTTAACTATGTTGGTAGTTTGTAAATATTGTTTGTGATTAAAGTACAATAAAAAAAATAGAAAAATAAAAGAGATTATTGCCCTTTGTAATAGCACTAACTGCCTATTAAATGTGTTTATTATATGGCTACAATAGTACGCGCGCTCTGATTGGCTGCTGAGCGGGCCAGATTTTCTTGTGATGACCGGGCATTATGAAAATTTTTCTCGGCTCGACGGCTCTTTTGAGTTGTGAGGCTGTGAAGGTTACGAGCGCGAGAGCGAAAACAAAAAATACCGACTAAAGTTAACTATCTTGTCAATAACTAAAGAAGAAAAATTCTTCTGGTTTCGATCGCATGGCCGGGTTCGTTTCCGTTCAGTGAACATGACCTCGAATGCACTCTTGCGCGCGCAAGCGGATATTTAAAAACGTTCCCCTTTTTTTCATTGCTAAAAAGGCCATATAATAAATCGATCAATATCAAGGCCTCGGTCTGAGATTTCCCTGTAATGACCTCACTCTCGGTTAATAAGTGGTATGTGCGTGTGAGTGCACAAAGTCAATTCTGCATTGCAACTGCCTTTTTACAAAAATAAGTTATATTAACCATCGTCCTTTTTGGTTTGATTTGTATGAGAAATATTCGCGGGAGAAAATCGTTTATTTGTTTTACTTTATGCAATTTAGAGGCATGCTTCATGCTTCACATACCTCCAGAACAAAATGGTGAAAAATGTGTTCAGTTTAGATTGTATATACAGTTTTGTTGAAAATAAAAATAGTTTCCCCTGACTTACTGCATACGTTTGACAGTTGGCATAGTATGTTAGTCTACGAACTGACAGTTTTAATATTCCCTTAATTTTTAAACAACATTATGTAAAAGTGAATGTTTTTGTTTTCTTACAGGGGCATTAATAGCAGGTGCTGTAGGTAATGTGATAGTGAGAAGATATTGTTGCTGATCTATATTAAATTTATATTTTCCATGGATATTATGTTTTAAGTAAACATGAAATAGTCAAATCCTGAAGGGCATATATCGCCAAGTATAAAAAGTAGAAATACTTGGCAACCACCCAGTGGTTCTGGAGGACTTACAAGTTTTCTTTTGAAGCGCCTGCCTACAATGCGGGACATAAATCTTGGGACATGTGCCACAATTGTGGGCACAACGACTGCTTGCACCCCCCTCCCCCCAAGCAATGTTGAGATTTGCCTATGCCACACAGCAAGTTCAGGGCATTTATGTTTTTCAACATTGCTTGGGGGAAGGGGGGCGCTTGGGAGTGGGGAACGGGGGACTTGGGAGCGTATAGGCTCTTTTTTTAAATCCTTTAAGGATCTCTTGCACTATTTAATGCTTTCTTTGGAAATGTCCCAAGTATTTTTGACCTCCATTGTCTGAATTTGACTTTTATAGAGAAAACAAGAATTACATTACATTTCAGCACGAATTATTGAAAACTATTTGGCGGTGCAACGAAAAAAATGTTTTTCAGAGGAAACTTTATTTGCAGAGGTACAAAGTAACTTTTTTTACTGAACAACGGGCAACGCATAAGTACGCATACATTAGTTGACGTCCTGCATCTTAGTAATTGGCCGCGTGAACATTTTAATTGAGGGATTTTTCCAACGCCTGTCCAAAAGGCGGGATCTGTGGACAGTGTAAACACAGCCATGATGAACTGCAGATGGTTTTTTAACTTCTGGAAGCAAATTCCACAAGATGACCAGCTATATTTACAGCCATGTGGCCTTTGTTTCTCCAAATTTATTTTGGAAAACGCCGATAAAGATCAAACCAATTAACATGGCCATGACTAGTCATTCTGGCGCGCGATGTGAAACGTTGTTTATAACACCACAGCTCTCATGCACAGTTCTCACCAAGGAAAAGTGAGTTTTCCTTGCTTTGTTTGAAGTAATTCGCTAAAGAAAAGCTTTAGAGTATTCAGTATCATTTCCTTCGTGCAAAGCATATCTAATTTTTGGAAGGTTTGTGCAAAAAGTGCTCTTTTCAACAGTACTCGGCTATTGTTAAATAATGAACTAACAATCCTATATTCCTTTTGAGCTGTTTAGGCCGAGTACTGTTGAAAATCATACTGTAATTGTGTTTCATACACATATAGCACTTACACAGATTGCAGAAAAAGGTTTATTTAAGTTTTCACACATTGTAACTATAAAAAAGGGTTTCAAGGTTAAGCTATAACAACTTAAATGGCCGAGAACTGAACGCGAGTAGTGTAAACATACACAGTAACTCAGTCACTGTAACGCAGTACTATCTGTTTCTATACTAACACAGCGTAACGAAAAAATGACCTTCTTTATACAAGAGAATTTAGCAATCCATCTGTTTTTCTAATACATAGAGTAGTTTCTTTAAGACATATGAAACTTTCACGCTATGAAATCAAAGAGCAAAATAATGAAAACATAAAATTAATACCATACGTAGTGCAAGTCCATATCCATTTTTCATTGCGTGACGCGTGATTAATATTTCGTTCTAGCACCTTTAGAAGAAAGGATAGCTTGTATCCTGTTGCTCATACTTGCAATTGTTTTATCTATAGTCTCAATGGAAACACTTTCCAGAGCTCTGAAAACGCGATTTTGAAATTGCTCAAACGACTCCCATGTGATATTTCTAGATATCGCTTCGTTTTCTAAGAAAAGCTTCACCAGGTGAAAAATGTTCTCTATTGGGTTTAGGTCTGGTGAACGCGGCGGGATTTCATGAAACTCTGCTTCAATCTCTTCAAAGGCTAATTTAGCTGCTACGCTGGTCTGGGATGGGTCATTGTCCATAACAAATAATCGTCGTCCATTTGTTTTCGGACCAGCTTCGGCGAAAGTCCTATTGAAATGCTCCCTGACAAACTGTGAAAAAAAGCGACCTGTCATTTTTTCGTAGGGAACTTTCAAAATCACTCCCTTGCCATACGCAATCGCCACTACAACGTGTAACCTTCTTCCACCAGCCAAATCTTTGGCACCTTTAGCAGTGACTTCAAGTCCTTCTTCCCGTTTTCTCCACACTCTTGCTTTGTTGGCCGCTAGACCACTGCGAGGGTTATACTTGTGTACGAACGATACGCCATCCAAATAAAAAGCAATTTCATTCTTCCAGAAATCTTAATTCCTGGAAACTTCTCGTTTCATCGTACGAGCAAATCGTAAGCGTAACTTTTTGTCCTTTTCTGTAAGTACCCCCTTCCTCCTAGCTGAGAAGTAAGCGTACCCCAACCGATTTAGATAACGGGAATATGTTCTTCTACTTGCTTGTGAAAAGCTTAGTCCACTTTCTTCGACTAAACTCTTAACTGTTACGTGCACATTATTCTTTCTGAAAGTTTTCAATGTGCGAATAAGTTTTCTCATATCGCGTGTGCTTAATTTATTCGGTCGACCAGGTTTCTGCTTACCGCCTCTGTTGTTTGAAGAACTCTCGACTTCAGTGGCGCATATCCTTTCAACAGATGATTTGGAGATTCCACATTCTCTTGCTGTTGTTCTCAGGGAAAATTTCCCGTATTTATGTAAATACAAGGCTAATGCTCTTGTCCTTGGTGGTATCTGTTTCTTGAATACCATTGCTACTGATATTTCTTCTTCCGAAGACGCAGAAAGTAAAGTTTCACGAGTCTTCAGATAAATTGTTGAATACTTTCGCGTGACTAATAAACTACGCAACAGTAACAAAAATAGCTGTATCGAACGCGCGCGTGCGAAAGAAGTGTAACGGCATTTTTTGTCACGCCAAAAATGTCACATAATGCTGGAGAGTTTTATCTTAACGCAATATCTGAAATTTATTTGCTGTTTACGACGCTAGGAGCATTTTAGTGGAAATAGTAGTTTTCAGACAATGCGGGACATAAATCTTGGGACATGTGCCACAATTGTGGGCACAACGACTGCTTGCACCCCCCTCCCCCCAAGCAATGTTGAGATTTGCCTATGCCACACAGCAAGTTCAGGGCATTTATGTTTTTCAACATTGCTTGGGGGAAGGGGGGCGCTTGGGAGTGGGGAACGGGGGACTTGGGAGCGTATAGGCTCTTTTTTTAAATCCTTTAAGGATCTCTTGCACTATTTAATGCTTTCTTTGGAAATGTCCCAAGTATTTTTGACCTCCATTGTAGACATGACTTATTTCGACTAAAATAAAGAATATCCGGTGGCAAGGTTCCAAACATTTAACTCAGTATTGCGAGCTAAACAAATGTTTCACGCTTTCCTTCTGGTAGTACTCAAATAGTTAGGGGCGCATGGAATTGTACCCCGTTTAAGGGCAGGAATTTGCATAAAGTGGGCAAGGATTCATGAATGCAATGCTCGGCAATCTGTTTAATTTATGCAGCATAAATTATGGCTTAGGAAAATAATCACGTCTAGAAAATGTAAATAGGCCGATCAACAAACACATGGACATATTAGGAGGCCCAACGCATCAACGCTACTATTTAAGTAGGGCGCTAGTATTAAAGTCGCGTTGAAGAAATGATCTATTCTGAAAGACTGATGGAAGAAAAACGAAACAGTGTATTTTTTTGGAATAAAACATACACCGGATCGATTTTATTTCCTCATTATCGGACAGCATGATTTAACAAAACCAGTGGAGCGAATTATCCACAAGCGAAAAATAACACAATGGCCTGTATGCGCTTTAGCGACTTTAAAAATAAACACAATGATTTTGCCTTGACATAACCACACCGATAATGTAAATCAGGAAAAAGTTTTATTTCATTCGTTCAATACAATGCAAAGATAAAATTCTTTAAAGGAGAAGTTCACTCCAGAATGGTCATTTATTTTCTTTACGCCAATAAAAAGTTTCTACAAAAATATGTTATTCACCAAAATTTCAGCTCCCAACGAGCGCTAAATCCCTACGAAATCTTTCTCTAAAGTAGCCCAAAATTCGACAACTGAACGCCGCCATCTTGGAGCTAGTAATGTATGCGTGACGTCAAAGAGTTCAGCCTGAAGTTTAGCGGGAAAATTTAAATACTCCAAACTCCTTGTTTCTTTGTAGTGGCTTTTGTTTGTCAAAATGCCTGTTTGTGCAGCTCCATGTTTCTCAAACAGAGCTTCAAGAGATACAAAAAAACCTTTCACCTTTTCTTTCCTTTCAGACAGGCATTTTGACAAACAAAAGCCACTTCAAAGAAACAAGGAGTTTGAAGTATTTAAATTTTCCCGCTAAACTTCAGGCTGAACTCTTTGACGTCACGCATACATTACTAGCTCCAAGATGGCGGCGTTCAGTTGTCGAATTTTGGGCTACTTTAGAGAAAGATTTCGTAGGGATTTAGCGCTCGTTGGAAGCTGAAATTTTGGTGTATAACATATTTTTGTATAACCTTTTTATTGGCGTAAAGAAATAAATGGCCATTCTGGAGTGAACTTCTCCTTTAAAAATCGCCTACGGCCTCGTTATTGCTTGGTGATAAGTCAATAAGTAATTTTTAATGTCTTCTCGTTCTTGTGTGTGATCTCTCCACAATCATAACATCGGCGCAAACTGTGTTCACCGTGCTTTTGTTCAAGAGGGATCTTGTGATCGCATATAGAGCAAATTTAAGGTTACATACCCAATAACAGTTAGGAGATTTCATAACTGCAGCAGCATTGTATACATTCTGACCTTTGAAGTGTTGACATGGATTAAGAATATTATCTGAAGAAACGTAGTATTTTCTGAATCGCTTATGCCATCCTTAAACGCTATTGTCATCCGGGTGACTGTTTTGAGACTCTTCAGGTAGACTACTCTCAGAAGCAGTTTCTTCCTCTTCATAACTGCCATTGAAGTTACTTTCATAAGCCCCGTTGTCGGACTTTTCGTCTTCTTTTTGGTACCTTTTCAAACAGGTCACTTAGAAGTTTCTTATCTTTATCAAATTCTTACTGACTGCTAGCTTATTGAGTGCACGGGGCTTGGCAACATCGTCGTTATGAGAAAGAAGAACATACTCAACCAATTTTGAAAAGTTTGTTAGTGGTATTCTACGCTTATTGGGAGTAAATGTCCGCGGGGGGTCCAAAACAAGATATCTTTGAAAGCAACCGTACTATGCAACAGTTCTCTTGACACTGCTTTGGAAACATTATTCAAAATGTCTTTAATCGCTCTTGTTATCAGAAGTTGTACTATCGTCTTGTCCCCTTTCTTATTCATCCAAATCCGGTCTTTCTCTTTGTAGTGACCAGCACTCGTTTAAAGGTCAAATGAACCAAAATTTCGAATTTTCATTTTTTTTAGGCCAATTTGTTGATTAAGAACCAAATAAACATATTCCGAAGTTTCAACGGAATTGGACTTTGCAAAACAGAGAAATTTCAAGTTGAAAAATGCTTAGTTTTGGCCTTCATAATCGTAGAGCGCTCGGGAAAATTGTCGGGAAATTTTCGGAACATAAAACTGTGACGTCAGTATTGGTGCGCTGTGAAATTGCCGGAAATTCAAAGTGTTTTAGTGATGAAGCTAACAAGAATGGAACATCATGGTGTTTTGTTCAGCACTAAACTGCTTAAATTATTCTAAGTCGAAAGTAAGTACGTTTAAGTTTCCAGCAAATTCAAAGCTCAGGAAACAATGGCTTTTGAAAATGAAAAGAAAAGAATTTCAGCCAGGAAAGAACTCTCGCATTTGTGCGGTCCATTTTACCGAAGACTACTTCAGAGAAAATCTGGCAATACGTAGGTTTCTGGGTTCTGATTTCAAGCCGCTAAGACTCCACCTCAAAGAGGATGTTGTTCCGCGGACTATTTTTTTTTTGTTCGGAAAAGAAATCACGGGGAAGAATGTCTTCCGAAGCACAAAGACCCCACTGTCCGTTCGGCTTTTGCTAAACGAAGGAAGTTAGAGGTTTGCATTTTGCACCTTTCTTATTCTACCTAGAGCTAGATAGAGTATTTGTTACGATTATCAGCACTTTTACTTTGTTGGTTTGGCTGGTCATGATCAAGCATTGGAATTTGAGTTCGTTAGTTCAATATCCTCGTCAAATAATTTGCTTTCGTGCACGTGCACGTGCTTTTTGACGCGTATACAATTAAGCTTCAAATGTTGTATTTATGTTGGGTTTACAACCGTTAATTTCGAGCCCTAAATAACACGTACCGGATAAATAAATATGGACCAAAAAACAGCTAATACAAACAGAACTCACAATGTCCGCTGGGACAGTGTGTAAACGCTCAGTATTTATTCCAACACTGAATTTTCCTTCAGCTGAAAACGACACGAATTTATTCATTGAAAGTTTTACCCTGCGTGATGCTTTGCAGTTTCGAATTTGCATTTAGAAATACTCTTTCATTCAAGTTAAATTTTTGTGTACAAATTTATTTTTGTGTTTTGTGTGACTCTCGAGTACAGAAAAGAAACAGTGAATTCAATCTTAGCTTTTGGCCACATCCTTGGATAACTTCGCGCTGCATACCGATCCGAGTTGCAAGCCGCACACGTCCTGATAACAATTACGTGCAAATCCAAAAAAACTGCATTTAGATTGGGGTATATAACAAAACTAATTGTTCTATACCAAGCTGAGCAGACTGATGATTTTTATACGCCATCCAGTGTTTGAAAACCTCATATAGATCGTTTTCACGTGACGTCATCAGGTACTAAAATCCAAAACTAAAGAGACACCAAAGTTTACATCTACATCAGGGATAAGAGGTATTAAAATTATACCTGTTTGCAACTTTTCAGCCCAGTAGCGTCCTTCGCTTGGAAACCAGCGCACTTTGAATTTCAGAGTTATGGCTGTGCGTGACATACAGTTACGATCGTGTTTGTCAAAAAATATACATTTATCTTGCGATTTTTTTGCCATTTGAGAAGTTAAAGTAGTAGGAAATGTGTTTATGTAAATGTTTGTTTGTCCAGTATAGATAATCAGTGTCCTAGATGACCAAACTAAGTTCCAGATGTTTACAGTATTTTTCGGCCGCCATATTGGTGCACCACAGATGTGCACCAATATGGCGGATCCATACTGGGCTCTGTAAATTTGTGCAAAACATTTCGATGAATATCTGAAGTTTGGGATAACGCACAGACCTAAAACTTGGAGAGATGACTTATTTACTTATTTTCTATATTATCCAATTTTATTGACCTCATTCAATGAATGGTTCTTCAATTTATATTTTTGTTGCGTGACAGTGAAAACGATCCATATCGTACAATGCTTACAATTTTACTCAGTGCTTTGATAATTATTAATCTTTGAAACTGGATTACAATGTATTATTATATGGCTACAATAGTACGCGCGCTCTGATTGGCTGATGAGCGGGCAAGATTTTCTTGTAATGACCGGGCATTATGAAAATTTTTCTTGCCTTAGCTTTTTATAACTTTTTAAGGGTCAAACACTTGTAAAAACAGGTCCGGTTTGTTTTGTGAAAATTAAAGTGGTTAAATTTTCCCTAGATCTTGGCGTAATGAAGACAAAAATTGCCTCATTGTCAAAGAAACCGTTTCTTCTGGTTTCGATCGCATGACCTCGAATGACCTCTTCGCGCCCAAGCGGATATTGAAAAACGGTTCCCTCTTTTTTCAGTGCTTAAACGGCCATATAATAAATAACTTATTAACCTCGTCCGTTCGGTCATAACAGGGAAATCTCAGACCTCGGCCTTGATGTATTGACCTCGCTATCGCTCGGTCAATACATCAAGACCTCGGTCTGAGATTTCCCTGTAATGACCTCACTCTCGGTTAATAAGTGGTATGTAAAAAATATAACAACCATGTTTAAAAAACAGCTTAGATTCTTTCAGAATTACTTGAATTACTTAGACTGACTCAAACCCTCAAACTTTACATTATTCGCTCTTTAAACGACGATCGTCTCTTCGATCGCAAAGCCGTGAAATAAAACTATTACGCCACAAAATTCAAAGCTCGATCCATTCCTTCCATTCCAGTGCGCGGTCATTTTGGAAACGTTTTCGTGAAGTCTTCGGAAATCTTCGTAGTTTTTGCTATAGTTCGCGCTTTAAGGCTCAGAAAGCAAAATTTCTTCTTAAGTTTAGTTAATAATGAGTTCTTCTAGCGTTTGGTTGCTTTAAAATCGCTAAAGAAAGAATGTCGAAATTTTGGTTAATTTGACGTTTAAAGGAAGATAGAAATGCAGAAATTTCAGGGCGCGCGTTGCCTGTTAAATATTCATAAATTAGTGAAAAATAGCCATTTTGCACTGGGTCCCATAACTTGGAGGAAATAAAATATTTTAACCTCATGTTTTGTCACAATTGATAACTTATCATGCCCCACATTTGTGCTAAGTATGAGCGAAATTGGTGATTATTTGAGCTGTATCACCTACTGCCTTGTTCTGTCGTGGACGTGCTCTTAAGCGATCATGTTTGTTACTTTAAATACAAAGGTGTGCAAAATAGCATTATTCTCACCAGGTGTTCACCATTTTGGATTTGGGTCAACAATAAAACTTTCGCAATTTATTAATTGCCTGCAACAATTAGAATTGCTCTGCTGTATTGGAAACCCTTAGCTACTTGAGTTTGCTCAGGTCCAGAAATGAGTAAGTCGCAAAAAGTAAACAGCTCATTTGTTTTTGCTCGAAGAAATATTAAAACTGCTGACATTAATCATTGAGGCGATTCAACTTCTCTAACGATGCGTTCACGATACTGGTTGTAAGCATGTGATGAAATCTGGCTAGTCACGTTTCAATTTGCATGCGAACGCGCGTTGCTGATTTAGCTTTATTGCTATAGCGCAACTTTGAAACAAACGGGGCAGGCAGAGGAAAAAGCGTTAGGAAGCCAAAAAACAAAGAAATCCCCCAAATCCCCCACCAAATGCTATACTTGTATTTAATCAAAGGCACTTTATGCCGTCTCGTGTCACTCTTTTTTCCAGATTTTCGTGACACTAGCACATTGTTTGATTTTTACGAAGATCGTGAAAACTATATCTGTTATATTCCACCACTGTAATCACTATAAATTGAGCTGAATAGTAAATATCCTGTTAAAACCTGCACCATTGTTGTACGCGTTGTAAACAGAAATGATAATTCATTTTTAACTACTTTCCCAAATCCATCACATTCAATAGTTCCACTGAAGATAACATGGTAGATATCATGGCACGCTATTCTTTAAATAGGCAAAATAAAGCTGTTATTCTGATACATCCTATAAGTGCACTTATTAAATCTATACGTTAAGAAACTAAAAGACAATACACTCTAAAGAGATTTTAGAGCTTCATTCATCCACTAAGTTGCGGTGTACGGTAGCGTGACATGCACAAGAACGACAAGAAAAACTCTACAGATCTAGTCTGAAATGTCAGCCGTCTTCTCTTCCTTCGCGCCCGTCCTCTGAGGGGTAACGAAGAGAAGACGCCTGACACTTCAGACTATCTACAGGTCCATCTACTGAATTCTTGTTGATAGACGTTTCTGCTTTTCAAACCTAAGAGAACTCATCGAATATAATTTCTCTCTTTCGGTTCTACATTGTATTATGCGTTTCTAACTAACCTGGTGTATTTTGGTCTTCTTCTACTCGTTTTCTTGTTGAGTTACAATTAATTTTCATTGATAATCTCATACAATTTAAAGGTTAGAATGTTATTTTAAAAACGCAAAGCTTGTCTGTATTTTACTTGATAGCTGCTGGCTGCAGTTCAAAGATATCCAAAATTGAAAAGCGTAAAGCTAATTTTAACACAAAATAGACTCTTCATCCTAAATACGTTACATGTAGTCCTCTTTAGAACTTCATCCATCTACTAAAAGGGCTGTTGTTGCCGCTCTATAATAAAAGTTGTGTTATATTGTAGCGTGAAATTTACAACAAGATATATGAACCTACATCTAGTACCTCTTGACTCAGGTCAATCTTAGGGGTCAAAAATATAAAATTAAGGTTAATTGCTTAGATAGACATTTCTGCTTGTCAATCCTAAAAAATCTCATCAAATGTAATTTCACTCTTTCGGTCATACATAATATTAGTCGTTTCTAACTAACCTGGTACGCGGTTTCTTGTTGCATTATAATTAATTTTCACTGATTTTCAGTTCCCATACTGTAAGGCCTCGTGTCTTAAATTTCAAATGGATGACAATCGAAAAATACTTTCTAAAAAAGCTTTTCATGCTGGCAACTGTCTTGTCACAAAGGTTAGAATGTTATTTTAAGAAAAGTAAAGCGTGTCTGTAATAAGTACTCCCAACCTAATTCTTCCATCGCTGTCGTCGTCAGAACTGTCATCTGCATCGTTGTTATCCGTGCCATAGTCATCCCTTTCATACAAACGTTGTGCAAAACGCACACAGCAATCACAGTCTTTTTTAGGGTGCTCGTTTTTTGTTCAAACCCTTTCAACGCAATTCTCCAACGAGCTTTCAACATGCCAAATGCTCGTTCCACTGCAGACAGTAGTTCACCGAACTTTAAGTTAAACTCTCTCTTCTCCTGAGTCAGGCGTGCACTGTCCGTGTAGGGTTTCACTAGCCAGCTAGAAGGGGCCTTATTTGTTGTATGTTGGAAGGCCTAGAATTTGCTTGTTCTTTCCAATTTCGTCGAAAAAGAAACGTCATTGCTTCTGCATTCCGTGCCGTTTATTAACAGATAACATCAACGCTAATATCACTGTGCAAGTGCACTCGTAGAAAAAATAGAAACACTGTATTACAACAATCATATTACAAGAATCGCATCACCAAAGTATATGCTAATATCATTGTAAATTGTTTCTTACTCACACACATATAAAGTGCTGGTTCTGGGACAAAAAATAAACATGATATCAAACAAAGCTGTTTTTAAAAGAAACTCGGCATTCTCGCCTCGTTTCTTTTTTAAACAGCTTTGTTTGATATCATGTTTATTTTTTGTCCCAGAACTTCAGCACTTTATATGTGTGTGGTGGTATTTGAGAGAAAATTCACTGTCCCAGAACCAGTAGCGTTTCTTGGCAAATTCACTGTCCCAGAACCAGTAGCGTATTTGAGAGAAAATTCACTGTCCCAGAACCAGTAGCGTTTTTTTCGGAAAATTCACTGTCCAGAGCCAGTAGCGTTTTTCGGAAACTAAATATAGGAGCGCATTTTCGGTAAGGGCAACCACATTTTTCAGCAACCAATTTAATTATTTGCATGCGCCGGCACCCACACAAATAATTATTTTCTTTTGAAGAAATGTATGCACTGTCTATATACAAAAGTGTCTCAGAATTATTTTCCATTTGAACAATTATCTGCACTTGTATATACGCCGAGATGGGAAGAGGTAGAAAAGGTCCAGTTGATCAAAGCACTAAAAAACCAAAAACACACAAAAACAAAATAAGGGGAGGCAATTATGGAGTAATTCCCCGAAACAATAAACAAAATTATCCATTACTTTTATCAGAAGACTTTATTGCAGATATGAAAAAACTGAGACCGCAAGATTTAATGAATATTCTTATTGATGATCCAGAAATTGCGGATAAATTCCCAGAAGAACAAAATTATCCATCATTACTTTTATCAGAAGAACAAAATTATCCATTAATACTTTTATCAGAAGACTTAATTGAAGATAAGAAAAAAATGGGACCGCAAGATTTAATGAATATTCTTATTGATGATCCAGAAATTGCTGATAACTTCCCAGAAGGGACAAGAGAAGCAGTCCAAAGTTGTAAGTGTCCAAGACAATATTTTGGTTGGGGAGAAATGAAAAAAATGAATCAAATAGAATTAATGGATAAACTTTTGGAAATAAATAAATGTCAGGGGTGCCACTAGGTAATAAAACAGCCACCACAACGACTTAAACAATTGTTTCTATAAGTATACAATGGAAACGTTGGAGCTAATAAAAACACTTCCTTTAGAACTTCGTGAAAAAATCTACAAAGAGTATATTAAAATAAAACTCAGGCAGCGAAAAGCTCTTGGCTGGGACGAGGTGAATGCTGCAATCGCCGAAGCACCATTTTGTGATCACAATCAACAAATTGTAAAGGTCTTATTTTGTTATAAATGTGGTCATTGCATGCGAAATTATCTCTGTAATCTGTGCCGCAGAAATGGAGTCAATCACTATCTCGGCTATCCTATTTATGATGAAGATGATTACGACGAGAGCTTCAAGAAATCTTTCAACACGATTTGGTGCGGAGTCGTTGCGTGACATTTTTCTCAGAAAGATACCGGAAACCAAAATTTATATTTTCCAGGCCCCTTGGACGAGCAGAAAATGGCGGTCGCCTCACGATTTAGTGTTTGGGCCGAAAAAAGACGAAACAGAACAGATTTTACGAAAAAAATACGCTCAGTTAACGCGCTGTAAGTTTTTGTGCCCCCACAGAAGCTGGCGAAGTGAAGCGACGAGAAGAAATCGAGAAATAACAGGATTTTATCACCGAAATGTTGTCGAACGATCGAGCGAAATTTCTAGGACAAGGACTCGATGGAACCTGTTTAATTAATTTCTGCCTGTTGCATAGCCTCCACTACTTGATGTGTTATCTGTCTGACTTCGTTCTGCCAAACGGGTGTAGAAAGTTCGGTTAAAATAAAGCAAATAGCGTGGAAAAGCACAATCATTTTGGGCTTCAAGCTGAATTATTTACCAAGACTTTAATATGCTGCGTGGCAGAGCGTGACTTAACATTTAGTTGCCATGAGTGTGTTTAAATCACGTGCACAACACAACTTTGCTTTGTTGTGTGTTGATTTTTTATTTGATTATTGTGTAAACATTTATTGAGAGAAGTTGGCGATCCAGCTGAATCCTCCTTGCTACAGATGATTTCTCTCTTGTGCTGAAATTCTTGTGTGGTGATTTTGTATTTGATTATTGTGTAAACATTTATTGAGAGAAATTGACGATCCAGCTCATTCCTCCTCGCTACTGGATTGATCTGAGCCGTTCTGGACGTGGGTTTCAAGTTGCTGTATCTCGTTCTCGACCAGGGCTATTTCTCCTTCCTTGGTCTCGAGAGTCTTGGTCAACTCTCACATTCTGCGACGAATGCCATTCCTCTGCTTCACCAGCTTTGAACGCTCAGCTATCTTTCTTGACAGCCTGATGCGGGCTTGTGTACTTGATGCATTTGTACTGGTGGCGAGAGTCTCAAGGAATTGGTGAACACGCCTTCTGTTTTGGATTTGTTCCATTTTATTTTGCAGTCGCAAGATCGACGGAACTTAGGTAAGTTTATACCTTTACTCGGTTGGGTCTGGGAAGGGGAGCAGAGTGAAAAAATAGAAGATTACATCGATTAAATAAATAGACATGACATCACAGGCTTCCCAAGCTCAAAAGTCGTCTTTTTGATGTGTTTTTGAGAGCCCTTCGAGCGGCCGACTCTACATACGTGGTGTATGCGACAGCTTGTGTATATAGAGAAATGTATGGGAAAATCACGGAGTCTCTAAAATCGGGTAAATAACTATCTATTTTAAAATAAAGTTTACCTACCTCAAATGTGTCGCTTACTCGTGTCTTGTGCCGAATTTGAAGCCATTCCGACGTCATTTAGCGAAGTTATTCGAAGTCGTTGTCTCCCCTTCTAAAAAGAAGGAAAGGCAGACCACTCCATCGATCGCTGGCCAGAGCTCACTCCACAAATCGCTCTCTCCTCAAAAGGAAAAGTCCCGAATCGCAATAAAACCAACAGTTCCATAAAGCTCAATAAATTTCACTCCACATACGTGTTCTTCGGCGGTCGAAAGACTCGTAAAGAACGAGAAATTTTGCTTTAATTTCGCCTATTAGGCTTTCCAAATATGCTTGTGACCGACCCCGCGACAACGGTCGTTACTCAACGAATAGTATCTGATCTCTGATTGGTCCATTTGAACCAAGTCACGCGCTGACAACACGACACTCCACCGGAGGGAAAGTACATTTTGTCACGATTCAAGTTTCACGCTAGGGCTCCCAAGGGATGTTTTCTGAAAGCTGTATTGTTCGCAATAGCCAATCACAGCCATGTTTACATATTCAAATTTGTATTGAGTGTACAGTTTTCCCTGAGCTGAAGAAATTCACTGAACTCCATCGTTGTGTTGGCTCGATATGTTTTCTTAATATGTCTTTGGTTATAAAAACGAATGCCTCGGCTTTGCGGGAGAAGAACGATCGTGACTTGCCGCGGAACTCTCTAAACGTAAACAGTAAGAGAGGGTCGCCTGTGTCTGAAAACGAACACGAAAAAGGCGATGCACTTAATGCGAAATGGAAGCTTTGGCTGATTTCTCATTACCAGTTTAAGTACGAATCGACAACGGCCATCAGAAGAATAGTTGAACATTCGACGAGCGAGAAGGAGAATTTCGAATCTGGAAAAGATGGTATATCGCCTGATGTGTTGGGAAAACTTCCCTTGGGAGCCCTAGCGTGAAACCTGAATCGTGACAAAATGTACTTTCCCTCCGGTGGAGTGTCGTGTTGTCAGCGCGTGACTTGGTTCAAATGGACCAATCAGAGATCAGATACTATTCGTTGAGTAACGACCGTTGTCGCGGGGTCGGTCACAAGCATATTTGGAAAGCCTAATAGGAGAAATTAAAGCAAAATTTCTCGTTCTTTACGAGTCTTTCGGCCGCCGAAGAACACGTATGTGGAGTGAAATTTATTGGGCTTTATGGAACTGTTGGTTTTATTGCGATTCGGGACTTTTCCTTTTGAGGAGAGAGCGATTTGTGGAGTGAGCTCTGGCCAGCGATCGATGGAGTGGTCTGCCATTCCTTCTTTTTAGAAGGGGAGACAACGACTTCGAACAACTTCGCTAAATGACGTCGGAATGACTTCAAATTTGGCACAAGGCACAAGTAAGCGACACATTTGAGGTAGGTAAACTTTATTTTAAAATAGATAGTTATTTACCCGATGTTAGAGACTCCGTGATTTTCCCATACATTTCTCTATATACACAAGCTGTCGCATACACCACGTATGTAGAGTCGGCCGCTCGAAGGGCTCTCAAAAACACATCAAAAAGACGACTTTTGAGCTTGGGAAGCCTGTGATGACATCGATTGAAAAAATAGAAATGACAAAAGCCGTTTCGTGTTTATTGACACGTGCGACAGAAATTTCTAGACAAATAGCACGTGTTTTGATTATCATGCTTGGCGAAGCAGGGACACCCCCTAAGCGCCGGCGTGTTCAATAAACTTTTTTTTATGTGAAAGAATTTCGGCCGTTGATTTTATTTTTTGGGCTTTCCCAATAAGCCTAACGACTTGATATATTATATGCTCCAGACGTCCTTTTTGTCAGTCACATTTGTAACACATCTTTATCTTTTTTTCTTAGGAAATCGGCACAAATTGTTCCGCAACAAATTAAATTATGTCATAAGTTAATAAATAGAAATGACAAAACGAATTTTGTTCGCGTGTGTTGACATTCCAAAACCTGCGTAAAATTCCGAAACCTGCGTAAAATTCCGATTGTCGCTAACTTTTTTGAAAATTTTTTTCACGCAGGTTTAGGAATTTTTACGCAGGTTTAGGAATTTTACGCAGGTTTAGGAATTTTACGCAGGATTAGGAATTTCACGGGCTCTTTTTCTGAGACCTAGTTTCGGTTAAATAAAAGCCTGTTGCCAAAACGTTAACAGACAATATGGGAGCAGGCAATCATTCTTTTATGAAGTGGAACAATGTTCTCTTAGACTGAAATTTTATTTTGAGATATCGGCCTCGCTGCCAAGAATCTTTTTTTGAATTCGAAAACGTTCCTGTTTTTTTGCATCTTTTATCAATTGTTCGATGTCCGGAGTTCTTTGTTTATTATTTTCATTGGGAAGCGTACCTTTCCGAAGAATCTCCTTCTGAATTCGATACCTCTCTTTTTCATCAAGGATGCTTTGAAACTCAGCATCACTAATTTTGCCGTCAATAAGTGATTTTGACAGGATGCGGTTGACAGTATCGCATTTTGACAAAGCAAGTGTCATTATTTTGCAGTGTTTGATAAGTTTGGGCTCAAGTTTTTTGTAAAAACCGGTTAGCCCAGCAGCTGTTAGCCCAAATAAAGAAGCAACACAGCCAATGGGGATCGTGGCAGGAGCTCCTATTACTGTAAATGCAGCTGCAACGCTACCTGCGGAAAGAAAACCACTAATACCGCCAGCAGAAAAGCCAACATAGTTGATAATGGTTTTAGTGCGTTTGTATTTTTTTGCAACAAGCCGATAATGGGAAACTTCATCACTTAAATATTTTAAAACTTCATTGGCTTTCTGCATACGAAAATTGTTATCTGGTTGAGTTTGTAGAACTGGATAAAGTGTTGTCTGAGTTTCTGTATGTTCATAAGCTGGTGCAGTTGGTAATACGTTGGATGCCATGGTTATATTTAAAAAATTATTTTTTGTTTAATTTATTTCAATTTGAAACTGAAGAGGCAAGCCGTTAAAGTCAAATAGATTATTATCTTGGTCCCTGACAGGAATTGTCATATTTGAGATATGCTTATCAGCAGAAACATCGCGTAAGACATGTTGTGGGCTGCTTTGATAAAAAACTTTTTCAAAAGGTTTTCCTGTTATGTCAAAAGTTTGTAAAACAGTAGACGGTTTTCCATTTAACAGATTCTGTTCTTTGTCAAGTAGGTCGCAATGAATGTAATATGTCGTTTCGGAATTCAGCTTTTTTATGTAAATTTTTGATGGCATTACAAAAGTTTTCAAATTGAGTAAATTGCCTAAATTGGAATCAAAAATAATCTTTTTAGAATCAAGATTATACATTATAAGCTTACCAAAGGAAGTATTAATATCCGTTGCCAATGCGACCCTATGTTTGGATAAAACGAGTTTGATTTCCTTCGTTAAAGTATCGAGTGTATAATGACCCGGATTAAAATCAACTTTGAAAGGTTTTTGTTGTGCATCAAACAAAGTAATTGCCCTACCTTCCTTTAAGTTAAACCACGAATTGTAGAGGGAGCATGAAAGCAGCCGTATATAGCTTGGTTTTGGAATAGGATAGGGTTCAAAATATACCGTATGCGGATTTTCTTTTGTAACAACAGTAAGAATGACCATTTTTATAATTAGAGAAAAATATTTTGTTTAAATATAAACATGGATGCACTTCTAAAATGGATTCAGACACCACAAGCTGACACCATTGCCAAAGTGGCAGAACAGAAGGCATGGAAAACCTTTAATGCAAAATACCCGAATGCTGATAAATCGAAGTTTGAGCCACAGACCGATTTCGCCAAAGACCACACAGCAACCTCAGAAATTTATTTCAAAGCAGGGCCAGGCCATTTGATAAACGTTTTAGGTTCAGACAGCAAATATTGGAGCCCAGAAATGAAAAGTGCGCTAGGTGTTGGCCAATCATCAGAAGGGTTCCAGCAACAACTTACACCAAGTGGATTAAAAGGAGACTCTTTGCCCATCCCTGCTGTTGCCTTTCACGGTAATTATCCCGGCCATAGTATGAAACAAATATTTAATGACAAAATTAATATTTACGTAACACCTGACCAGTATTTCACAACAAAGTTCAGAGAGATATTTCAAAAAACCAAACTCACCCACCATTCAGGGAAAGAGTCCAAAACATGGCTAGCCGGCCCAAATATGAAATATTGGCCGCAGCAGCTGAACTTCGCTGTGTGGTGTGCTACAACGGGCTGCGGTATCAGTCGAAAACTTTTCGAAGACAAGTATTCTATCCCTTTGCCACCGAATGTGCTAGCTTTTTACAAGTTTCAGATATATTTTACTGTCAGGCGAATATTGTTTCAGATGAGAGGAATACAAAGCATAAGCGCTTTGCCTGGCGACCCTACTTTTGATCAGTTTAACAACAAATACGACGTGGCTTCATACAAAAGAATATGCGCTGAGTTTGGAGTCGACCCGTCGAGTGATTTTCGTTACACAGGAGGTGCAAACCACGGCCTGGGAAGCGTTTACATCTATGTCTCACACATTGGACCAGCTAAAGAAGAGGGAGACATTTACCCTGGTGGCGCAAAAAAATTTTCTGACGAAGGTGGTTCAGGCTCAAAAGGTAACTTGATTTATTATATCGAGCCGGATGACGTTGCAAACAGGCAGTCAGACTTTTTTTGTCCCAATGTAGCAGAAGGTCTGACCCAGGCGGGTTTGTCGCGAATAAACCAGTCCATAGAGGCGTTCGTTTACTGTGTTTTGGGTTCACAGGTGAATGTTAGAAGCAGCATACTTGGATCAGGAGGGCGCGCAAAGGAAGCGCAAAGTGAGTTTCTTGTGCTAGTGGAAGACTCAATAAGGCAACCAGATCTAGCAAAGTCAGTTCAAAGGTACCAACTTGCTGTCGACGAGGCAAAGGTGAGGCTTAACCTTGCTGTGTGCCCGGGGGCCTGGCTGATGCCTGCGAGTATGGTGATAAATACTCAGAGTACGATTGGTTACAACAACCAGCTCAAACAAGCGATGCCAGGTATGAAGCTCGGGGTTAACGACGAAGTGAATAAGAGCACAAAAAAAGTGGGCGTAACAAGCATGAGCGGTGGTCCGTCAAAAATAAAAAAGACCAACATGCCATCCTTCGGATCCAGTCAACAAAAGAAAACCAGAGGCACCTCCTGCTAGCAACTTAGTTGATAGCAACAGTTGGTTGCTACCCCAAAGCCAGTCACGGAAGACACAGCGCACGACAAAAACAAAGTCTATCTTATTGTAGGTGCCGCTGTTTTGGCATTTGTCATCAGTCACTACGCTTTTTAACTTGCTCAAAAAGAAAGACGGCCACACCGACAATCAACAGCCAGGCATTTTTGCCAAGAAAGCTGATCACCTGACCGGCCGCGCGAAACACAAAGCTGACAATTGCGCCAAGTAGGCCCGGCAGAATGCCTGCTATTTTTTTGCCGAGCGTTTGAAGGCCATCGCCGACACCCTTTGCAACAGCCTTAAGCCCGTTTGAGAGAGAGCTCAGAATGACGCCAATAGTCGTACCAACAGCAAGCAAAACTGCTGTGACGGTGAAGCCATACTTTTTGAAAATCTCTTTAACCTTTTCTCTTAATTTGTCTGTTAAGGACAACCTTTCGATCTCTTCTTCTCTTTCATTCTCTATTTCATTTATTTCTTGTTCTAAATCATCGATTCTTTCACGAGCTTGTTGTCTTTCAGCTTGTGGCCTGTTTTCGTCGTTTGCAATTTCTTCTTGTTCTTGTCTTTCTTGTAGTATTTCTTCTTCCCTTTCTTGCCTTTGTGCTTCATGTTGCCGGAAATCTTGTAAAGGTATTGATTCCCCAAGCACAGGCGCGTATTCTCCCTTTTTTAATCGATCTAATTCTGCAGATCAGTGCGCGTTTCTATTTGTTTTTTGCTCTTTCACGAGCTTTATTTCTTTCTTCTTGGCTTTCATTTGAGTCGTCTGCTGTTTTTTTATTGTCATTAATACCTTCTGAAAGAGCTCTTATTTCATTTTGAAGAGTTAATCGGCGACTTGGACCAAGGGCTTTTAAGACTTCTTTTGTAAGATTTTTATTTATCTGGTATTCTTCCTTTCCTTGAATTTTGGTTGTAACAAAATAATAAGGCTTAGCTGGTTTAATTAACCCGACTTGCAGCCTTCCATTTTTATCCATTTTGTATTTGAGCTTCGCTTTGTCTGCATGTGGAAACTCTTTGTCAAGATAACTCTCAGCAGTGAAGGTTGTTGTTGCACTATCGTCGGGGATTTGAGGAAACCAGGATGGCGTTTCGGGTCTGTTAATCGTGGTGGTTCTGATTGGTTGGTCGCCATTACCGGGTGTCGACGTAATTACAGGCTCTCCAAATGGGCATGTTGTATTACCGACATTGCCGTCATCGCCGTCATCGTCGTCATTGCGGTCATCTGTATGTTCCATGAGAGGATCTGTTTCGCCATCTTCTGCCATCGCGTGATTTTATATTTACAATTGAAATTTTTTAATTGAATATTTTATATTCTTTACAATAATGGACGGTGTACAGGAAAACCTTCGGCCAACACGCAGTGAGAAAACTCTCGGCGCTCTAAAAGCGGAGCGCGCGGTGAAACGCATCACTTTCGAGCGCACAGAAGCCAATCCGCAGGAAACGCTTTATGTTTCGGTGCCCAAGCTGAATGAAAGCGAGGTCATTGTTCCCTGCTCACTTGCTCTGCGCTTCAACATCGATTTGAGCGGAGGCCATGCCAACAACTTTCTAGTAGACAATGTTGGACGGGCGCTAGTTGAAAAACTTGTTGTGAAGTACTCTGGCACCATACTGCAGGACACAGTTGGTTACGACATTTACAAGATATTCGAGGATCTCTTCCTATCGCAGGAGGAGCGCGACAACATGCTGCAAGATGGAATCCAGAGTGTGGGCCTCAACAAAATTCGCTGAAATGCGGGTGACAAGCAGACCTCAGGCGTCGATACAGAAAACAAACTGAACAAGATTTACGGAACCAAATACAGGATCCGCCTTGACCACCAGATTTTGAACGACCACGGGACCTTTTATCCGCAGGCTCTATTCAACGATCTAGTGTTCGAAATAACACTTGCGCCAGCCTCTCAGATTGTCAAAGGCTCCGATCCAACAAAACTGAAATACAAGCTGACAAACATCCAGCTGGAGTACGAGATGATAAGAAGCAAAACACTGGCAGATGAAGCCCTCAGCGCGTACACAAATGGAAAAGAATTTGCATATGACCACATTCAGCGTGGCGAAGTGGTTATGTTTGACAAAGGCTCAGACACAAGGCTGAATCTCAGAGTTAACCCGCAGAGAAGGTCCCTCAAAGGCATCTTGCTACTGTTTGTCGAGCCCTATGTTGCTGGCGCAAGGCAGGCAGAAACTTACTTAAACCCAGACCTGACGAAAGTCAGTGTCACAGTAAACGGATCACCCAACAGGCTGTACAACAACGGACTTGAAGGAATTGATGTCTGGGAGGAGGTCAAACGCTTCTTTTTCAAAGCTGAAAACAAAACACAGCACATGAATGCAACAAAGTTTTATACAGAAAACAAGTTCGGGCTTATGATAGATCTGCGTTCCATGGCTGACCACTCGATGCATGGAAGCGGCACGGGACTTGTAAACACAAAGGATGGTGTACAGCTGGAGCTTGAGAGGAATGCAAGCGGCTCTGGCAATGTGAACTGCCACATTTACGTAATCAGTGATGCGCAGATGAATATATTAGGAAGGCAATTAGAATCTGTGCAGTACTAATAGAAATGGATCAGAGCAAGATACCCTTTAACGCTCTGATTGTCGGCCCGACAAATTCAGGCAAATCGAGGTATGTGGTGGATCAGATCTACGGCCCTTTCCGCGGCAAGTTCGACTACATTGTTCTTATCTGCCCAACATTCGCGCACAACAAGACCTACCACCGAATTGGTGAAAATGATCCAAGAATGATTGTGATAATATGCAAGCAGCATGAGGTTGAAATTTTTTTGAATATCGTGAGCTGGCTGTTTGAGGGCACCAACACGCTCATAATACTCGATGACTGCGCAGCCTCCAAAGATGTGAAAGGGCGCACAGGCCAGCTGGTAAATCTTGGCTTTTCCGCTCGACATATCGGCATCAGCGTTTGGGTGCTGACCCAGAAGATAACCAGCATCACCCCTTCCTTCCGGGAAAACGTGTCGGCTATCGTTTTATTTTACACTCCCTCAGCCAAAACCACGAAGGCAATCTTTGATGATTACGCCGGCGAACTCTCCCACGATGAGTACAAATCTCTGATTTCAAAGCTGAAAGAGCGGAAGTTCTCTTATCTCGTGTTCTCGCTTCGCTACCCCTACGGTATTCATTTTGAATTAAAAAAATAAAAGTTTTATATAGTATTATCAACATGGCTGAACAAGAGTTCGCAGAAGTTATAAACCTACTGGAAGCTGAGCCGTCAAGCAGCCCAGCTGGTAGTAGCATTGTGCCAGACTTAACAAGCTTAACCGCCCCCGGACCTAACATTCCTGCTCTTCGTGAGCAGCTGGCCGTGCTTGTATCAACAGGCAAATCCAAAGAGGCCATCGGAGTGCAATTAACACATGAGCAGTTGAAACGCTTGACTGATAAAGAAGTTGAAAAGTGCTACAAGAGATATGAAACCTTCGTTGGCAGCAAGACAACCGAAAGCATGGTTGACAGCCTGCTTACGCTTCTGACAAGAGGCCTGCAAATGGTTATTGAAATAGATGACGTTGATGCAATGAAAAAAGAACTAAAAGAAGACTTCATTATTAACAAAGAAATGACAGATATTGTCGGCAGTCTCTCTTTGAAATATGGAAAATTTCTTGCTCCTATTTCCGCTGCTTTGATAACGGCGAAGCACATTGATTTTAACTCACATTTGCAGAGAAAGGATGAAACAAAATTAGAAGAAATGTCTGAGCATACCTCACCAATTGCTGAACAATTACAGACAAATTCTGAGTAATTTCTAAGTATTATTTTATTTGCTTAACATATACGCTTTGTTTCAAAATGTCAACCGAACAATCTGAGATTGCAAATTCACAGGGTGAGACCCCTCAGGTCGATATCAAACAGCAAGCAACAACTCCAACTCCAACTACAGCCCCGCAGCGTGCAAAAAATCCCAAGCGTGTGGCTGCAGGCAAATTGGTTGCTGAAAGAACGCGGCTAGCCCGTGAACAACAGAAAAAAGCAGCAGCTGAGGCTGCTATTATAATTGCAAACAACAAGGCAAAGGCCACTGCCCCGGTTTCTGAGCCAGACCCGCCTATTGCAGACGAAAGCCCAAAGAGTACCGAAGATATCAACAAAGTTGATAATAGCAGTCTCAGCACCACACAATGGATTGGTGTTGTAAGTATAGTCGTTTCACTGATCGGGATTAATTACAAACGTGAAGAGCTCAAGGCCTTATTCAGCAAAAAAAAATACACCTGAGCCACAACCTGTTCGCAAGCCACAGCCTGCTCGCGTGACACAGCCCAGAGGTGTAAAACATTTAGATTAATATTTACGAATTAATATTATACCTGTATCAATATCATCAACTTTGTTTATACCATGAAGAAAGTTGACGTTCCACAAGTTCTTATCTCAACCGCGGCCATTTTTGGAATCGGACTGATATGGTACGACTTCAACGTGAAGGTTTTTAATACGGTCCGCGATCTTTTGAATGCCACATTATTTGACCCGGACGCAGAAGAAGAGACAAATAATTAATTTTGATTTAAACTTTTGTATGTTTCCATTTCTATACTTACAAAATAATGTCAGACAACAAGCTTGTTAAAACAATCACGGATGCTGCTACACTCACTGGTTTAGTCGCCGACATCGGCTGGGTCGCAAAAAAGGTTGTGAAAGAGAATTTTACTTTTGACCCCAGCATCAGTGCTATGAACTACGTGAAGTTCACCGCCGCCATGGCAGGTAGCATTGCGCTCAAACAGTACCTCGAGGACCAAAAAATCCTTCCCACCAGCATGTAAATTAATGATTTGAAAAAAACTCTGCTCTGATATATAAACAATGGCAAGTATCGCGATTATGGTTGGTGGGGCTGTGTTGAATGCTGCGGCTTTTATCGGTGGCAATTATCTTGCGAAGGCACTTGGCGGAGGTGACGCTGCACTTGATGAAAAAGTACGACATGACAAAGCTCTCGAGGCGTATCAAGCAGCTTACGCCAAATACTCCCGTGACCGCACCAAACTTCTAGACTGGATTGCGACTAACACGCAAATAAAAGAGCAGGCCAAGCAGAACTTTACTAACACTGACTACGCATTCTAACTGTATAACAAAGCGCACGCTGACAAACAAATGATACCCCCCAAAGAACCCAAGTTCTCAGATTTCTATCAACCAAGCCAGCAGCAAAAAAATGGTGAACTCATGTTCGTGGGTGCCGGGGCTCTTGCTCTGGGCTACGCTGCCTTTCGTTTCCTTTAGTGGGGTTTTAAACTTTTTTAATTCCTTACTTATATTACACGATGGATGCCAAACTCGAGAAAGACATACTATAGTCCTGGGGGCTACTGGAAAGGTTTTGCCGCAATCAAAAAATTATCTGAAGCCGCCAAAGTACCAGAAGAAACCGCAAAAAAGTGGCTGTTCAAGCAAGCACTCTGGCAGATCTTCCTACCTGCACCGAAGCGCATTCCTAGGCCGAAATTCGACGTTCCTTCACCAAACAAAGTGCATCAGGCGGATCTTCTTTTTTTGCCAGTGTACAGGAGCTCGCATTTCTCACCGTACTGCTTTTTCAGGTGGTTGTAAAAGAAGTCGTACATAAGTATCTCGCTTTTGTCAAGGATTGTCATTCCTGTGTAGACCGGCTTGTTGAGCAGCAGGCGGCTTTTGTGCATGTCAATGCCCACCAGGTCGTTTGTAAATATTACGTGCCTTGCGTACAAAGGGCTGGCGACCAATTTCCTTATTTTGTCTTTCTCATTGCTGCGCACTATTTTTATGTCTACTCGGTTGCGCAGGTTCTCCATGGTTTTGCCAAAAACTGAGTTATTCATCAGCTTGTAAAAGTTCTTTTCAAAGTCGTTCTTTGCTTGCTTTCTGAATTCTGTATTCATACGGATGTACGGCTCCATCCAACACTCTTGTTCGAACTCCAACACCCTTTTTACGCGCTTCAGTTTCATCCCCTGCTTCAGATAGAACTTCAAGTTTTCGTAGTGAACCACGTAGTCAGTTTTGTCCTCAAGTGTTAGCAGCAGCTTCTTGCTGTCTGGGGGTTTCAGGTCCAATTCTTTTATCAGATTCTTTTGGTAGTCCGACATGTTTTCTTTTTTCACTACCTTTTTCTCTGGCGCCAGCGGGTAGCTGTTGTGTTCTTTATGCAGCTCCGCCGGGTACTCCAGGTCTACTTCAAGTATCCAGCCTTTCTTGGCGTTTTCTTTTTTGTTCATTATTTCCTCCTCTGTCGGCATCACGCGTTTCCATTTGAATCCGCTTTTGGGGAGAGGCTTGCTCATTGCCCAGCCGTATAGGTTGTTCGCGTCCAGATACATTATGTAACTGTTCGGTGTGCTTTTGTCATAGCCTGATACTAATGGGTTGTTTGCCTTTGCGTATCTTTTGCTTACCATCGAGATTCCTCCGCGAATTCCTCGTTCCACGAACATATGCATTTCATGGTCTGTAAACAGCTCAAGCTCGACACCCGTCTTTTTCAAGAGTGCGTCCCATGATAGGCCTGGTGATGTGAAATAGTGCGCCGGGTCAAGACCGTACTGCTGCAAACACAATTTACGGAAATTTTCAAATACATCTGCCAACAGTGCTACATCCGTTTTCACGTAAAGGTCATGGTAATCCCCCAATGTTTTACAATCAAAATTTTCCCATACTGTCTGCGCGTGTGCGTATTCATCTTCTGTAATGTGTTCGTCATTTAGTTTGCTGTAGAAGTCTTCTTTTTTGGGCAGACTTGTTTCGCTGAATTTTTCAAATGAATCCATGTACTCGTATGGGTAAATTCCCTTTTTGTAAAGCAGATCACTGCCATTTGATATTGTTGATGTGATTTTTAGTGCCTCCTTTGGTGTTGCTTCTACCAGCGAGTCCAAGCTTCCTTGCAGAAAGTTCAAGCTGTCTATGAAACGCAGACCATCGACCGAAATGGTTATGTACTTCTCCATGTTGTTTGCGACGCATTTCACCTCTTTTTGCAAATTTGCCATCGCTTGCATTAAATGGTGCGCGTCGTATCCCCTCAGGTTGTGAAATACAACTGGTATCTGGTCCGTCTTGGGATTTATTCTCAGTTTAAGATTACATTGGTTGTGCGCCGCTCCTCTGTACTTACCCGTTAAGTGGCAATGGTCTTTTACCGCGTCTCTGTAGTTCTTTTATAGCAGTGGCTTTTGACATAAATAACAGTCGGTTTTTTCTTTTGCTTTCCGCTTGTCCTTTTGCTCCGGTTTTTTTAGTATTATAATTTCAAATTCACCTTCTTCTGTTCCATAACATCCCAATTGTTCTAATTCTTTCCTTTGATATTTTTGCTCTTGAAAAAAGCAGCTCTTGTGATATTGGCCCTGGTATTTTTCTTTTTCTGATATAAGACCTTTAGTGTATACCGGCAATGAATCCCAATAGTTTTCTTTTACCAGTTTCTTTTCACAGATATGACAGTTCTCTGCGTTTTTGAAGTCATACCAGTCTTTGTGTGTCATTGTTATAGGTTTCGGTTTGGCGAGCGTTTCTCTTATTTTTTCCTTTTCCTGCATTATGCTTTCCAGAAATGACTTTACCGCTCCCTCACCCCTGTAAACTTTTTTGGCTGTTACTTCTCCGTCGCTTCTCACCACAAAGTATGAATACCCGCACGCTTCATGCCACTCGGTCTTTTCTGTGTAACTTTTGTATTTTTTACTTTTGTATTTTTTTTCCGGGTCTCGCTCACAGCCGTGAATCTTTTTTACCAGTGCCTCGAAGTCCGCGTATATCACGTAGGGCGCTTTCATCTGTTTCTGATGATTTTGAAAAGCGAGTATGTTTTCTCCATCTTCTGGCATATCTATTTTTGTTGGTCTGCCATTCACTCCGTTGCAGTACTTTTCGTGTTCCACCAGCACGTGCGCTCTTGTGAAACGTGTTAAGCACCTCATGCAGTAGAAAGTTTTATTGTTTCTTACCTTATCGAACAACAAGGCGCTTTCTCTTTTTACCCAACAGTAATGCTGTATCTCCCCTGACTCAATCAACATCAGGTTTATTCTTTTCGCGCTTTTTTCTTTACTGCTTATTCTGTGCACTATCACTGTGTCTTTTTCCCATCCGAACACGTTTATTGCCAGGTTTGGGTTTTGTTTTTCAAGCTTGTCGATTTGTTTTACCGGTGTCGGAAAATCTATCCCCTCGTAATTTATGCCATCATTTTTGGAATATTTGCTTGGTCTTTCAGGATGCACACCGTCTTTTGGAGGAAATAATGCAGCTCTTGGAGCCCACTTCGTTGTCTTTGTTTTTTACATTTATTATTGCCTTCTTTTTTTTCCAGATCGGGTGGAAGTGGCAAATAGATTCCTCCGCGCAGTGGCTGATATTTTGCAACGTTCACGTATGCTAACTCTATACTTTCAACTTCCCATCCTGATCCTTGCAATGACCAGTTTTCTATTTCTCCCTTTATTCTTCCCATGAATTCATCATATTTTTGTTCTATCTGTTCTTTGTCATACCTGGTAAAAACGTGCGGCTGGTCCTCTTTAAAGTAGTGCGACATTTCTTGCGTTTCGCCGTTTCTTTCTATTTCAAAATTTACTTTTAGCCCGAAGCTCACCTTTACACTTCCCAACTTTAGAATTTCCTGTTCAATCAAATTTGTATACTTTTCTTTATTTGCACTTCTAAACATATAAATATCTTTGTTGTTTGGATTTGTTTGAGATACATTCATTATCCATACACGAAGCCATTCCTGAAAATTACTCTGACTTATTTTAAACACATCACGTACAGGAACACGTTCTGGTGGTAATGGTTCAGGAAGATTTCTATTTTGCCCCCTCGCTATTCGACTGTAAAAAGTTTGCAGAACATCTGACGAAAATTTCGCGGCTGCCATCTCGGCGTATATACAAGTGCAGATAATTGTTCAAATGGAAAATAATTCTGAGACACTTTTGTATATAGACAGTGCATACATTTCTTCAAAAGAAAATAATTATTTGTGTGGGTGCCGGCGCATGCAGATAATTAAATTGGTTGCTGAAAAATGTGGTTGCCCTTACCGAAAATGCGCTCCTATATTTAGTTTCCGAAAAACGCTACTGGCTCTGGACAGTGAATTTTCCGAAAAAAACGCTACTGGTTCTGGGACAGTGAATTTTCTCTCAAATACGCTACTGGTTCTGGGACAGTGAATTTGCCGAAAAACGCTACTAGTTCTGGGACAGTGAATTTTCTCTCAAATACCACCACACACATATAAAGTGCTGAAGTTCTGGGACAAAAAATAAACATGATATCAAACAAAGCTGTTTAAAAAAGAAACGAGGCGAGAATGCCGAGTTTCTTTTAAAAACAGCTTTGTTTGATATCATGTTTATTTTTTGTCCCAGAACCAGCACTTTATATGTGTGTTACTCCTTTAAACTTAATCACAAAACTTATGGAAGGAATTACACGAAATATTATCGAACCTTCCCCCTGCAGTCACCAGGCAGTACGTACACGACAAAACTACATCTGTTTTTTAATTCACTTCGATAAAATCTGTTAATCACATTCTTCACATTTTTGGGCGATATTACAAAGTAAACCACACTGCCACCACCGTGTAAGACCAAACATAGTGTCCCAGCATTTACAATTTACTCTATACCTTGTCAATCGCGTATAAAATAAATACCTTAAAACTTTTCAGTCTTCGAGCAAAAACACATATAATGTACCACAAATTTACCATAAATATATATCCATTGTTTTAACCTTGTTCACTTGTCGCTTCGTAACCACACGTGAGATCTTACACGAGGTACTACTCTAGGCCAACCTACCCACACCCAATTTTCGTGTTACCATGGTAACACGAGACAAAAAGGTGTGATATTCATTCCGTTTTGGTGTCGTCCATGCCTATACATGTCCCAAGCGCAGTCTCAGATACGACCAAAACATCATGAGGGATTTCACAACGGTCGGATGATTATGGTGTAATAATTCACTTCGTGCTAAGAAACCACGTAACCTTTTGTGGGCAAAAAGCAGTTAATTATTAACATTGTAGTTTTGAGCTCTAATTGCTTCTTGCCTTTCTTGCAGCGGTGTACGTGGCAGTAGTTAAAGGTAATGTGATAGTGATAATTGTTGCTCTTCTATATAAAACACAATGATCGGTTGCTCCCGGAAGGTTGTTAAACTTAATTTTTGGCTCACAGAGGAGAAGTAAAGAAGATCATCCCAATTGAAGGAAACGTTTCTTTAAATTTTTGTAATAGCGAAGCGCGCGAGGTTTAAAAATAGAATGCAAATGATTATACCCCCTCCCCCCCCCCCCCCCACGAGGTTCAGTCAACATCAGCGAGTTTTGAGAGAAACAGAGGGAATCTAGGCGAGGCTCTCGTTTAAAAAAGTGTTTTGGGAACACTGGCTGTTTAGGAACACTGGGTGTTTTAGGAAATCGTCCGCCATTCCGGTTTGTTTGTCCGGGTCTTGTCTGAGTCATGACGTCACTCGCGCACTTCGCTATTGTAAAAGTATTTTTGACTTTTCTTGAAAGTATAATGACGCAAGTGACACCTTTGTGTGGCAACAACATCAAGAATTTGAAAAGCAGTGTTTAAAACGTTACAGGCATTTTTTTAACAGAAAAAACAATATTTACACTGAAAACCCCATCTTAATCGGATAAAATGGCCTAAAGTTAAAGGTAATTAAAGAAATTCGAATTTCCCGCCACATGACCATATATGGTCAAACTTAAGGGATATTTAAACGCGAAAACAATGAATGTATTCGCAACGGAAAAAAGAAAGCTGCATAAAATCAAAATCGTAGTTGTTTTTCATTCAGCAGATGTTGTGCTCAGACGCGTATTTCGTAACTAATAATACACATGCAAAAATTTTAGCAAGCTCATTGGCTGAGAGCACGTCAATTAATCCCAAACAGTGCAGAAGTTGAAATTGAGTGCAAAAAGATGAAATTGAGTGCAGAAAGTTGAAATTAAGTTGATTGACAGGAAAGCCGCGAAAGCGCGCCAAACAAAATGGCGGCCGCTGTCGGAGGGTTTGGAGAGAACAAAAACATCAATTAATGCAAAGTTAGACCGATTGAACGAAAATTATCAGTGTATAAACTAATATACTAGCAACTGGACGTTTGTGCAGCACAAAAGAGGTTCTACGAAACTACTGAAGGCTACCAATCGAGGATTTTCTTTCGCGACAGCTCGTAAAGAATGAAGATTACAAGCTTGAATTGAAGTTGCACATTTCAGCTCATTCCCATGTAACTGAATGAGGATAAAAGCACCTGAAAATGCATGACAGAGAGCTTTAAAATTCCGTAGCAGTATTTGGATTTACAAAGCTTGGAAACTCCGTAATGTTTTAACAACGATTCGGAAAGGTAAGCGACCGAACACATCTTGTTTGTCATCCACTTGCAGCGAAATTTTTGTATGTGTATTATTAACAAGTAATCACATGATTTTTCTCGTGCAATTTGGGATAAATCAGCACTCGTAAATTTTCAAAGACTACCAATTGCACTCGCCCTACGGCCTCGTGCAATTTGGTTAGCCTTTGAAAAATTTACTCGTGCTGATTTATCCCAAATTGCACTCGAAATCATGTGATTACCTATACAAATTATGTAATTTTGGCGTCCAAATTACGTTATTCGTGACGAAATGCGCGTCATAGACCACATATCCTAAAGTCAAAAAAATTATAATTTTGTTTTTATACAACTTTGCCTTTTCTTTTTTGCAAATATATTCATTATTTTCGGTTTTAAATACCCCTAAATTCTGACCATATATGGCTATTTGGCGGGAAATTTGAATGTCTTTAATTAAATGCAACTTTACATCTTTTTCTCCGATTGAGATGGTTTTTTCCACCAGAAATCGTAGGAACTTTTGAATTTTCTTTCTGATGCCAAATTTTAACACCATATATGACGTCACAATAGACACATAAACACCAATAGATAGGTAATTTATCAGCCTACTTCCCTGCCAAGTTTCGTTGCATTCGATACATTATACGTCTGCCTATAGCCCTAAACGCTCATTTTTGGAAGGTGTGGAAGCAAAAGCCCTAGCAACCGCTCACGAGAATCTTCAGAATTGAAGGAGGTGAGTCACCCAGGAAGAAGAAGAAGAACCGACCACCATGAAAATTCTGCTAAAAAACACCATGAAAATTATATTTTCCATATTAAATTTTATGTGAATAGGAAGTAATTAAATCCTGCAGACTATAGTATGTACTGACTCACTGTTTAAAAAGTTGGCCACGATTATAGCATTCCCTTTGTTTTTAACAGAACCTTATGTTAATGTGTATGTTTTTGTTTTTACTTACAGTGGCAAAGTGGATACGTCCTATAGGTAATGTAATGTTGATAATTATTGCTATTCTGAAAGGTCTTAATAACAGCAGCAATAGAACAAATTTAATTTTGACAAACATGTTTTGGCAGATCAATCTGCCATCATCTAACATGGTTACAAAGACATATAAATAGTGAGAAAAAATTACAATAATAATAGAGTGGTAATTAGCAATGAGGAATTAAATTAAATTAATTAAATGGAACAGTTTCTTTTCTATAACATAAGAGTAAAGGTGTTTCCTCAGAAATAAAACTGCCCGATCGATTTTTTGAAACATTAGCAGAATTTTCGCTATCAAGAACAAGAAGATAGGTCACCATGCTCGCAAGAGAGATATCATGGGTCAGACTTACCTTATT
Source organism: Meandrina meandrites (assembly GCA_963693305.1). Taxonomy (NCBI): domain Eukaryota; kingdom Metazoa; phylum Cnidaria; class Anthozoa; order Scleractinia; family Meandrinidae; genus Meandrina; species Meandrina meandrites. The sequence continues at coordinate 6,864,072 of OY855908.1, read as the reverse complement.
TATGCCTGTTCTGGTACTAATCGCGCGCCTTATTTCATCGGTCCACATTACATTTTAAGGTAGCTGGAAGTAGGGTTTATTAAAGTAATACTCAAGAAAAAACTCGATAGGTCGAACGTCCCTAGCATAAGGAACAATGCTATAAATATCTTATGGAAAAATTCAAACAAATCCAAACAACATCGAATCAAAACGTTCTTCGCGTCGTTGTTTTAAAGGTCATAATTTGCGCCCTCGAGTAACGATTTTGTGCACGCATTCAGCTATATCTTTTTTTTCCCGGCTCAAAGAGGACAACTTGCACATCAAAATTCTCAAATAAAAAACATAGGTCACCATGCTTGTTTACTAGAAAGCGACGATATATCTCTTTCGCGAGCCAAGCCGAATAGAAAAAGCCGCCATTTTGTTCATGTGCGCGCGCTAATCACCCGTAAAAGTCTGCGCAGAAGGGATGCACAATGCAATACTGAAGAATCACCTTAAGCAATGTCATCACTCTAACTCATAGTCTATCGAGTAACTTGGTAGTCCACGATTTACCGTAAAAGGGAAACGTCTTTCAGAACAAGGGGGGAGCAGCCTTGTCTGAGTAACTTGGCGTCTCTAAACATTTGTATCGGGAGTTTCTGACAGCAAAGCAGGAACAGTTTGTCATTGTCTGTAACAGAACAAGGAACTATAGGTAAAGGACTTTCAGAATGTTCGCTAGTACTGGTCAACTGTGACTTGTCCGATGTGGCTATATGAGAGCCCGAGGTAAGTGGAACAACTGCGTCAGAAAAGTCCACTGGGGAGCCAATTGTTGCGGCATAGAGTAATCCTCAATTGATGGGCTGCTTGAGGTGTCAACATCAGCTCGGCTCAAAAGCTGGTCCACATGACAGATTGCCTGACACTTCAACCATATAGGTCATATAGTGTCGAGAACCAAGTACCTCAGTGGTGACCCCAGGCATCCACTTTCCCCCCCTTTTCATTGTTTCTGGCCAGTATTAGATACCCTGCATGAAACTGGCGTAGGCCTCTGTGTGTAGTGGGACTAACCATTGTACTGTAATGTCGAGCTTCAACATGCTTTTCAAATAAAGGAATCAGTAAATCGAGGCGAGTGCGCAATCTTTTTCTTATAAGCAGTAAAGAGGGAGGTTCGCCTGTGGTGGAATGGGGTGTGTTTCAATAAACAGGTAAGTACTTGGCAATCTGAGCAGACACATCAGTGTGAGTAAGGTGGGCTTGTTTAATCGCTGCCTTCAAAATTTGGACAACTCGTTCAGCCTGACCATTTGTGGTATGTTTGTACGCTGCTGAAGGAGGATGCAAAATTCCACTGTTAGCAGAAAACTTTCCCAAATTCTCTTGAAGTGAACTGTGAACCATTATCGGAAACAAGAATTTCAGGAAATCCGTGTGTGCTAAATATGTCACGCAATGCACTGATAGTTGTTTCATCAGTAGTGTTTGTCATTTTGACCACCTCTGGGAATTTGCTGTATGCATCAACGACAACCATATACATATGTCCACAGATCAGTCCTGCAAAATCCACATGAATGCGAGACCAAGGCCATGCTGAAAAAATCCATGGATGGATTTGAGCAGTAGGAGTTGTTGATCTCATGGATTGACAAGTACTGCATGAAGAAACCGTTCTTTCAATGTCGGTATGAATATTGGGCCACGATACATATGATCTGACCAGTGCTTTTATTCGAGAAATTCTGGATGTGTTTCATGGAATTCATGCAGACTTTCTCTTGTAAGGAAGGTGGTACAACAACCCGAATACCCCACAATATACAGCCTTGTTGGGTTGTCAGTTCATCTCGTTTATCCGTGAATGAAACCGATGTGGGATCTACTACACTTGGCCATCCACCGATGACATAACTGTACACTTTGGACTGGTTGCATTGGTTACAACTTCAGGTTAGGAAAAAAAGCACTCGATATTTTAACATTTTGGGTGACCATGTCTGTGGCAAAGGAAGAAGTGACATGCTGTCTGCATCAGCATGTGCTACAGTATTGCAGTACTCAATTTTGTAATTGCATAATGCCAGAATGAGTGCCCATCTTTGAAGTCGAGCTGCTGCATGAGCAGGAACTGGCTGTTGTGGTCCAAAGAAGGGCAGCAGAGGAGGATGATTTGCTACAATTGAGAAGGGGCGACCATACAAGTACTGACGAAATCGCTTTAACCCGAAAATAATGCTGAATGCCTCTTCCTTGCGTCAGGTACAAGAGGCAAGGGCAACAGGCCAAAATTGTCCATCTGTCTGATGATACAGAACTGGTCCAGCAGTTCTGACGAAGTATGACTTGACAGTAAAAGGGGAAGAGTATCATCATAATGCACTGAAGTTTTTGAGTTAATGTCTTTTCCTTAGCTGAAACAAATGCATCTTCTTCAACTTTGGACCATTTCCAGGGTGTGTTCTTCTTTAATTGGCTATGTAGAGGTGCCAGGACTGTGAAGTGATGTGGCATTGATTGTGAATAGAACATTATGAGTCCCAGAAAGGACTTCAAGACAGCAACATCTTTAAGCCTAGGAGGCATTACGAATGGCTGTAGGTTTATCTTCAGTGGGATGTAAGCCCTCGCCATCTATCTTGTGTCCAAGGTAAAGAACTGATGGCTGAAGGGACTTGCACTTTGTCTTGTTCAGTCTGAAGCTAGCTTGAAGAAGTTGTTCCAAAGCTTAGGACAGTAGAAGTTACTCTTTCAACCACTCCATCATTCTCCACTTTTGACTGCAGGGCATAAAGAACTGGCCTAGCTTTGTAGAATTTAGCCTCTTTACTTTCATTTTATACGACAGGTGTGCCCGTGTAGCATCCAAGTTGATTCCGAAATAATTCGCTGTATTGTTAGTTGTCTATAGTCCAACGTACGGTTTCCTGTGGAATCTGGAACTGAAGAAGCAGGTGATGACAAGGGGCCAATGTGATTCAAACCTGGCAATTTTTTTCCAATCCAAGTTAACATCCTTGAGCTAATTTGAACCAAGCAAAGCACACGATCCTTCTCCTACAATAAGCAAAGGTAATGAGTACTGCGATCCTGAATATTCAACATTTACAAATGCTTCCCCTAAGGGATGCACAATTTCACCTGTGTAGGTTAACAACATCACAATGGTAGGACTTAAATTAACATGAAATTAAGTGGTGCAAGAGGCAAAGCACACCCAGTATCTAACTGCATAAAACAATCATTATTCTCAATCTCAATGGCACAGAAACTTCAGATCTCGAGTTAGCAGTAACATCATACACCACAATAACAACTCCTCTTCTTCAGGGACCTGTTCTTTGGGAAACTCTTCTTCAACACACATGGCATTAACTCCACTCTTACAAACTCGAGCAATATGTCCGCTTCCATTGTTGTGGCACACAGCATTCAAGAATTTGCATGAAGATCTGATATGGTCAGAATTACCACATGAGAAACAAGTGTAGGCGGTTGACTGTCGTGGTGATTTAGGAGGTGACCCCTGACGAGCAGCTGGTGGTAATGGTGTAGGTATACTTGAATTTCGGGGAGAAGAAATAAGAGGTGAAGGATCCCTCGTGACTGCATGCACTGGTTGAGACAATTGCTGTTGCACTTGCAAGAATTCTTTGGCTGCTATCTCATCAGCAATAGCCACTTGCATAGCTTGCTGGAAGGTGCGATCTTCACTCAAAAAAAAAAGGTTTTTACGAGTGGCTGGATTGCGAATGCCACACACAAACCGGTGGCGAAGCGAACGATTTAAAAACTTACCAAAATTACAACTTGAGGCAAGATGTCGTAAACGTGCGCTGTACACAGAAACAGTTCCGTTCTCTTCTTGAAAACAACGGTGAAATCAATACGATTCTGCAACTTCTAATCGCTTAGGCTTGAAGTGTCGATCAAGTAATAATTTTTCAAATGTCTTGTCCTTTGGATTTTCGGGTCTGCACACATCTTGAAGTATTCCGTATGTTTTCTTGCCGATAACTTGTATCCTCACTGCGTTCTTTTGTCTTGTTCGCCGCTGCTATATCAGCCTCGGAAGCATCAGAAGGGTTATGGCTAATAACATTAGTAACGAAATACTGTAAAAGTCTATGTAAAAGTATCGAACCCCCCAATGGGACCAACTAGCGGCGAGGCCTTGGCAGCCGAACAGAAAGCAAACACGAAAGCAACCACGTGCACTGAAAACCGGAGGCAAAGAAGAACTTCGCAAATTTCAAAATCGCAATAAAGACAACAACGCATTACTGGAGGATCATATCATCGTCGCCAAATGTTGTAACCGGATAATTGTCGAAATAGGCGAGTCTAAAACATAACTCACTTCTTTAATCTTAACCATCGAGCAACATATGTATCTGCACATGCGCAGTCCTAACAATACCTATAATAATACACACCCAATGGTGTTGGTATGTAAGAATCGACCGTCTCTTCATTGAACAGAGTAGGAGTGACAACGAACTGATAGCACGTGATGGAGCCGAATCTTCAGAACTTGTCAAGTGAGTCGAATTACAATGAAGACGCCAGAGCCAAACAAAGCTGACGAGCTGAAAGATTCCGTAACAATGTCCTTCAAACGGAGGGGTAACTTACGTCGGATGTTTACGAACGAAAGCAAGAGAATCATTCCAATTTTCGATCCATCCAGACAGGCAGAGCTCTAAATCCAGCCTACACACCGATCCGGGAGCCCCCAAACACTGAAACATTCTGCCTTCAAGTTGCCGAAGATGTCATTACCAGTCTTTGATGGTGACTGAAGGAAGTTGATATCAGTTTCTGGTACGTGTTCAAGTCCATGATGTTAAAGACGTTTCGAACGTCACAAAACTCACCTTCTTAAAGGGCAGCTGTCGGAACTAGTGAAAATGAGAGTTAAAGTTATCATGGCCACTGAGGACAACTTCAATTGGCTGCTTGAAACGCTGAAAGATAATTATGGTGCCGTCAAGAAAGCTTATTATGACGCTCTTGTTACAATGGTCAAGCCACAACACAGCTTCTGGTTTGCGTACCTTATATAACAGTATTATGAGTGACGTGAGGTCCCTGGCCACACTGGGTCTTTCCACGACTAGGTATGGAGAATTTACCTTGTATCTGTAATTCATTGTAATGTGCAATTTATTTTAATGTTAGTCTTGTAGTAATTTTAAGTAGTGATCGTAATGTTAGGATTGTAAGTTATGATTTATATTGTAATGTTAGTCTTGTAAGTAACTTAAGTAACTTAACTTAATTTCAGTTGTAGTCGATGATTACGATGAGGACAACCTTTTGGGTTTCCTTTTATCGATAGACTTTCAAAAAGCGTTTGAATCTCTTGAGTGGAATTTTCTGTTCAAATCTTCAAAAGTTATGAACTTCGAACCTATGTTTTAAAGGTGGATTCGAACTTTCTACTCCAACATCGGCAGCTGCGTCATCAGTAACGGTAACGAGTTTAATTCTTTTCTTTTCAAAGAGGTGTCAGACAGGGCTGTCCCCTGTTGGGCCTTCTCTTTGTTTTTGCTATAGAGTTCCTTACCCAGAGAATCAGAAAGCAATGCGATACAGGGTCTTAGTTTTGGCAATAAAGAAGTCAAATTAAGTTTATATGTGGATGACATAACTGCTTTGTTCCGGGATGAAACCTTTGCACCTCATCTGTTTGTTCTACAGGCCTTAAAATAAACTTGTCAAAGACTGAAGGAATGTGGTTCTGCGGTTTAAAACGTAACATCGTAAAGAAAACTCTATTCGGGATATCGTGGCCCAAACATTATATAATCGCACAGGAAGCAGCATTTGCGTATAAATCAGCAGAAAACAAATTTCAATGAAAAACATTCTAAGTTAAAAGTATTTTTTAACAGCAAGAATTCTGACTCTTCTAGGCAGGATTAATATTGTCAAAACTGTATCTAGACTTTTCGAATCTAGTGTAAAACACCTCTTAATGTGATTAGATTTTTAATATGCCTTACGTTGGCGACGTTGTTTGCGGTTTCTTGCTGTTTTACGTTTTTCTATTTGTGGAGCATGGCCTCTATGTTGTGGGGCGTCGTCGTTCGTTCGGCGAACGCGCACACGAGCCACCCCGCTTACCATGGTAACCATGACGACTTAAATACATGGTTTTACTTTTTCCATGCATGCATTTTTCTTCTTTTATTATGGCTGTGAGGCTCCGCTCTGCGCCCCTTCGCGGCGCTGGAGCTCAGCTGTGAATTGACAGCTTTGATATTCCCTTAATTTTGAACCAACATTATGCAAAAGCGGATGTTTTTGTTTTCTTACAGTGGTATCTGCGGTAGCTGCTGCAGGTAATGTGATTCAGTGTTGTTGTTGAATCATTCTAACGTCTTTATTGAATCACTTTTTAAAAACTTTGACACTTAGCATAGTATGGAAGTCCGCAAGCTGTCACGCTGTCAGCATTCACTTAACTTTGAACCAACATTATGTAAAAGCGGATTTGTTTGTTTTTCTTACAGTGGCCATCATGGGAGCTGCTATGGGTAATGTGATAGTGATAATTGATGCGCTTGCATATTAAAATTTATATTCGCCCATATTATGTTACTTATAAGTGAACATGAAGCAGTAAAATCCTGCAGACCATTATAACATTGTTAGGTTCAACAAGCAGAAATACGTGGCAAACATATAGTAGTTGTGCTGGTGCTTATAGTTTCTTTTAAGTGCCTGCTTAGACATGACTTATTTCAACTAATATAAAGAATATCCGCTAGCACGGTTACAAACTTTTAAGTCAGTGTTATGTGTCCTGTCATGGCATCATGAGCAGATTGCAGTATAGCATTACCCAAACTTGTTAAGACAGAAACGTCAATGGGCGGATAAAAATTGTGTATTTCAAGACGACAACTCAGGCAGTACAACAATGACATGCACAGGGAAGGAAAGGGAGAAAGTTCAACATTGTAGCTTTTTTGTAGCTTTACCCATTCCTTTCTAAAGTGCTGGTTTTGTTCCTCTGTGCAAGATCGAGAGTATTTTTCGTTCAATTCTAAGGTAGATGGATTGAGATTGCCGGTTATATATGTTACTCTGTAACAACCGAAATACCGTGCTGCTTTTAAAAGATAATGATTTTTCAGAGAACCGTTTTTCTTTCTGGTTTAGTTTGGATCAAAGTATGGATCCAAGAAATCACCTCATTGTTCTTGGTAAAAAAATAAGGCCCAGTTCAGACGTCGTGCTTCTGCCGTGCCGAACTAAATTCAGGAATTAAGTTCGACAAAAGCACGGCAGAAGTACGGCGTCTGAATCAAACTTAAAATTAAGTTCGGCAAAGCAATTACGTTCGACAAGCTCTGCCGTGCTACACGACTCTGGCACGGCAGTGATTCAAACGTCGCGCTTCTGCCGTGCCAAACAAAACTCATAAATTAAATTAAATGTATTTTGACGGGAGTACTTACGGCGCCATTTTTGTTTGATCAACGCTAACTAATTGTTACGTGACTTCTGTAAGTCCTGAATTTGGCACGACGTCTGGGTCAAAGTCGTGTTTGTGCCGTGCTACAGTCGAACCTATTACAATTAAGTTCGGCACAGCAGAAGCACGACGTCTGAACTGGCCAGAGCGCTCTTGTAGGAGGCAGCGTGGCCTAGTGGTTAGGGCGCTGGACTTGTAATCCGGAGGTCCCGGGTTCAAATCCTCCTCCCTGCCACTAGATGGATTTGTCTTCGGTGGTCCCGAATTCAACTCCTCCACGCTTTGTATATAGCCAACTGGTCAGCCTCCTGCCAGTTGGGATTCTTAACAAGTTTCTGTTCGATTTAAATGGCAGGTCCACACCAGCCTTATGGTTGCCCTACTAGACCTGCCTTAACAAAAAGTTATGTATGTATGTATGTATGTATGATGCATGATGCGTGATGCAGAGTAGGACTGGGTCGAGCGCGCTTCACTGCAGCAAAGTTCAAAACATGGCGGCAAGTGAGAGTCGATGGCTGGTGGAGAAAAGTGATTGCTACGCAAAAACAGTAAGACGATTCCGCGAAATTCTTTTGGAAATGGAATAACGACATGTTTCCTTAACTGTAAGAAGTTAGAAAGACTTTGATTCTGTGAACGCAGTGTTGAATTATCATAAATAAAACCAACTTGCTCGAAATGTCTTTTGCCCTTTTTTCGAACGCTATAAATCAAGCACCAATTTCAAGGAAAAATATAGTAGCAGATGGCTCAATTTTCAATTTTTGAACTTTTTTGAACTTTTTGAGTTACAGGCTTTGAAAGTTTATACTTAATACCTTGGGGTATACCACTTTTCCAGCTTCGATGCTAAGCAAGCAAATGTGTAGAGGTTTCAGGCATTTACATCTAACTTTAATGAAGAATTACAATGACACTATATGACATGGTAGAGTGGTTTGTAGAAATGTGCACTCATTAGTAAACAAAGGTTGCAAATTTTCCTTGTTTACAGTTTTACATTAATGAGTTTTATTTTTTTATGCTCATCAATGCTCTGCAAATGCAACAAAACAGACCAAACCCCTACAGGGTACTAACAATAGTTTATTTCATAACACCAAGGTAGCCATGTCAACAGTTACAATTACTAGTTAATAATATCCACCACAATTCACATATCCAATGGCATTATGTTGATGAACTTTTTCATTACAACAATTTGTTATCTACTTAGGTTATGTAAAGATAAAAAGCAAAACTTTTAATCCTTTGCATGCAAAAGCAGCTTAAAAGTAGAACATTAACAAATTTCTGTTAGCAATATATTCGATGGAGACAGAGGGTTAAATTATGGAAGAAAATCATTTAAATATGTTCTTTTCTTGGCTTTGACAATTGTAACAGCCTTATATTATTATTCTTTTCACACGCATTTCATTGCACTGGCAAATTCCCTTTTGGACAGCATTTGCATTAACCTTCAATCCTACTGACCAGCCTATTCACCATCTTTTTGAATGCTGAATGACAAAAATTATATAACAACAAGACCAAGTCAACTCTTACTGACTTGAATCATGCAGCTAATGATCATATTAAAATGATACAAAATAAAAATTTGATAGCAAATATTATTGTTAATGTATAAAACGCACGTGGATAAAACATACATATGTTGACAACCTTCCCTGTCATATGATACAAAAAAGCTGAGAGTATGAGTACATCTTAAATATCACAAGCAGCATAAACCAGAAACCCATCACATGAGTTTTTGTACAAACAGTTCATATTTATTGAGATATTGTTTTTTTTGGTCACACTGTACTTGTACTAATGGGCCAGGGATGGCTTGGATAGAGAATAACTGAAATTTTCAGAGTTACAGGTAAAGCTGAAACCTTTCTAGACGGAAAAAGGGATATATTTTGGAAACCAATCTGAAAACCAGTGGCATGTTAATTCAGAGTTAAACAGCTGTGCATCTATTTAACAATGCCTACATCACTTGGGAAACAAGAGACCCAAAAGAAAAGTCTGTGCCATGACCTTCCATTATCTATGGGAAGGAGATGGTGAGAAAATGGGGTACTTGACTTTTTAGCCACTGCAAAAGGGGGCTACTGATGTAATTTGTCGTGGAGGACGAGGCCATGAAATCTTAAAGAGATGATACAAAAGCATAACTATGGTATGTATCTGTTGAGGATAAGAAGACCAGAGTAACCACCCGTCCCCCCCTAGGAAGTTAAACCCGCTAAGTATCTCGGGAATGATAATAAAACGCACGAGGTTCGTTTTGTCCGCCATATTGGTTCTGTTTGTTTATTTTTATTAGCGTGCAATTCGACATTTCCCTTCCTCGGCCGGCAACATATCCCTGTGATTTTTCGAGGAGAGTTACACAGTATTTAGGTGTAGTCATGCATGGATTATAATTTATAATAAATTATAATAATTACAGTGTTTTGCACTGGTCTGTTTGGTTGCTTATGCAATGCATTGTTATACCATTTAGTGATTGAAATTCCTCATCTCCAAGAAATAGTCCAAATAACTGATTAAACCTTAGATATTATTTGACATTGGGAAGGCAATATTAGCCCTGTCTTTTACCAAACCATTTTCTACAAACTATGCACTCTACCATGCCATATAAAGTGTCATTGTTAATTCTTCAAGGGAGGTTCTGATGTTCATTAAGATTTTATGTAAATGCCTGAAACCTAGACACATTCGTTTGCTTAGAATCCAGTACCTTGGAAGCTTGAAAAGTGGTATAGCTCAAGGTATACCTATTATCATAATAGCAATATTAAAAGCACTAACAGTATAAACTTTCAAAGCCTGTAGCTCAAAAAGTTCAGAATGAGATTTACACCGATGAAAAAGCAATACCTACTCTACTTACTGCTTGAAAATTGAGCCATCTGCTACCATATTTTCCTTGAAATTGTTGCTTGATTTATAGCGTTCGAAAAAAGGGCAAAAGACATTTCGAGCAAGTTGGTTTTATTTATGATAATTCAACACTGCGTTCACAGAATCAAAGTCTTTCTAACTTCTTACAGTTAAGGAAACATGTCGTTATTCCATTTCCAAAAGAATTTCGCGGAATCGTCTTACTGTTTTTGCGTAGCAATCACTTTTCTCCACCAGCCATCGACTCTCACTTGCCGCCATGTTTTGAACTTTGCTGCAGTGAAGCGCGCTCGACCCAGTCCTACTCCGCATCACGCATCGCCCAAGAGCGCTCTGGCCGTTTCGCCGCTCTTCCTTTTTAGCGCCCTGGCCTAACTGACAATTAGGTGTGCATGTAAATAAAATCAACATTGCGTTGCAAAACTTTCTTGTAACCGTTGTGGAATTTAAAAATGTTGTTGTGATGCCTCATCTACCTCCTGAAGGAAATGGTGAAAAAAAAAAACCGTTCAGTTTAGTTTGTTTATACTTTTTTTGAAAATGAAATCGCTTTTCACTGTCAGTGACTTAGTGTAGCATTATTGTGACGATTGTATTGAATCACTGTTAGTATGGAAGTTTACGAACTGGCAGTTTTTAAAGTATTACCTTAATTTTGATCCAACATTTTCTAAAAGCCGATGTTTTTGTTTTCCTTATAGAGGCATTGATTGGAGCTATTAAAGGTAATATGACAGTGATGATCAGATTGTTAGTCTATATAAATTTATATTTGCCCATCGTGTGGGTTAATTTTAATTTTCACTGACTTGGTGTAGCATAATTCAGACGGCATTTGTTCAATCACTGTTTAAATGTTCAAGACGGACAAAGTGTGTAATTCAGCGAGCCCCACTCAATTGCGGTTCGTGCTATTTATGAGTCTTGTATCTTTGTAACGTTCAACGCTTTTTTATGTCATGTCCCATTGGGAGTCTCAACTCGGGACCTATTATCAAAACTGGTTTTTGCGTTCCAAACATCGAAAATAATTCCAGTGGTACATTTCTGACGTTACATTCAGTGCATACATGTCTTTCGAAGAGCAGTCGGTAGCCATTTTAATGCACGCATATCGAACGCATTAAAAGAGGCGAAAGAAGTTAGTTCTTGTGCCGCAAGAACAAGCAAGCGGCTGAAAGAGGTTAAAAATGGAATTTCTGGCGTTTGAGTGAACACGAATTAGCCGGAAATTGAATATTTCTGCGGCACTAGAGCAGTGGGGACTGGCGCTAGCCCAGTTGAAGTGAGCATGTGCATGAGGGAGGGCTATATAAGAGATGATTATCACGTGGGAAATCATTCTAGGCCGACACCTCGTTTGCCCAGTTCGTTATTTTTTAATTTTGATCATTTACTTTTAAGTATATCATTCTTCAGTTGGTAGTCATACATTTAGTAGCTCCGTAGGATGGGCTATTTGAGCTTGAGCCATGGTTGCTACACAGATTTCCTGCCGTGTTTTTTCCCCTCCGGGGTTTTTCTGGCAGGTTTTTTCTGGCCTCCGTCTGACAGTGGCTTTTATATACTGTCGCTCAGCTCTGTTACATGTTATGCAATATGGATGCAATGGTTGTAGTATAACGTATTGTTATAGTACCGGTGCTCGGCCGAAACCTCCAAAATAAACCTAATGGCTTTGTACATGTTGTCTACTGCGTAGTGGAGCTGAAATCCTCACCTTTTTGGTGTGTACCTGCAAAAACTAACGAAAATATGCAAGAAGTTGAAATCTAGCCTCTTATCGGTTCGAATACATAGTAGCGAAATCTTTCAAGCACTGAAGTTTTCTTATATGACGGCGAATCTATGCAAAGCACCTCTGTGTCGGCGAGCTACCGGATTGCAAATGGAGGATTATTATTGGCTAGTTTAAAACCGGCAGGTACAAAAGGCAGGTCACAGGTCACAGGTCACAGGTCACAGGTCACAGGTCACAGGTCACAGGTCTCAGGTCACAGGTCACAGGTCACAGGTCGCAGGTCACAGGTGGCTGGTCACAGATCACAGGTTAGTAAAAAGAAAAACTCGGCAATTACATAATTACTTCTGCATTGCGGCGGAAGTACCGGCACTAACTTTCGACGCATATACTTTAGTATTATATTCTTAAATTTACATCTGTCAGGGATGTTGAAGTGCACCAAACATATTTTCAGCTTTAAATCTTCATCTTTAAATATCAACTGGTTTTTGCGTGGATAGCAAGAGGAGCTTGGAACGAGGAATTCCCTCGTGCAACGTACCATGGTGGACGAAGAAGTTCGTGATGCGTATGTTTTCGAGGTAAGAAAACAGCGCTTGCTTTTGCATTATTGGTACTTCAGATCCTTTCAAAAACTGTAAAATATCCAAATCAAAATGCTGTCGTTCGTTCGAGTTTACTCCAAGTTGTTGACTGTCGGCTGTCAGACCTTTGTTAATCTCTGATTCCAAACCGACGTTTCAGCTCATCGAGCATTCTTGAACGAAACAACCAATAATGGCGGACTAAAAAACTTCATGTACGCTGTTACCGAACGGTGACGTCAGCAATGAATTCAAAACAAAAATAAAAACAAACCCTGCGACCACGCCACTTATGTCCAGGATTGAACGCAAGTATTGTTCAATAAGTACTTCATGTTTGACTTGGTTATTTCATTGACATTTCCATATTACTTCATATTTGACGGAATTCGGTGTGTTTTGGTGAAATTTTATTCAGGAGGACACTTTGTGATGCCTATCATGAGGAACGTGCATCTCATTAGCGTTCAATCCTGGACATATCTGGACCACGCAAAAGCCGGTTCTTTCGAGGACCCCTGGTTGTTAAAGAGCTACGTCATCATTCGTGTATTTTCGAATTCCTTTCAATTCTTTCCATCCTCAGCCATCCTTGTTCTTTTCTGCCTTACAATCACCCCTTTGGTGCTTTCTTCCTTCGCAAACCATTATTTTTAGGTTTCCTAACATTTTAACCGTTATTTAGGCCATCCAAGAAATTACTGAAAATATCGTGACATAGCTCTAATTTAAAGACGAAGATTTAAAGCTGAAAACATGTTTGGTGCACTTTAACAGGCCTGACAGATGTAACTCGAAATTTGACAATATAATACCAAAGTATATGCGTCGAAAGTTATTGCCGGTACTTCCGCCGCAATGCAGAAGTAATTATGCAACTGCCGAGTTTTTTCTTTTTACTGACCTGTGACCTGTGACCTGTGACCTGCGACCTGTGACCTGTGACCTGCATTTTGTACCTGCCGGTTTAAAACAGACAATGGGGTAGTTTTTTTTAAATTTTTATTTATTAACTTTAAATTATTTTTTTTGTTTTCAGCTCGCAGCTCGCAGTTTTCAGCTCTCTTACTCCCCAGTTCCTGTTCTCTGTGTAAACAATCGTTGCGATTATGTTTCACGAATCTGTTTCTCACCAATTCTTCATATAATCGAAGAATGATAAGAGGCTAAAACCTTTTGCAGCCAAAAATCTCAAAAAAGAAAATGCCGGTAAAAGGAACTAGAATGCTGAATGGCGAAGGAGGAAGTGGCTTTGTCGCTGTTCACATTATAGTCGCCGCTAATGTAACACCGAAAAGTTGCCGATAGAAAATGCAAATACGTGTGAAGAGTGAATGCTCCAATGTTCGAATTTGTCTGATGCATTCATGTTAAATATTTCACGAAAATGCACATCGAAAGACCGCTTTAATTGTTATCCGCAAGGACCACAAGAGTCAAAGATTCTATTCGAAACAAACAACTGGCTTGGACTCGGAGGAAGCCGACATAACACTGTTGGCATTTTGTTGTCGATTTCTTCATCTTCTGTGAAACTTTTAGTTAATCATACTAAACTTTCAGCAAGTTAGAAACAAACTTTTAATTTGAGCCTTTTCTTGACTTCGCGTTATCATAAGCGAAGCGCGAAGATAGACGGACACGGGTCGGGGTTGGGGTCGGGGTCGGGGTCGGGGCCGGGGTCAATTTTTTAATTTTTTTAAGAAAATTCACCGGATCAGAAAAAAAAAATTAAAAAATCTATATAAGCGTGTGGCGCATTTCGAGTTGAAAAAAGCATCTCCTTCACAAAATACCCGGGAACTTGATCCTTCCATAAGTTCAAAAGTATAAAAGAAGAAATTTGTGGTCTAGCAGGCGACAGGTGAAATTCTTTTCGCCAACGTTTCGGGCGAGTGATCATGAAAGTGAACTGGCGAAAAATAAATTTTATTCCGCGGCCAAAACTCCTTAACAGGGCGCAAGTTAACTCTTTTGTAGCTTTAGGGTTTCGTCTCACTAAACTGTCCGAATAAACACCGCAAAAATGTTTACAGTCGGCTTTGTATACAATTAATCTTTAGTTAAGATCTATGAAACCGTTTAGTTTCATTCAGTTTCCAAACGCAAAAGCCTTGAAACTGAAGGTAAAGTCTCGCAGAATCTTTAAAATGTCTTTGCTGTGTAATAAAGTTAAATTTGACCGAGCTTCTGCAGTCTTCTGTCGGCACATAATTAATTCATCACCAGTTAAACTTCATGATCGCTCATGCGAACGTCATTGGCCATGTTCTAAACGAGCAGGGGACTGAGTACGAACATATTTTTTCTTGGTACGAAGATTCAATATCGATTGAATTGAAAATGGGGCACGTCATCTGAAAGAGCATCCAAAAATTAGTAAATTCACCAAATTTGATGGTTATTGGTTTAAACGCAAAGGCATGGTACACTTTTAAAATAAGAGAGCTTAGTATGGATTGGAGGACGCCTGTCCCTCCAATCAATACTAAGTGTACCATGCCTTTGGGTTTAAACCAATAACCGTCAAATTTGGTGACTGTACTAATTTTTGGATGCTCTTTCAGATGACATGCCCCATTTTTCAATTCAATCGATATTGAATGTTTGTACCGAGGAGAAAATATGTTCGTGCCCAGTCCCCTGCTCGTTTAGAACATGGCTAATTTCAAACTTTGATTGACAGAAATCTTGCAAACGTTTCCGCGGGTGTTTTGATTTCGATCGATATCATCGCGTATCAATGCAAACCGTGGTAATTAAAAATTCATTCCCGCATTTTGGTCACGCAAATTGGAGAGATGGTTAGATACCGCCATTTACATTTTAACAGTAACACAATGTAGAAACTTAAAGATTGCGGGACATGCGAGCTTCTCTGTCTAAACAAAACAATTCTGCTTCCTTATAAATATTTTTTTGGATACGAAAGGGGGCTTTATTTTAACGATTTAAACCTGAGTAACTTTTCTCTTCCTACACAAACGCATGTACAATATAATAAACCTGAAAAAAGGTCATCCTTCTGTTGGCGAGGGAGTATTAATTCGAGCTAGCGCTCAGAAGTCGGCAGGACAATCTATCCGCCAAGCTGTTAGAATTTCACCTGTCGCCTGCTGGATCACAAATTTCTTCTTTTATACTTTTGAACTTATGGAAGGATCAAGTTCCTGGCTATTTTGTGAAGGAGATGCCTTTTTCAGCTCGAAATGCGCCACACGCTTATATAAATTTTTTAATTTTTTTTTCTGATTCGGTGAATTTTCTTAAAAAAATTAAAAAATTGACCCCGGCCCCGGCCCTGGCCCGGTCCCGACCCCGACCCCGAGTCGGCGTTTTACCGACACCCCAAATATTGCCATCGATTCTTCCATTTTCTGTGAAACTTTCACTTCAGCGTAATAAACGTTCACCGAGTTAACAAAAAAAAACCTTTTACTGCGTTCCTTTTCGTGACTGCACGACAGATCCGATAGTTTTCGCGCGAAGATGTCGAAGATGGCCGGACATGTCACGCTCAAATGTTAAGGGCAAGTCTGTTTTTAATGTTCATTGTAACGATAAGCCTACTTTCAAAACAGTTAATTTTTTTTGGTGTTTTGTCTACACAGCGTGGCAATTTGTCTTCGAGCAGCACATTCACGTTTAAGCAGCAAAGTGGCGAGATCAATCTTGAGGCCGCCATGTATTCAATCGGAGTCAAAACAGTTTTTTAGCGAACACTAACTGGACACTTGATTTTCGAACCTGCAATTAGTTGCTAAGATACTAAGAAGTGCCAGGTGTCCCTTGGGTAATTCTATCACTATGTTGCGCATGTGTGAACTGAAAACTGAATACATAATGATTTACACACTTTGTCCGTGTTGAAGTCGTAATGTTGGCATAGTTTGGAAGTCTACCAACTCTCAGTTTCTGCATTCCATAAATTTTGAAGCAACATTTTTCTTTTATAGAGGCGTGGATGGGAGTAGTTGAAGGTAATGTGGTGGTGATAATTGTTGATGTTCTATAATTATAATATATTTGTCCTTATCATAATTTTTTCGAATATGAAGTAAATAAACCATGCGGAATATTATATAAAGATCTTACCTCACCAAGTTCAAAAAGCAGAGATAAAAACCATGCAGTTGATGTGGAGGTTCAGTTAAGTTTGTATATACAGTTTTTTTGAAATCATAAGCAATTATTACTGACTTAGAGTAGAAACATTCAAACGTCATTTATTTAATCACCGTTCAAAATGTTGGAAGTCTACGAACTCACAGTTTTAGCATTCCCTTAGTTTTAAATCAATGTTATGTAAATCGGTGCATGTTTTTGTTTTTACTTACAGTGGACAAGTGGATAAGTTCTGCAGGTAGTGTGATGTTATTAATTGTTGTAAATCAGATCTATAATAACATTTATATTTTACCTTGTTAAAACTGGCCATGGTACATTGCAATTCCTGAGTTTTGATTGATTTACAGGCCATAAAACATGAGCACATATACCATGGACCAGTAATATAGTAGGTGTACGAGTCAGCAAGAACAGCCGGGGAGCTCAAATATTACAATTTTTGCATTTTGCATCAATGAGGGCTAATCTAAGCTCAGTTGAACGAAAATTTCTGTAATATATGTCTTCTCGAACCAACAAGACTGTATCTGATTCATTCCGGTATCAGAGCGAGAGGTGATCGAAACCCTTCTAAATCTAGGTATGGGCCCAAATGAACTAAAAAAAAGGAATGCTTCATCGATGATCGCTTCATTTTCAACCAAATCCAGATCATCAGTGATAAAAAAAAAAAAAATAAATAAGTAAGCGATACGTGAAGCTTATGGCTCCTGTCAATTGGCGACCGGAAAACGGTTTCTCGGTTGGGTTTCTTGCTGTTTTACGTTTTCCCATTTGTTGAGCATGGTCTCTATTTTGCGGGGCGTCGTCGTTCGTTTTGCGTACGTGCACACGAGCTACGCCGCTTACCATGTTAACCATGACAACTTACTTTAAATGCATGGTTTTGCTTTTTCCATGCATGCATTTTCCTTCCTTTATTCTTCTTTTATAATATTCCCTTAATTTTGAACCAACATTATGTAAAAGCGGATGTGTTTTGTTTTCTTACAGTGGCATCTGCGGTAGCTGCTGCAGGTAATTTGATTATTGTTGTTGTTGCATCATTCTAACGTCTTTATTGAATCACTTTTTAAACTTTGACACTTGGCATAGTATGGAAGTCCGCAAGCTGTCACGCTGTCAGCATTCACTTAACTTTGAACCAACATTATGTAAAAGCGGATTTGTTTGTTTTTCTTACAGTGGCCATCATGGGAGCTGCTATGGGTAATGTGATAGTGATAATTGATGCGCTTGCATATTAAAATTTATATTCGCCCATATTATGTTACTTATAAGTGAACATGAAGCAGTAAAATCCTGCAGACCATTATTACATCGTTAAGTTGAACAAGGAGAAATACTTGGCGAACACACAGTACTTGTGCTGGTGGTTCCCAGTTTCTTTTAAGTGCCTGCCTAGACATGACTTATTTCGACTAATATAAAGAATTTCCGCTGGTACGGTTACAAACTTTAAACTCAGTGTTCCGTGTCCTGTCATGGGGTCATGAGCAGATCAGTATAGTATTACCCAAACTTGTTAACGTCAATGGGCGGGTAAAAATTGTGTATTTCAAGACGACAACTGCTGCTCTCCTTCAGGCAGTACAACAATGACGTGCACAGGAAAGGGAAGGGGAAAAATTCAACATTTTAGCTTTTTTGTAGCTTTACCCAATCCTTCTTAAGTACTGGTTTTGTTCCTCTTTCAAGATCGAGAGTACTTTTTCGTTCAATTCTAAGGTAGTGAAAGAGATTGCCGGTTATATCTGTTACTCTGTAACAACCGAAATACCGTGCTGCTTTGAAAAGATAATGATTTTTTCAGAGAATCGTATTTCGTTCTGGTTTAGTTTGGATTAAAGTATTGATCCAAGAAATAACTTCATTGCTCTTGGTAAAGCACGTAAAGCACTAACTGACAATTAGGTGTGCATGTATATAAAATCAACATTGCGTTGCAAAACTTTGTTTGCAATCCTTTTTTGTAACCCTTGTGGAATTTAACAATGTTGTTGTGATGCCTCATCTACCTCCAGAAGGAAATGGTGAAAAAACCGTTCAGTTTAGTTTGTTTATACTATTTTTTGAAAATAAAATCGATTGTGACTGACTTAGTGTAGCACCATTGTAATGCATGTATTGAATCACTGTTATTATGGAAGTTTACGAACTGGCAGTTTAAACATTACCTTAATTTTGATCCAACATTTTGTAAAAGCCGATGTTTTTGCTTCCTTTTTAGAGGTTTTGATAAGAGCTATTAAAGGTAATATGACAGCGATGATCAGATTGTTAGTCTACACAAATTTATATTTGCCCAATGTGTACATGTAGTTAATTGTTTAATGTGAACTTACTTACTGTATCATCATTCAGACGTCATTTATTCAAAAGCTTTTTAAATGTCTCACACTATGCATAGTATGTAGGTCTACGAACTCTCAGTTTCAGCATTCCATAAATTTTGAAGCAATATTATAAAAAAGGAAATTTTTTTTTTCAGGGGCGTGGATGGGAGGAGTTAATGGTAAAGTGATGGTGATAATTGTTGATGTTCTATACAATATATTTGTCCTTATCATATTTCTTTCGCATATGAAGTAATTTAATACTGCAGACCATTATAGGAAGATCTTAGGCCTGGCTTAAACGTCGCATTTTACATGCGCCTAATCAAATTGCCAAATTAAGTGCATGTAAAGTGCGACGTTTAAAACAATTAAATTCGACAGATTTGAATTAAATGCGAGTTCAGTCGAATATTCGCTCTTCCAGTTTCATTGCCGTTTATAGCCGTTCTTTGCGGGACAACAACGTGAAATGACCAGATTTGGAATATTGTGGACAACCTGAACCACGACGGATAATTTTGGTTTTTGGTTTTTTATATTTCGAATTGAACGCTCAGCAATTAAATGCGACGTTTAAAACCAAATGCCGACTTTTTTAATCCGAGTCGACTCGAATAAGTATTGTATTTGGCGCATGTAAAATGCGACGTTTAAACCACCAGGCCTTACTTCACCAAGTTCCAAAAGCGCAAATACAAACCATGTAGTTATTGTACAGGTGCAGTTTAGTTCGTAAATACAGTTTTTTGAAATCATAAGCACTTCTTACTGACTTATAGAGAAGAAGCATTAAGACGTCATTTATTTAATTACTGTTCAAAAAATTTTTAAGTCTACGAACTCACAGTTTAAGTATTCGCTTAATTTTATAATTAACGTTATGTAAATCGGTGTACGTTTTTTCTTTTAATTACAGCGGCAAAGTGGATACGATCTACAGGTGATTATTGTAAATCTATAATAAAATTTATATCTACCCTTGTTAAAAACTGGCCATGGTATATTGCAATTCCCGAGTTTTGATTGATTTACAGGTCAAGGAATATGAGCGCATAAAGCGCATATACCTAATATAGTAGGTGTACGCGTCAGTAAGAACAGCAGTGGAGCTCAAATATTGCAATTTTTCTATGTTTAGACCTACGTTATTAAAATGTGTCTAACAACATTTGACATAGCACTGCAGTTCTGATGCAATGTTTACATAGCGAAGTTTCAATGAAGGCTATAATCTAAGCTCAGTTGAACGAAAATTTCTGTAATATATGTCTTCTCGAACCAACAAGACTGTATCTGATTCATTCCGGTAAGAGAGCGAAAAGTGATCGAAACCCTTCTAAATCTAGGTATGGGCCCAAATGAACTAAAAAAAAGGAATGCTTCATCGATGATCGCTTCATTTCAACCAAATCCAGATCATCAGTGATAAAAAAAAAAAATAAATAAGTAAGCGATACGTGAAGCTTATGGCTCCTGTCAATTGGCGACCGGAAAACGGTTTCTCGGTTGGGTTTCTTGCCGTTTTACGTTTTCCTATTTGTTGAGCATGGTCTCTATTTTGCGGGGCGTCGTCGTTCGTTTTGCGTACGTGCACACGAGCTACGCCGCTTACCATGTTAACCATGACAACTTACTGTAAATGCATGGTTTTGCTTTTTCCATGCATGCATTTTTCTTCTTTTATTCTTCTTCTATAATATTCCCTTAATTTTGAACCAACATTATGTAAAAGCGGATGTGTTTTGTTTTCTTACAGTGGCATCTGCGGTAGCTGCTGCAGGTAATTTGATTATTGTTGTTGTTGCATCATTCTAACGTCTTTATTGAATCACTTTTTAAACTTTGACACTTGGCATAGTATGGAAGTCCGCAAGCTGTCACGCTGTCAGCATTCACTTAACTTTGAACCAACATTATGTAAAAGCGGATTTGTTTGTTTTTCTTACAGTGGCCATCATGGGAGCTGCTATGGGTAATGTGATAGTGATAATTGATGCGCTTGCATATTAAAATTTATATTCGCCCATATTATGTTACTTATAAGTGAACATGAAGCAGTAAAATCCTGCAGACCATTATTACATCGTTAAGTTGAACAAGGAGAAATACTTGGCGAACACACAGTAGTTGTGCTGGTGGTTCCCAGTTTCTTTTAAGTGCCTGCCTAGACATGACTTATTTCGACTAATATAAAGAATATCCGGTGGCACGGTTACAAACTTTAAACTCAGTGTTCCGTGTCCTGTCATGGGGTCATGAGCAGATCAGTATAGTATTACCCAAACTTGTTAACGTCAATGGGCGGGTAAAAATTGTGTATTTCAAGACGACAACTGCTGCTCTCCTTCAGGCAGTACAACAATGACGTGCACAGGAAAGGGAAGGGGAAAAATTCAACATTTTAGCTTTTTTGTAGCTTTACCCAATCCTTCTTAAGTACTGGTTTTGTTCCTCTTTCAAGATCGAGAGTACTTTTTCGTTCAATTCTAAGGTAGTGAAAGAGATTGCCGATTATATCTGTTACTCTGTAACAACCGAAATACCGTGCTGCTTTGAAAAGATAATGATTTTTTCAGAGAATCGTATTTCGTTCTGGTTTAGTTTGAATTAAAGTATTGATCCAAGAAATAACTTCATTGCTCTTGGTAAAGCACGTAAAGCACTAACTGACAATTAGGTGTGCATGTATATAAAATCAACATTGCGTTGCAAAACTTTGTTTGCAATCCTTTTTTGTAACCCTTGTGGAATTTAACAATGTTGTTGTGATGCCTAATCTACCTCCAGAAGGAAATGGTGAAAAAACCGTTCAGTTTAGTTTGTTTATACTATTTTTTGAAAATAAAATCGATTGTGACTGACTTAGTGTAGCACCATTGTAATGCATGTATTGAATCACTGTTATTATGGAAGTTTACGAACTGGCAGTTTAAACATTACCTTAATTTTGATCCAACATTTTGTAAAAGCCGATGTTTTTGCTTCCTTTTTAGAGGCATTGATAAGAGCTATTAAAGGTAATATGACAGCGATGATCAGATTGTTAGTCTACACAAATTTATATTTGCCCAATGTGTACATGTAGTTAATTGTTTAATGTGAACTTACTTACTGTATCATCATTCAGACGTCATTTATTCAAAAGCTTTTTAAATGTCTCACACTATGCATAGTATGTAGGTCTACGAACTCTCAGTTTCAGCATTCCATAAATTTTGAAGCAATATTATAAAAAAGGAAATTTTTTTTTTCAGGGGCGTGGATGGGAGGAGTTTATGGTAAAGTGATGGTGATAATTGTTGATGTTCTATACAATATATTTGTCCTTATCATATTTCTTTCGCATATGAAGTAATTTAATACTGCAGACCATTATAGGAAGATCTTAGGCCTGGCTTAAACGTCGCATTTTACATGCGCCTAATCAAATTGCCAAATTAAGTGCATGTAAAGTGCGACGTTTAAAACAATTAAATTCGACAGATTTGAATTAAATGCGAGTTCAGTCGAATATTCGCTCTTCCAGTTTCATTGCCGTTTATAGCCGTTCTTTGCGGGACAACAACGTGAAATGACCAGATTTGGAATATTGTGGACAACCTGAACCACGACGGATAATTTTGGTTTTTGGTTTTTTATATTTCGAATTGAACGCTCAGCAATTAAATGCGATGTTTAAAACCAAATGCCGACTTTTTTAATCTGAGTCGACTCGAATAAGTATTGTATTTGGCGCATGTAAAATGCGACGTTTAAACCACCAGGCCTTACTTCACCAAGTTCCAAAAGCGCAAATACAAACCATGTAGTTATTGTACAGGTGCAGTTTAGTTCGTAAATACAGTTTTTTGAAATCATAAGCACTTCTTACTGACTTATAGAGAAGAAGCATTAAGACGTCATTTATTTAATTACTGTTCAAAAAATTTTTAAGTCTACGAACTCACAGTTTAAGTATTCGCTTAATTTTATAATTAACGTTATGTAAATCGGTGTACGTTTTTTCTTTTAATTACAGCGGCAAAGTGGATACGATCTACAGGTGATTATTGTAAATCTATAATAAAATTTATATCTACCCTTGTTAAAAACTGGCCATGGTATATTGCAATTCCCGAGTTTTGATTGATTTACAGGTCAAGGAATATGAGCGCATAAAGCGCATATACCTAATATAGTAGGTGTACGCGTCAGTAAGAACAGCAGTGGAGCTCAAATATTGCAATTTTTCTATGTTTAGACCTACGTTATTAAAATGTGTCTAACAACATTTGACATAGCACTGCAGTTCTGATGCAATGTTTACATAGCGAAGTTTAAATGAAGGCTATAATCTAAGCTCAGTTGAACGAAAATTTCTGTAATATATGTCTTCTCGAACCAACAAGACTGTATCTGATTCATTCCGGTAAGAGAGCGAAAAGTGATCGAAACCCTTCTAAATCTAGGTATGGGCCCAAATGAACTAAAAAAAAGGAATGCTTCATCGATGATCGCTTCATTTTCAACCAAATCCAGATCATCAGTGATAAAAAAAAAAAAAAAAAATAAGTAAGCGATACGTGAAGCTTATGGCTCCTGTCAATTGGCGACCGGAAAACGGTTTCTCGGTTGGGTTTCTTGCTGTTTTACGTTTTCCTATTTGTTGAGCATGGTCTCTATTTTGCGGGGCGTCGTCGTTCGTTTTGCGTACGTGCACACGAGCTACGCCGCTTACCATGTTAACCATGACAACTTACTGTAAATGCATGGTTTTGCTTTTTCCATGCATGCATTTTCCTTCCTTTATTCTTCTTTTATAATATTCCCTTAATTTTGAACCAACATTATGTAAAAGCGGATGTGTTTTGTTTTCTTACAGTGGCATCTGCGGTAGCTGCTGCAGGTAATTTGATTATTGTTGTTGTTGCATCATTCTAACGTCTTTATTGAATCACTTTTTAAACTTTGACACTTGGCATAGTATGGAAGTCCGCAAGCTGTCACGCTGTCAGCATTCACTTAACTTTGAACCAACATTATGTAAAAGCGGATTTGTTTGTTTTTCTTACAGTGGCCATCATGGGAGCTGCTATGGGTAATGTGATAGTGATAATTGATGCGCTTGCATATTAAAATTTATATTCGCCCATATTATGTTACTTATAAGTGAACATGAAGCAGCAAAATCCTGCAGACCATTATTACATCGTTAAGTTGAACAAGGACAAATACTTGGCGAACACACAGTAGTTGTGCTGGTGGTTCCCAGTTTCTTTTAAGTGCCTGCCTAGACATGACTTATTTCGACTAATATAAAGAATATCCGGTGGCACGGTTACAAACTTTAAACTCAGTGTTCCGTGTCCTGTCATGGGGTCATGAGCAGATCAGTATAGTATTACCCAAACTTGTTAACGTCAATGGGCGGGTAAAAATTGTGTATTTCAAGACGACAACTGCTGCTCTCCTTCAGGCAGTACAACAATGACGTGCACAGGAAAGGGAAGGGGAAAAATTCAACATTTTAGCTTTTTTGTAGCTTTACCCAATCCTTCTTAAGTACTGGTTTTGTTCCTCTTTCAAGATCGAGAGTACTTTTTCGTTCAATTCTAAGGTAGTGAAAGAGATTGCCGGTTATATCTGTTACTCTGTAACAACCGAAATACCGTGCTGCTTTGAAAAGATAATGATTTTTTCAGAGAATCGTATTTCGTTCTGGTTTAGTTTGAATTAAAGTATTGATCCAAGAAATAACTTCATTGCTCTTGGTAAAGCACGTAAAGCACTAACTGACAATTAGGTGTGCATGTATATAAAATCAACATTGCGTTGCAAAACTTTGTTTGCAATCCTTTTTTGTAACCCTTGTGGAATTTAACAATGTTGTTGTGATGCCTCATCTACCTCCAGAAGGAAATGGTGAAAAAACCGTTCAGTTTAGTTTGTTTATACTATTTTTTGGAAATAAAATCGATTGTGACTGACTTAGTGTAGCACCATTGTAATGTATGTATTGAATCACTGTTATTATGGAAGTTTACGAACTGGCAGTTTAAACATTACCTTAATTTTGATCCAACATTTTGTAAAAGCCGATGTTTTTGCTTCCTTTTTAGAGGCATTGATAAGAGCTATTAAAGGTAATATGACAGGGGTCATCAGATTGTTAGTCTATATAAATTTATATTTGCACATTTGTAGTAAATATTTTTATTTTCACTGACTTAGTGTAGCATAATTCAGACGTCATTTATTCAATCACTAGCTACAGGTTTTTCATGTTAACGGCAAACCGCAAACGGCAATTTCAGGTTAGACGTTTGAAGTTTGAGGTACCCTTACCTCTACAGATTTAGCCAGAGGTTTTCAACCTCGAGCAAATTCTCACAGAAATCAAGTGAATTGAAGAGGAGCAACTTAACTTCGGAAAGATGACTTGTCAAATTCTAAAATTTGATTTCATGTTACCTACATACTTGAAATGACTCGACAAAAAACTAAAATGGAACTATCAGGTCAAACTACTCGTCAAGATACACGGCGATTTATTTTTTTCTTTCATGGCGTGATACATTCATAAACTGCTCACCGTTCTGCTACAGAAAAGGTGAAATAGGTAGCTTACCTTAAGCTCACATCCTTCTTGAAATTCGGCAGGTTCACTTTAATAAACTACGTCCGCTTCACTGGATGTTTTCTGAGAATTGTGCGTGCGGATTCCGAGAATTTACATGCGAGCTGGCCGCCGCCATATTGGATTTGCTGCCTTTGCAAATGCTTGTTTTTCGAGAAAAGATACAATGCTCAACATCCATTCTTTCGACTTAAATTTCTTCTTTATATGTTGACAGATAACTAGTTTACATATCTATAGCGTCAATACGTGAGATAACTGGAAATCAAAGCAAAGAAACCTTGAGGGAAATCACAAACGTGAAAACCTACTCCTTGCCGTCGAAAACGTTCGTTGAAAACTTCAAACGTGACCTCAGGACATAGTCACGTGTTTCCCCGACGTTTGCCGTTTGACGTTTATAAGTAAAAACCCTGAACCTAATGTCTCTACTGTTTAAATGTTTCAAACTTGCCATAGTTTGGAAGTCTACGAAATCTCAGTATCTGCATTCCATAAATTTTGAAGCAACATTATAAAAAAGGGCATTTTTCTTTTATAGAGGCGTGGATGGGAGCAATTAAGGGTAATGTGCTGGTGATAATTGTTGATGTTCTATATAATATATTTGTCCTTATCATGATTTTTTCGAATATGAAGTAATTAAATCATGCAGACCATCATAAGAATAAAAGCAGAAATAGAAACCATGCAGTTGATGTGGAGGTTCGGTTAAGTTTGTTTATACTGTTTTTTGAAATCGTGAGCAATTATTAGTGAGTTAGAGTAGAAGGATTCAAACCTCATTTATTTAATCACTGTTCAAAAAGTTGGAAGTCTACGAACTCACAGTTTTGGCATTCCCTTAGTATTAAATCAATGTTATGTAAATCGGTGTATGTTTTGTTTTTACTTACAGTGGTAAAGTGGATAGTAGTAATATTGGAGTCGAACGAATACCACCTCGGGCGCACCCACCTAATTTTCCCTATTTCCTAAGGTTAACACTAAGGATTTTCAACTTACCTCGCTCACAAAGCTCGCTCGGTAAGTTGAAAACTTAGTGTTAACCTTAGGAAATAGGGAAAGGTGGGTGCTACTCGGTAGTATTCGTTCGACTCCAATATTACTACTCGCAAGAGAAGGATAAAAGGATGCCCATTTAGAGGGATGCAACATAAATGTACAAAAAAATGGGACGAGGAAGAAAAGGAATTCTTAGCCAAAGTCGAAAAAAAACTACAACTCCTAAAAACAGAATAACAACATCAGATTTAATAATTAAAAGCGAACCAGATAACGGTGAAGTTATAGACCCGCCAATACAGATTTCAGAACAGCTGCTCACAACAATGAAAAAAATGAGCCCACAAGATTTAAAGAACTCGCTAATCACACAGCAAGAAGAAGAGGAAGAAGTGGAAATATGTGAATTAACAGATCTGGAGGAGTTCGATTTGACAGGACCAGGAGAACCAGTTTATGAAACACCGATTATGACTTCACAGCTCTGCGGCAGAATAATGTCGAACGAGTTTAGCGAGGCCCAGGTGGAGTACATATTAAAGAAAAGTTTGGGCTTTTAGAGCAAAGCTGATAAATAAAAAAGTTGAAAGCAAATGTCAAACATAGCCGCAGCAGTGCAAAATCTGAACCCCGAGCAAAAAAAGGTATCTAATAAAAAGTTGAAAGAGGGGCTAGCGGAAATGGTGAAAAAGTTGGAAGAAGAGATAGAAAAGTATCAAGAAGATACACACGTGGTCTACAAAGGGCAGAAAATCAGGAAAACGTTGATTCAGCGCATACCGTGTACGGAGGAAGAGTGGGAAAAATACCAGCGGGATAAAAAGGCCTACGAAAATAAAAAACAAATCAGCTTCATAGATAAAGTTTTCTTCGCAGACGGCGCGCTGGACCGTGAAAACCTAACCAGCTTCATAGATAAAGTTTTCTTCGAAGACGGCGCGCTGCAATTAGAGAAACGCGCCATAAGTGTATAAACATGGCAGACACATTAGAATTAATAAAATCACTTCCGGCTGAACTTCGAGAACAAATCTGCAACGAGTATATTGTAATAAAACTCTGGCAGCGTAAAATGCTTGGCTGGGACGATGTCAGAAAAGAGATCAATAAAGGGTATACTTCAATGAAGCTCAAACAGCGTAAAACTCTCGGCTGGGATGAAGTTCATGCTGCAATTTATGAAGCACCATTTTGCGATCGCAATAAACAAATTGTAAGGGTCTTGTTTTGTTATAAATGTGACAGAAGCAGATGTTCGCGAAATGGTCTCTGTAATCTGTGCATTAGAAATGGATTCAGACACTATCTCGGCTATCCTATTTTTGATGAAAATGATTATGATGAGTGCTTCAAGAGATCTTTCTTCTCGAAATGGAGAGGAGTCTTTGCGTGACCTTTTCTCAGAAAGACCAGAGACAGGAAAACTACATGCATGGTTACACGTCGGCAAACTTACTACCTAAAAGAAAAATCATCTATTAAAATTAAACTTACTAATACACGTTTTGTATTAACTAGTTGTGATTCTGCGCGACTAGGTTGAGATAAACTAAGTGCAAAATATTGTCCCGCATCTAATCTTATTCTTGAACCGTTAGAAGCTTGGGGTGCAGCATATTGGTATTGTAAACCATCAGCATTACGTACGCTTGTAAATGGAACGTCAGTTAACAAACTGCCGGGTATTCTAAAACCAAAACCTATTCTTTCATAAGTTCGAGAGGAACCCTTTAGTTCGATAATTAAAGCTGAGACACCCTCAATTAAGCAAGGAAATGGCGCCATTACACGAATGTTATTACCGAATTTAACAAAAGTTCTATCACCTCCTTTATTTTCATTGTAGATCCATTCTCCAGTTATCACTATTCTAGGTTGCAAATTTTTTATCGCATAACCACTTAGATCTAAATCTTTTTGTAACCTGATTGTATCGTTGTCTATTGTGTACCCTCGATCATAATTTTTCAACGAAAAGCCGTTCATATCCAAATCGGTTTGTAGCGCGATTTCGCCGTCATCGATAACGAAAGCCTGATCGTAAACAGTTCCGTCTACATCTGTTTGATAACCTTTTACCCCATAAATAATCAAAGCAGCCTTTTCAAGTGGCGAAGAGCCATCATAACCCGAATTTGAAATATCAAGATGGATTGTGTTATCATTGTCTTTATATTTGCGCGTGTGAATAATGGTGCGTGAATATTTCGGGCTGTGACTGTTGAAGTGCTTGGTATGGTAATTAAGAGTATCAACCGGGTTAGGGGTTGAAGCACTTATAAACCAATTAGTATCAACTTTTGGGATAAAGAACTCGACACATATAGTGTACTCTCCTTCGGGCAGAGGTTTTTTATTCAACGCCAAACGTGAGTTGAAAGAATTGACACCAGTTCTTACGAGATTGAAAGTATAAGCTTTTTTATTCACACTGTGAAGGTTGGAGGTAAAGTCTTCAAACGTAACTGAAGTAACATTGTTTACATCTGTAACGCCTGACCCTCGCTCCAAATAGGCTAAGGCATTCTTTTTATGTGAGTGTCCTGCTGTAATTGAATTTGAGCCCACATATTTTTTCATTGAACCAAGATTTACAGCATCCTGATCACCCGTCGGATTCGCAAGTTGCTTTATCGCATGGTCTTTCATGAGAATATCTCCAGTAATATTAACGGTTGATACATCCCCACTATCACCCTTTTCACCTTTTTCACCTTTATCTCCCATAGCTCCTTTCGAACCCGCAGGTCCAGTTGCTCCAGTGGGTCCCGCGGGTCCAGTTGCTCCAGTTGGTCCTGTAGGTCCCGTTGCTCCCGCGGGTCCAGCAGGTCCGGTCGGTCCTTGTGGACCTCTTTCACCTTTTATTCCTTTTTCTCCAGCATCACCTTTATCTCCTTTAGGACCTTGTGGGCCAGTATTGCCCCTATCACCTTTTTCACCTTTAGGGCCACGCGCTCCAGTTGCGCCAGTTGGACCAGCAGGACCAGCAGGGCCGGCTTCCCCTCGGATTGAAGTAGACTCTTCATGTGTTTGAGTTGCACCCGTCGCACCGTTAAGAAACCCCATCTCTATATATTTTCGTCAAAATTTTTTAGAGTTTGTTTTTTTGGTTTGTCGTGGTATAAAAAAGAATATTTAGCATCGGTAGCCCTTTCAAGCAGCTCTCTGTCAATTCCCAATTCATCAGCAATACGGTTATTTTCTCTGGGAAGAAAGTTGAAAATGCAAAAGTGGCTACAATTATCTCGGATGTTTTTGGGGACCTTAAAATAGCTTTGAGAAAGATAAATGACGCTGCAATTGCGGTGGCGACCGTTGATAAAATAATCGATAATGTCGTTTTGGTTGCTTTCACAAACCATGTCATCGAAAATTACAATCTTTTGATTGTCAGTGGACAGCGTTTCCAAAGGGATAACATCGTTGGCGGCTTCAATAACATTATAGTCAGCCACAGGATTGACTCTTGTGTCGAAATCATCAATCATATATTGGTACTTGTCTTGATGCAGGTTCTTAGCGCAAAGGTAAATTTTGTCGTAGACCAACAGCCTGTAAAGCATATGCATGAGAATATTTGTCTTACCAGAGTTGCTTGGCCCGCAAATTAGCATCCGAAAGGTATCTGCTGGCATACAAGGGTGGCCTTGTTTGTAATTACTTTTTGTAGTCAAACTGGGGTCGTAATTGGGAATTTTCATTTTTTTCTGTTATATATACGGCAAAAATATGTCCATGAAGAAGTGGCAAAAACTTGTCAGCGAAAAGGCTGAAGTTGAGCAGCAGAACGACAAAATCCTCGCGGTGATAAAAAATACCAAAATCAATAAAGGGTTTGGCCAGCTATCAGGTGAGGATTTGTTCAAACCTATCACATCGCGGCTTGACAAACTCCAAGTAGGGGATAGCAACTCAGTTGCTGAGCCAAAAGAAGAGGTCCCAGACTATGGTATGGATGAGTTTGATTTAAACAACCCCTTCGACGGAGATTTTAACCCGGATGCGGAAACTCCACCTCCAACACCATCACCAACACCACCACCATCACCATCACCATCATCACCAACATCATCACCACCACCACTATCACCTACATCAACACCGTTGCCACCTTTAGCTGAAGAGGAAGAAACAGAATTAATGGAAGAAGAGCAACCAAGTACAAGTGGGGTAAAACCCCAACCAAGTAAATGGGGACCACCACAAGAACTGGTTATCAAGGGATCAGAGTCAACTGACCTGCAGACACTAAACAGCATGTTAACAAAAAATAAAAACAATCCGAACTATGTTGTAAAAAGCAAAACATCAAAATTTCACAACTACACATTGGCAGACATAAAAAAGGCAAGAGATGAAATTCTTGAAAGGAGAAAAAAAGGGATTAAAATACCCCAAAGGTATTTCGAATCGATGGAACCCTCAGACGAAGAAATGGAAGGAAGCGGAAGTGTTGATCCAAACGCTTTGGTTGAAAGGCTATACTTAAGCTTGGCGTCTATACAGGCGGGCAACACTTCACTGAAGCTGAAAAAACAGGTCCAGCAGATGTTGGGGTTGCTGGTAAAGCTAAAGGAAATAACACAAAAAGAAGCCCACAAAATTTTGGGAAGTATTATATAAGCAACATGTCAACCCATTTTCATTTCAACCTGTTGCTCGACTCGCAGCTGGCCAAACAAAACAACGCCAACAGCAAGTCACATGACTTCACAATTAACTTTGACCCACCAATCGCTTTAGATCCCTCCAAATCATACAAGGCGGCGTTAAATGAGCTGGTATCTATGACCTATTCGTGGTACAACATCGCGAAACTGTACAACAACAACGAATTCAAATGGCGGAAAAAAACAGAGAACTGGAAAACCGTGACAATTCCGGATGGAATGTATGATTACGACGGTCTCAACACCACCATCCAGTCGCTTATCGGAAGAGTGGATCCCAAGGATGAAAAATCCAAGTTTATTGTCCAGCTGTATTTTCACACCACAACGTATCGGGCGGTCATTCTGTTGCAGGACGGCTACGAGCTTGATCTAAGTGGAGGTGAATTCGCCGCGTTGCTGGGTTTTGACAAGAAAACAATAGACGGAGCGAACAATAGGAGCGACCGCGTGCCAAATATAACAAGAGGCGTCGACTGGATCTATATCCATTGCGATCTCATCACAAGGGCTGTGGACAACATCGGGGGCGACGTTATGTTTTCTTTTTCAACCGCTGAACTCTCCGTCAGCTACCCCTTTTCAAAAGAGCCCCACCGCCTCCTGTGGCACCCGGTGAACAAAAATAGAATCAATGCGATAAATATCAAAATCACGGACGGGCGCAACAACATTATAGATCTGAATGACCAAGACGTGGCTTTAAGTATCATCATTGAAGAAGAAACACCTAAGCGCATCTGAAAATAATTTACACATAAATAATTTACACATAAGTATAATAATGAATCATCCGAGCGAGTGGGCGAGATATTATGACGCGCCAAACGGAACCTATAGATACAGACACAAAGGTACGGGGGTTGTAAGAGACACCCTGATGAATATAGGAAAGCGGTTCAAAAAGCAAGTCACCCGAAAGACGTTGGAGAAGGCTGTAAATGAAGCCTCGAAGCAAATGCTGAAAAAAGCCGCAGAAAAAGCAGAAGAAAAAGCGGCTGACAAGATACAAGCGGTTTTGCGAAGTGGGGTTACCCCACGCCCCCAAGGTAAAAAGACACCAAGTGTAAAACCAAAGAGTAAAAAGACTCCAAGTGTAAAACCAAAGAGTAAAAAGACTCCAACTGTAAAACCTAAGGGTAAAAAGACCCCATCACAGAAACTTAGTACAGAGTCGAAACAGAAACTGAAGAAGATGCTAAACCCTGGGGTAGCAACTCAGTTAAGCGGGGATTCACGGAAAAAGTTGCAACAGATTTTAAACGCGGGTCGGGCTGCAAGGATGAAAGTAAACCAATTGATAGCAGAAAATTAAAATAATTTTTTAAAAAGATATATAAGGATTAGAATCACACTGAGCAGAAAATTAAAAAGATATATAAGGATTAGATTCACACTGCAAAGGTAGGATGTTCAGAAGCCACAGGCATTTGGAAAAAACAGAGTATGTTCGTATCATGTTAGACAAACCGATCACTATCCCGGGAAACAATCAGCACCAGGTAAAGACAAACTATAAATTCACACTCACCGACCGAGACAACTGGTATGACTGGTATAACGCCTACTTCCGGGCTGATTTCACTTTCGAGGCAACCGCAAATGGTGCGGCAGTTGCAGCAAATACCCAATCAGCACCCATTAACGGCTCATTTTCACTGATAAACAAACTTGTGGTAAAATCAACGGGCAAAAACATGTACAACGTAGACAACATTCACAAGCTCATATTTATCAAAAACTTGTTGGATTTTTCTGATGACTATGCGAGGAGCGCGGCAAAAAATCAGTTTTGGTATTTGGACACAACGGATAGCGATGTAACAGCCGCCGCTGCCACCAACCAAGGAATCAGAGCAAGGGGCTTGCTTGCCCTCGGCGACCCCCAAAAAACGGTTGAAACCCTCATTCCGCTTAACAGGTACTCATTCTTCGAAGAGCTGAGTGACAAGCTTCTTCCCCCCATGCAGATGGAGTTCGAAATTGAGCTACAATCGGATGCAGAGCTGATTTGGCAAAACGATGGCACCAATCGTAGGATAGTGGTGAGAAACTTCGAGCTGTGGGTTCCATTGCTGCGTTTCACCAGCGAAGGGCAGAAGCTCGCAAACGAAAACTTTTTGAAACCTCAGAAATGGACGTACCTGAATGAAATGATCCAACCCAGCAGTAGCCGGCGTGACGCTTTTGGTTCGTGGCAGATAAATCCCGGTATAAAGGATGCCAAACATGTTTTCATTTTCATTCAACGGTCAAGGAAAAAAGACGCCTTGACCGAAAACCCCTACTTCTTTGACACCTTTGACATTGATGGAGACAATTCAGCAAAACTTGCAACTTGCCGGCTACAGTACGGCTCTTCACAGTACTATCCGGAGCTGGACTACGACGAAAACTTCAAACTGCGCATTCTTAATGACTTAATGAACTACCGGTATCGCAAAAACGACTACAACACCGGTGTGCAGCTTCAGCCCAACAACTTCAAAGATTTATACCCAATACTCTATTTCGACTTACGCGAAAACAAGGATAACATGACCAACGACCCGAAGCAGATGGTTTTTCACTACAGGCTCAACGAGGCGGCCAACGCGCAAGACTACACCATTTATGCAGGAATTTTGTATGAGTCCGAATTTGCTCTCAGGCAGGTGGGTAATGAGCTGGTTATGGGTTAATGACTCAGAATTTATTTAGCATAACAAAGTTAATGTGTAGCAACTTTGTAGCAAATGAAAGTAAAATATAATTTTGTATGAAATGAAAGTAAAATAATTTTGTATGAAATATAAGAGATGACGACTTACTATCCGCACAAGATTTCACTTTCAGATGGGCAGAAGGTAAACCTCGCGCGGGCCTTTGGGCGAGGAGAAGCTGTTACGCTCAGATTTAAAAATGAGGCTATAACCGGCGGTAGCGACACTTTGCACTTGACCGCCAGGCAGATCAAAAAAATAGAGCGCGCTATCAAAAACAAAACGGGTGTGGACATAGACATGAGCAAGACACAAATCAGACGTGTGCGCAACGCTATCAAAGTGGACAACGCTATCAAAAAGAAAACAGGATCAGGCATGCAGGTAAAACCTCCAACAGGTGGAAAGGGAATGCGCATCAACCCTCCACCATATATGCGCCCTCCACCATTTATAGGTTCTTGGGGTGACCAAAAAAAAGCCCGCCTTCGTTGATGTCCCCTTAACTGATTATGACTTGCAGCGATGGTGCCAATACTTGAAAATCCCCATCAAAGGTATATTTGCGAGAGACGAGATCCACGTGAAAAACCACTCCCCTTGTATAATCAACATGGATGATCTTGGAGGGCCAGGCACCCATTGGGTATGCTGCTGGGATGGAACTGAATACTTCGACTCTTTCGGTTTACCTCCACCCGCGGAATGGGAAATTGAGTTGATTCTTGAAGGTAAACAGACCTTTCTTCGGAATGACAACCAGCTTCAGGAGGAATTCAGTGTGCGCTGCGGCTACTACTGTTTGCTTTTCCTGAATGAGCGTAACAAAGGGCGGACATTTCGAGATATTTTGAGCATGTTTTCTGAAAATACGCACGCCAACGAGGCTGTGGTGAAGGATTATTTTACACAGTGGGGTAAACCCCACACCCCATGAATTTTGGTTAATTATATAGAATGGATGTTTACTGCGTAAAAGAAAAGCGCTTCACACCCAATGTGACGGCAAGTGAAAAAATCACTACCACAAAAAACAATAGAAGAATGTTAAAAGTAAAATGCGCCAGCTGCGGCATTACCAAGACAAGGTTTCTCTCTGCTCAAGAAGGAGGTAATTTATTTGATTTCTTGAAGCATTTAAATCCAAAAGAAACATATGATGCAGTCAAGAAGAATAAAGTGCCATGGATTGTAGACTTCTCTAAAGGATTTTCACTTTTGAAAGATGCATTTAAACCTAATCCAGTTTCTACAAAGACTGCGAAAGAAATGGTAGCTGGATACAAACGTGATTACGCAAAGTATAAACGTAATGGTGGAAGTAAAAGTTATCATAATTGGTTGAAAGACAAAGGACTGATACAAAAACCGACATTTTAATCTTAGACGCTGATTTTTTCTTTAAGTATATAAAAAGATGAAGGTTTACTGTGTGAAAGAAAAGCGCTTCACACCCAATGTGGTGGGAAGTGAAAAAATCACTACCACAAAAAACAATAGAAGAATGTTAAAAGTAAAATGCGCAAGCTGCGGCATTACCAAGACAAGGTTCATACCAGTGAACGGAGACAAAAAAGGCGGCGCGTTGTCGTCGAGAAGGGGACCTTCGACTGTTGATAAAATTGCGTATGTTGCCTCGAACTTTGTGACCCCTGCCCCCAGTTTCGCTGCAGCGGCCAAAATACTCGGAAGCCAAGCTTTGAAAGGGGTTACAGACAACGTGAAGTATTTTAGGAAGAACCGTTAGAGGGCGTCACAATTTTTCTTGAAGTATATAGGTAGGATGGAGGTATACTGTGTGAAAGAAAAGCACTTCACACCAAATGTGTCAGGAAGTGAAACATTTGCAACCGCAAAAAATGGTAGAAGGCTGCTTAAAGTAAAATGTGCTAGCTGCGGCATTACCAAGACAAGATTCATAAGTGACAGTTGGGTTAAACCTGAAAATAATCAAGAAGGAGGTAATATTTTGGATCCAATATTTAAGTGGACCAGAAGTGGTTTACCCAAAAAGAAGAGAGATGAACTTGCTCGCGCTGAAAAAAGAATGTTCGGAGGTGGAGTTTTTGATACAGTTGGAAATACAGCTGCTGAAGCTTTCTTTGAGTACGGAGTTCCTTATTTAGCAAAGCAAGGTGTGAAACAAGGAAGATACTTTGCAAGCGAGTTTCTGAGACAACCAGAGTATCAGAAGAAGTTAGCCAATAAAGCCAAACCAATCGCGAGAAAAGCTGTTAATTACACAATTGATGCTTTGTCTGGGGATTTGTTGACTAAAGCCTCGAACAGATTAAGACCAAAAGATATGATACCGGGAAATAAGATGAAAGGTGGGTGTCACACAGCAGCCCAAAGTTGAAATGATTTTTGCTTATTATATAGGAAGGATGGAGGTATACTGCGTGAAGGAAAAGCGTTTCACACCCAACGTACCGGGAAGCGAAAAAAACACTACCACAAAAAATGGTAGAAGGCTGCTTAAAGTTAAATGCGCAAGTTGTGGCATAACCAAGACACGATTCATAAGTGACAAAACGCAAAGTGGTGGTAATTATGATATGAGAATTTATGCAGGTAATCGAGTAGATGACCCAACAAACCCTCTTTACCAACGTGGTGGGCGGGGTTTTGATTTGCATAAAGCCATCGGCAAGCTGCCTAAACCAAAAAAGGGGTGGACACTTCCGGGACACAACTACACAGGACCATACAATCCCCTTGAAAAACAGCTTTCTTATGACCCCAAGACGGGAAAGATCTTGAAGATTTATCAGCAACCCACAGGCGCCACAGATGCAGTTTCAATGCAGCATGATGTTGATTATGCCGTCTGCGCGGGCAAGAAAAATGAAAAAAGCTGCAAACATGATGCAGACAAAAAAATGGTGAAGGCGCTTGATGCTATTCCCAAAAACAAACGGCAATGGGGTCATGCTGCGGCCCGAAATGCAATCAGCTCGAAGCAAAAAGTAGGATTGGGTGTCGGTGAAACGATCAATAAAAATATCGGTGAAAAGATTCCGGGCTTTCAACCGGCTCAAGATGTGGCTGCTGCAATCATGGCTGTCACAGGTGGTGATAAGGATTTGTTTAAAAAGTATTGGAGTGGTGCCATCGCAAAAGGTGCCTTCAACAAGAAAACCGGTCTGTTCAGCAAAAAGTTTTGGACACACCCTAAAAATACAACTGGGCCATGTAATCAGATTGTATATAAAAATGGAAAATGGCATAACCAATATTGCGACTAAAATATTTTTAACACATATATAAGAAATGGATTCTGCAACAAAATTCAGGCGGGATGAAATAGAAATGATAAAGAAAAATCTTGAAAACCAGTTGGCGCATTACTACCAAACCTCAGCCAAGTTTAAACGGTGGCACACGCGGTGCCAAACGGTATGCGCGTTAACAGGCGGAGTTGCTACCATTCTTACAGGCTCTGGGTTGGCCGCTTCTCTTTCTGTGGTTGGTGTTGTTGTTGGCGCCCCTTTAATCGCAACGGCCACCTTGTTTTCATTGGTGTCAACCTCCTCCATCGTCACCGTCAAATTTTTCCTGCGTAAAGCGAAAAAACACGAAAAAATACAAACTTTGGCTGAAGCTACGCTGAGCTCAATAAACTCTCTCATATCGTCCGCTCTTGAAGATGGTAAAATCTCAGACAGTGAGTACCAAGATATTATCAAAAAGTACAACAGCTTTACTACTGCAAAGACAAAACTGCGTTTTTCAAACCACACTGACGGCGGGGTAAAGGTTAACAGAACATCAAAGACAACTTCTGTTTAATGGTGGGAACCCTGATACCTGTAATAAATAATTTGTTTTAACATTTCTTCTCTCCACCATTCGTTGAAACTTTTTTCGGCTTTATTTCTGGTTTGTACCATCTTCGGCAATCTTTTCGTGAGCTTTCCCAGTATTGCATTTTTCGCCGGCCAATCGATAGGTGAGACCTTTTGAAAATAGTTGTATAAAAAACAAACGTAGTTACACGACCCGGGGTAGCAACTCAGTTGCTGATTCCGCTTGAACTGGTGAATGATATTACCCAAAAAGGTCAGTCCCATTTCGTCACCGACCTGATCTACAGAAATGCCG
The DNA here is from genome assembly GCA_963693305.1 of Meandrina meandrites. NCBI lineage: Eukaryota > Metazoa > Cnidaria > Anthozoa > Scleractinia > Meandrinidae > Meandrina > Meandrina meandrites. Next base: position 6,825,811 of record OY855908.1, on the reverse strand, counting down.
GCTTTTTTTAGTACCGCAAGTAAATACCACAGTTTGAGGTGGTGTCTCTTCTCTCCAGGGGGCTCATCTGGCAGATAGCAACTGAGTTGCTGATCCCGTGGATAAAAGTCGAGCTCGATTTCCGGTTTGATTTCTTTTATTTTCGCTTCCTTCTTTTCCACGAACATTTCGATAAGCTGTTCACGGTTCGCTGGGTGCTTTTCCACCAACATTTTGATAAGCTGTTCGTAAGGGTTTTCCAAACTCATTTTTCAGCCATGTATATATGGCCGTGCATAATTATTTAAATGGACAAAAAATTAGCGCGCCGTTACTACAGTCCGCAGGGTTACTGGAAAGGTATCTCTGCCATTAAAAAATTAGCGGGCGCTGTGAAGGTTCCTGAAGTTATTGCCAAAGAATGGTTGTTCAAACAAGCGCTCTGGCAGATTTACCTCCCCGCTCCGCGTTACATTCCTCGCCCGAAATTTGATGTCCCTACACCCAACAAAGTCCATCAGGCAGATCTTCTTTTTCTGCCACACGATCAGCTGGGTCGTAAAACTTACAAATACGCGCTTACCGTTGTTGATATTGCCAGCAGATTCAAAGAAGCTCAACCTTTAACTTCTAAAAACTCTGATGAGGTTGCCAAAGCTTTTAAGACAATTTATACACGAGGACCTCTGAAGTGGCCACATATGTTGCAGGTTGATCCTGGGCGTGAATTCATGGGTGCTGTTACAAAAGAAATGGAAAATCACAAAACTTCTATCAGACGTGGCCACCCTGAAATACATAGAGATCAAGCTATCGTTGAACGTTTCAATCGCACCTTGGCTGAGCGTTTGTTTGGCCACCAGTACGCAGTTGAAATGCGTTCGCCTGAGGGTCAGCGATCTACAGAGTGGGTGAAAAGGCTCCCCAAAGTTGTTTCTGCTCTGAACAACCAAGTCACTCGATTGATTGGTATGAAACCTGCTGCTGCAATCAAGAAAAAACATGTTTATGCAGAGCCATCAACCAAATATTTGAGACCCGTTGGTTTGAACGAAAAAAAGCTCCCCTCCATCGTTATGGTTCGGTATTTGTACGAACCTGGTGAGCTTGAAGGTGGGACAAAAAGAGCCACTGATCCAATCTGGTCCTTGGATGTCTTTAACCTTGAACGTTCTTTTACCAAACCTGATCAGCCCGTTCTCTACTATTTGCGCGGTGGTCCTAAGCGTGGTTTTGTACGTGAAGAACTGCTTGTTGTACCGCCGAATACACAATTACCTCCCACTAACGTCACCTAGGGTGTACCCGCTTATTCATGATACTCTATTGGTTCTGTATGTATTCCGTCAGGCAGTACCCAACGTTTGTCGTAATACGCGCTCAACCCCAGCTTTTCTTGCTCGTATGTCACCATATTCCCGTCTCGCATTCTGAATCCCCGGTTTGTTGCCATGTCTTTGCTCCCGTTCAGCGCTGCTTTGAAACGTTGCCAGTTTATTTCGTTTTGCTTCTTCGACATTCCTTTTGTACTTAGCTTCTGCTTCACTCCATCTTCTATTTGATGTTCTGTATAGTAACATTTGGAGCACAGCGCGATCATCCGCTCCCCTTCAAATTCTTTTTTAAACAGCCCCGGTGTTCTCCCGCTCCACTTATCCCATGCCAGCCAATTCTTTTTTTGCTCTTCAAATTCCGCTTTCATCTCCGGCTTCACTATCTCTTCTAACGTTTTTCCCGAGATCGCCAGGTAGTTGCTGTCAGTGTCCATCTGGATCAGCTCGAAATCTTTCCTGTCCAAGTACCTGTCCAGGAAGTCGTAATAGAATTGCAACATTCTCAACTTTGCCAGCTGATATACCGCGATTCCGATTTGAAACGGTCTTCTGATTGTTATCCGCGGCTTCCGGCTTTCTAATTCATACGCCTGCCCTATCTCATCCAGATCTGAAAAGAATGCGCTTCTCAATGCCCGGTCTACCACTTTCTCATCCTTTGTGTAGATTACATTTGTTTGTCGCTCTAGCGCTTCGATCAGCTTCCCATACCCGCTGTTTCCCAGCAGTTTGAATATGTCCGCCAGCAGCGCTTTGCTTTTGTCCACATCCCCCGTTCGCCGCGCTTTTGTGACTTCTTTCACGAACCATTCGAAGATCTTTTTCGGTTTGTAATCGATTGTCCGATACACCCTTTTGATTATTGCCCCGTGGTTTATGTACCACTGCAGTAGCGGCTCGTACAGCAATATCTTCTCCGCTGACAATGTCCCCAGCAGCTTTTTGTTGCTCTCCACCGCTTTTCTCCCCGTTGCTTTCAGATATTTTTTCATGTGTTCTGGCACCACATTGGCCGGTACCACTTTTTTGTGAAAGAATGGACACATCTCTTCGAACTTTTGTTGGAGATGCTCTGGGATTTCTATGTCCACTTCCGCGTATCCGAACCAGCTTTTTTGTTTCAATCTTTGCGTGAAGTCTGCCGCTTCTTGCGCTAATTGCCAGCCATCTACGCCATCTAAATAATTTGCCTGGTCTGGATTGTTTGTTTGATGCTCTCTTGAATAGGCTGTGTAGTGCACCACTTTTTCTTTCCCGCAGGGCATATAGTTCAGCATGGTTGATAGATACAGCGCGTTTGCATCGTACCCCTGGATGTTTTCACACAGTTTGCTGTCTGGGTATTGATGCGACCTTATCCGCGTTTTGCCCGCCTCATGGTATCTTGTGAAAACCAGACTTGGTCCGCCTACCACCGCCCCTTTTAACATCTCATACGCTTCTTTACGTGGGGCGTAGAGTTCCGCTTTGCGCTCTATTGCGCCTTTTAAAAGATAGTGCAAACTCACCCCTGGTATGCTTACCGCGTCTTTCAGTATGTCTATCCCCTTTTCTATGTAGAACGCTTTCATTTTTTCCAGCGCTTCAAGCCCGGGTGCCACATCCAGATTGTTATAGTATTCCAGCCAGTCTTTGAACGTTTTCATCCCTTTTTCTTTGAACGTCTGTTTGCAGGCTTCCCATTGTTTTCGCGTCAGCACATACTCTTTTTTCAACTTTGAGTACCAATGCTCGTATTCCGGCAAGCCCTCGTAATCCAGCTTTTCTTCGCGGTCGAACCATTCGTATGGCAGCCACGATTTTGTTGCCTTGCAGTCGTACGCCTTTACCCATCTTTCGTAGCTCGTTCCTGGGCCTAAGTAGTTTATTATGTCCAGAAATCGCAATCTGTCTGTGAGTAAGAACATTATTTTGCTGCCACTTTTCGCCACTCTCACTTTGTTTGCCGTGTCCGCCAGCTCTTTCGCGAAGTGGTTTTTGATTAAATTGAGATCGTATGACCCGGAGTTGAATCCCAGTGTGGGCACCTGGTCGCACCATTCTTCTATCTTTTTCCTTTGGTCTTTGAAGATCAGGTTCACATCTGGTGGCATGAATTCTTCTCTCACTTGCTTCCTTATGTTTTTCTCCCTTCTCCCCAGCTCTTGCATGAACTTTTGAACTAACACTCTGGGATTTCTTGCGCAGATGTGCGTCACTTTCGGCACCTTTTTTCCTTCTTGTGTGACTTCGGTTTCAAGAGTGTCGCCGATGCTAACTGAAACCGGTATATGCTTGCTTTCAATCGTCAGATGTTTTGTTGGCTCTTTTCGTTGATTTGCAGCTCCGTACGCCTCAAAATCGTACAGAATCGCGTGTGGGTACGCTTTTGTCCGGGGTTTTGGCAGCTCTTCTCCGTGTTTGTCCGCTCCTCCTGGAACTAGCCATTGACATGACCAACATTCAATCACTTTGTATCCCACCTTTCGCAGATGGGCTGTGCGCCTTTTTGTGGCTTGGTAGAGCTCTTCTACTGTCTTGCCACCGTGTTCGATTATTTGTTCTCGATTTGGATAACATTTTGGACATCCGTGCCAACGACAGCCATGATACTGAAATACCACTTTTTTCTCGTCGTTGTATCCGTCTACCGGCCTTTTCTCTATCCAGCGTTCTCCCCCGTGCCCCGACATTGCATGCACTATTTTGAATTGCCAGTTTTTCTCCACGTACCTCAGCCACTGGATTGATTCTTTTGAGGCTTGGTGTTTTGGATAGAACGCTTTCTGGTACGCTGTCTGCGGTGCTTCTACTTTTTCACCCGGACAGTGGATCACCGTTTTGCCTTGGCTGCATCTTTCCGCGTGACGTTGGAGATTGCTTGCCTTTGTGAATCTTGCGTGACAGTGGTTGCATTCATACGATTTGGCCAACTTCGTGATGTCTTTTATCAGGAACGCGTGCTCTCCATAAATCCCTATTGTCATTACGTTTTTGATGCGCATTGGTGGGTTTCTCATTAGGTGCCATACTATTCTGGGGCTCGTTTCTAAGCCGAATTCGATTTCATCCGCGTTAGCCAACTCTGGTGTGTAAACCCTTATTCCCAGCCAATCTGCTAAAACCTTGCCCTTGTTCAGGTGCATTTCCACCTTTTCCAGTTCATCTAATGACGTTTTCTCCCAAGTTGATGGCATATTTCGGAGTTTGTAGAAACTCTTGGCAAGATCTCGTGCTGCTTCTGTGCTGCGATCCGGTCTTGCTCCTCTGTGTACGGCTATACAGCGCCATAGACACAGGTTATCTCTATACGTGTCCAGCGTCACCATTGCGTGATTTCCTCTTGCAAGGTTATGTAGCCAGTATGGTAATGGTCCTGTTCCCATCAATGGCTGGCGGTCTAGCACAACCTTTATATCGACGGTGAAATGCGATTCAAAGGTCCACTTTGTATCTGGTCTTTCAGTGTTATCCGGATCTAGACGCGCCGCCTCCATTTTTCTTATCCAATTCTCCGCGTCTGCGTAAGTTTTCATCCAGGGGGAGCCTTTATTTTGGTAGAAAGTTAGCCTGGTTCCGTCTTCGATGTTTTCAAGAAGATACGAATAGACGTGCCTCATGTAAAACGATGTTCCCACGTTCTCCCTTATCTTTTCCATAAACCTTGGTGTGAGGTCTTTATTTAGCCCCTCTACGATACGCCACCTCTTGTAACGTCTCCCGCTTGTCTCTTCTACCCCCGCATATTCCGTGTCTTCGTACAGATCCAGAATCTCATTCTGATAATCTGTTACCGTTTTCACCTTGTTCGGTGGGATGGGGTCGAATATTTTCAAAAGGGTTTCTTGTTTTCTGTTTCTGTTTCTGTTTCTGTTTCTTGGCGGTGGTATTGGTATTGGTTTTGATGGTTTTAATGGGGCTTTTAATTTTTTATTTACCCCTTCTGGGATTGGTTCTTCCAGCAGAGTATTTATTTTTCTTTGAATTGTGGGCGAATATTCTGCAATAAATTTTGATAAAAACCGCAAATCCTCGGGATCAAGATTTGCAAGCTCTTCTTCCAATGATCTGAGGTCTATGCTGTCCATCGTATATAATATGGAAAAATATTTTTTAATTTTTATTATTTAGAACTTTGTACATTTATGTTGCATCCCTCTAAATGGGCATCCTTTTATCCTTCTCTTGCGAGTAGTAATATTGGAGTCGAACGAATACTACCGAGTAGCACCCACCTTTCCCTATTTCCTAAGGTTAACACTAAGTTTTCAACTTACCGAGCGAGCTTTGTGAGCGAGGTAAGTTGAAAATCCTTAGTGTTAACCTTAGGAAATAGGGAAAATTAGGTGGGTGCGCCCGAGGTGGTATTCGTTCGACTCCAATATTACTACTTGGATACTTTCTCCAGGTAGTGTGATGTTATTAATTTTATTAAATCTACAATAACATTTACATTTACCCTTGTTAAAAAGTGGTCATGGTATATTGCTATTCCTGAGTTTTGATTGATTTACAGGCCACAGAATATGAGCGTATATAACATGGACCACTAATATAGTAGGTGTACGCGTCAGCAAGAACAGCCGGGGAGCTCAAATATTGCAATTTTTAATTTTGCGTGTTTTGACTTACGTTATTAAAATGTGTCTAACAACATTTGACATAGCACTGCAGCTCTTTTTTTTTGTAATTTTTTATTTTTTTTTCAGCACTCTGCTTATTATTTACAACACTTTACACGTTCACATAAGATTAAAAATAATTACAATATACATTACACATTAAACTACTTACAACTGATATACATTACACTACATCACTTAAAACAGCGAGAAAAAACAAATACTTTAAATCATTACTTGTAATATATTCAATTTAAAGAGAATCATTTACCTTTGTTACAATAAATAATTGTTGAAAAATTAAATAATTATTGCTATTTCACACATTCAGAAACACATTTAATATTCGAGCACACATACACTACATCACAACACACGACAGACCCAATTGTGTTCACATATTTCTTAGAAATTTGCCCCATTTCGCAGTATGGTTAGATAGATTATTTTTTGATTTTGCAATCAACAGTTCAAGATCTTGAACCTTTTTTAGTCTAGCAGTGAAAACATTTCCGAGAGGATAGGTTTTCTTACAACGGCATGAATGCAAATAATGTTTAGCGATAAGTATTACATGATTGACAAAAAACTCGTCTTCACAGCCCGGCATTCCAAGCAAGATTTCTCTGTTGCTGAGATTTTTAGCGTTGACTTTTAAATTGCAGAGCCACTTAATGACCTCTTCCCAGAAATCTTTGGCATAATGACAAGAGATAAAGATATGTTCGAGGGATTCGCTTTCTTTTCCACAGAAAGAGCATGTTGGGGAAGGCAACACACCAATTATATTTAAAAAGTCATTTGTCACCAGGTACCTGTTTAATAATTTGAATTGAAACTCACGCAGCTTTGTGTCGGAGGTAACACGATGCGGAAAGCTATATATTTTGCTCCAATCAAGGATATCATTTACAAAACAACTATTGTATTTCTTTTGAGCAGATGGGGTACTAATAACTCTATTTCGAAGTTCTTTATAAATGGTTTTTGAGACTGCTTTATTGATCGGAGTCTTTTGCCCATTTAAACTCAAGACAATTTGGTCCTGTAGATTAAATGTCCTTTTGTCAGAGTGAGAGGACCTCTTTAATAAATCTCGCCACTGACTTGGCATGGCATTTACCACAGATATAAGTTTAAAGAGATCCAAGGGAGTGAGGTTCAGCTCTCTCACCTTATGTTTGGTTATTAACTCGTTGTTTTCAGAAATAAGGTCTCCTATTCTTAGAATTCCCTTTTCTGCCAACGTTTTAGAGAATACAGGTTTTCCGTCGATACAGATGAGTTTATTGTTTCAAATTATGGTTTGGAGGATTGTATTTATATCATCAGTTAGTTCTACGCTTTGATTATTGCCACAGAATATTTTGAAAAGCATTTTAAGCAATCCTCGTAAAGTGGTGGTAGTTTAATTGGCAGCATTTTAACATCGAACTTGCAACCTAAGATAAGTTTACCTCCAACCGGCTTTAAATAATGCAGTAGGATAGTCTTCCAGCTATTTGGTTCGTCACTGGCTAACGTTTTACAGCACATAATTCTCTGAGTCTCAATCATAGAATTTAAATGTGGAGCTTTAAGTCCTCCGTCATTAAAATCACCAATAAGATCAGAGCGCTTAACTTTGTCTTGACCTTTCCAAATGAACTCAAAAATAATTTTATTCAGCTCTTTAACAAACTCTTGGTCCGAGCAAAGCATGCTCGCCCTATACAGGAAAATAGGAACTATAAATTTTTTGACGATTTGGATTCTGCCCATTATCGTGAGATCTCGCCATCCCCAAATATGTAATTTTTGTTTGATTGAGGTAACAATTTCGTCAAAATTTAACCTTCGTCTAGCACGTTGATCATAAGCAAAATGAACACCCAGGATTTTCACCGAGTGTTGAATTTTAAGGTTTCTTATTTCAATACCATTTCGTAGTGAGCAGTGCCCCCTGTTACCTAATGTCATAACTTCGGACTTGTCAAGATTAATTTTGAGGCCTGAACATTCTCCAAAAGCTTCTACTAGTTCCATAATTTTTTTTAAGTGAATGATCATTCTTTAAGTAGCCGGTTAGATCATCTGCAAACAAGCCCAGCTTTAGCTCCTGTGTTCCTACAGTGATTCCTTGAATGTCTTTGCTTCTGCGTATGCTTATACATAATATTTCTAGCACCATAATAAACAAGTAAGCAGAGAGGGGTCTCCCTGCCTTACTCCTCTTTCAACCGAAAAAGGTGCCGTACAAAAAACATTATTCAAAACACAGCTTGATATGTTTTTATAAAATGTATGAACCCACTGAATAAATGAATTTCCAAATCCGAAGGCATCAAGGGTTTTAAACAAGAAATCCCTACTTACAGTACCAAAAGCTTTCTTAAAGTCGATGCAAATCATTTTAGCATTGATGTTATATCTTTCCGTAAACTCCATCATATCATCTACTGTTCTTATTGCATCGAAGATTATTCTACCTTTCACGTACGCACATTGATTATAATGTATAATGTTAGGTAAAACTGTTTCTAGTCTTTTGGCAATGGCTTTTGAGCCTATTTTAACGTCAACATTGATAAGCGAAATTGGTCTCCAGTTCGATAGATTTCTTTGGTCTTTATCTTTTTTCTCAATTAAAGTGATAATAGCTTCCTTCTGGGAATTTGATAATTCGCCATGATCGTAAGAATAATTTAAGCTGTCTACCATGATAATCTTTCCTACAACTTCCCAGAAAACTTTATGAAACTCCACAGTTAATCCATCATTACCTGGAGATTTGTTATCTTGAAAAAGCTGAAGGCTTTTAAAACATTCGCTGATTGTTAATTTTCCTTCGCAGACTTGAGCATCAAGCTGTGAGAGTTTTGGTGTGTCAGGATTACTCAGAAAAGAGGTTAAGATATCCTTAGTTGGCGAGAGGGTATCACTTTTACAGAGATCAGAATAAAAACTTTCAATTTCTTGTCGTATTTTTTGAGGGTCTGTAATCAAAGTCCCTTCGCGAATAAAAATTTTTCGGACTGAACTTTTAATTTTATTATGACTCTCAAGATTTAAGAAATACTTATTGCTTCTCTCTGCTTTTTCATACCAAGTAGCTTTTGAACGGATAATCGCCCCTTCATCAAGTTATCGATAGATATCATCATATTCAATTTTAAGGACTCCAAGCTGTTCAAAATTTTATTTTGAGGGACATCTGCTGCAGTTTTCCTCGCATGTCCGAAGCATATTTTCGATATTAGAGACCCTTTCTCTCTTTTCACTGGCTCTTTCTTTACTATATTTCATTGACACGTGTCTGATTTTATATTTAATTAGATCCCACAAGACTCTCTTGTCAGTTACTTCGTTGAATTCATTTAGCCACTCCGGTACACTTTCGGCTATTAGTGTTACAAAGTTTGCATCATTTACAAGACTAGCGTTGAATTTCCAAAACGAAGGGCCGTATTTTTGTTTATCGACGCTGCTAAAATGCAAGGTGACCGCTGAATGATCCGAGTTAATCGAGGAGATGATGTCAGATTTTTCAATATCTTCCTGTAGTCCCGCGGTTATGTGCAGATTTTTATAAGAATTGTGCACTTTGTGATAAAAGCGCCAAACTTGGTGGGAATAAGCAGCATTACGCATAAAACAATTTCAGATATGGAGCTAGCGCCGAAATTAAGTCTGACGCGAATTAAGAGGATGTTTTGAAATGGCCGCCATCTTTACCGGAAGTGAATTTTGCACCAACAGGAAGTGGCTTAAACCTACTGTTTAAACAACCAGGTTACCATATTGAGAGACAAAAAATACTTTTAATCAATTTTATAGGTATTTAAATCATTGTCAAGGCGAAATTAACAAAGTATAAGTTATTCTAAACAAACTGGAACTGAATATCCTTAATCAAACCGGATGTGAATCTCAATATAAAGTCTATCTTTTCTACCGCAGTATTACAAACTTATTTCCAATCGATATTTTGGACACATTTTCCAAAATACTACTTACACGTATTAAAAATATTATTTTCCTAATATATGAACTTAGTTCTGCTGTCAGCCCGACATAACAAGCTAGGAGACTGGTGCAGAATCCCGTCCTACTTTGTGGGCATAGTTTTCCGAGTCGGCCATTTTAGATTTTTGGTTGTGCGACGTGCAGTCATGTTCGTGCTGGAAAACGTTTCAGTCTTCTTCTAGAGAGAGAGCAAATCTTAGCAAACCAATTCTATTTATTGAAAGTTACTATACAACAACAGAGGAAGTTGCTCAACATCAGATGTGAGGGTTTCACTGGCAGCACTGTAAGTATCCAAATTCGCAAATTTTACTGAAAAGTAAATTTTAACTAATACGATGCTAGAAGGACCTCTTGAATCTGAAGATGAGTTTTTAATGATTTTTCATCCACAAATATAAATGGAGTTCTTTGTTCCATTGATACTTTGCTTGTATAGAGCTGTATTAATTAGTGCTTTTGTATAAGGTTTAAGGGCAACGTTTTCAATATTTGTTAAACACGTTGTATACGTTATTTAATTCACATACCCGCAAGCAAGGAACAAGCGATTGCCCAAAAACATGTTTGCCTGTAGGTCCATTTATAATTACTGTTTTTGTTCTTTTCTTTTTACCTTTCATTTAGTGATTGTATTGAAACATCGGCCCATAAATGTCTAATAATAATGCTGAGGACGAAAACCAAACTGAAACTGACTGGAATTTATGTGTATTATGTCAAGAGAAAACTGAAGAAATTTTACAATGTCCAGCTGAATCAAAGAGGCCTGATGTTGGTGCCGGGTACAGAACGCTGGCTCAAAACATTATTAGATTTAGTGAGTTAGACAACATGCCGATTTATATTGCCTTGCCTAGACTAGATGACGGAAAAGGCATGGAAAATACGTTCCTTACTCACAAAGCACGATGGCATAAGAGCTGCAATGCTAAATTTAATTCTACGAAGCTGAAAAGAGCTGAAAAACGATGTTCCGCCGAGCAGGAAGGTCCATCCTGCAAGAGGTTTATGCGAAGTGCATCTCACAGTGATTCACCAACACCTATTGAAAACTGCTTTTTCTGTGAAGGGGCAGGAACTAAAGTCAACCCGCTGCACAGCGCATCCACATTCGGTTTGGATTCGCGTATACGAGATTGTGCAGTTATCGTACAGGATGAAGCTCTGCTAGCCAAGTTAAGTGCTATTGAGGCGAAATATCATTCAACCTGTTTAGTGTCACTTTATAATAGAGCAAGATCGGTTTCTACAGAATCTGTCGATAAGGAACCCAGTTCACTAGAAGGCATTGCGTTAGCAGAGTTGGTTTCTTACCTAGAGGAATCTCGAATGAACACAGAACTTCCTGTTTTTAAGTTAGTTGAGTTATCCCGTCTGTACAGCTCTCGAATAGAGCAGCTTGGTGTTAACAGTGATGGTCGTCTTCACACTTCGAGACTTAAAGACAGACTCTTAGCTCAGATTCCTCAGCTTGAAGCATACAAGCAGGGTCGCGATGTACTGCTTGCGTTCAAAGAAGATGTTGGACTTGCTCTTCAGAGAGTAAGCTATGAAGAAAGCTGTGATACAGAAGGGCTACACCTTGCAAAAGCAGCAAACATTGTCAGGAGGGATATGCAAGAGCTAAAACACAGTTTCAATGGATCATTTGACAAGATGTGTCAGGAAAACGCTGTTCCAAGCTCTCTGCTATGTTTGATCAACATGATTTTGCACGGACCAAACATTCAAAGTCAAAGCAGCAAGACTTCCGTTCAATCGGCCCTTAGCATTGCTCAGTTGCTGCAGATAACAGCTTTGTGCGTCGCCGTGAGGGAACTCTTAAACGTGAACGACACAACAGAAACAAGGAAACGCCACTTCCCATCTACATTGGCTTGTCTATTCACGCAAAAACACGAAGCCGTGATCTTGTGGATAGTTTTTATGATTTAGGACTTTCTGTTTCATATGACAGGGTTCTCGCCATTTCCACGGATTTGGGCAACAGCGTTTGTAAAAGATTTGAGATTGAACAAGTGGTTTGCCCTACAAGTCTTCGTAAAGGTCTTTTCACCACAGCTGCAGTTGACAACATAGATCATAACCCGAGCTCCACTACCTCGAAGGACTCATTTCATGGCACAGGGATTTCCCTCTTCCAACACTTTTCTAATCAGTTGCCTGGTGAGGAACGAGAGGCTGTCACGCTTGAACAGACAACTTCTGGCACAAAGGCAGTATCACAGCTACCTGAGTCATTCACTAACTTGCCTCCTGTTGTCCTGCAGAACAAGGATCCACCTGTTCCCTGAGACACTGTTAAGATGAAAGATGATTTGCAAGCCCTTAAGGCCGCTACCAAGGAAGACCTTCAGTGGCTTGACACAGTCATGGACACTGCCGGAAGAATAGAGTCATTTCAAGGTGATAAGAGTATTTCATGGGCAGCATATCATTCAAGTAAGCAAGAACAAACAGAAGATGTGCCCCGAGTTATTTCAAGCCTCATGCCTCTTTTTCCAGACCAAGCGAAGTTTGCAGCTATGATTTGGCATTCGATGGATGTAATAAAGAAAGCTGTCGAGCATCTAAATCCTGGCCAGATTCCTGTCATTGCAATGGATCAACCTTTGTTCACGATAGGTAAACAAATTCAGTGGAATTGGCCTGATAGGTACGGTGAAGATAAAGTGCTCATCATGTTTGGAGGCCTGCATATTGAGATGGCGTTCCTAAAACTGATCGGAGATTGGCTTGAAGACTCAGGATGGCTTGCATCTCTCGTAGAGGCCAAGGTTGCTTCTTTGGGAAGGGCCGAGGCACTTATCAAAGCCAAAAGTGTCACACGAGCTCGACGTGCACATCAAGTTACTGCAAGTACCCTTTACATTCTTTTGAAGAGAGCTTACATTCAGTACACTGCAACTTTGATGCAGGAGGAAACCGCCATGTCTTTTGATGACTGGTGCAAGCAGATGGCAGCATCCGTACCACAATTTCAGTTTTGGTGGATCACTTTGCAACTGGAGCTTTTGTTGCTGGCGTTTGTGCGATCCATCCGCGAAGCCAACTTTCGGTTGTATATAGATGCTTTAACGAAAATGGTGCCATGGTTCTTCGCATTAGATCACCCTAACTACGCAAGATGGCTTCCAGTCCATTTAAGAGACATGTGTGCATTAAAGGAGAAGGCTGCCAGTGTTTTAACACAGTTTGAGAAAGGGTTCTTTACGGTGAAAAAGAGTCAGAGGAAGTTTTCAGCAATTGCAATTGATCACGCACATGAACAGAATAACGCCATGGTCAAAGGTGATGGTGGAGCAGTTGGATTGACAGAAAATCCCAGTGCACTTAGAAGATGGATGGTTTCAGGACCAGAGATTTCCAGAGTTGTCAATGAATTCGAAGAGAGTATGAAATTCAAAACTGGGGACGAATTATCCAATGCAAAGCATCATGACGAAATTCAAAGTACTCAGTTGGCATTTGCCAAAGATGTGGATGCTCTGGTGGCGGCTATCGAGTCAATGGGTAACCCATTCGAAGAAGAGAGCCAGGATCTTCTTGTTCTTGACAGCAAAGACATTGCTGATCCCAAAGTTGTGATGACAGTAAAGCAGGTGGAAGCGCTAGGCGATGAGCAGTTTCAAACGTTCATAACTGAACGTTTAATAAACAGGGAAAAACCACTATCTGAGCCCATCAAACGGAACAAGCTGGCTTTATTCAGTTGTCCTCCACCAAAAGATGTTTCGAAAACCAAGCAGCAAATTACATCTCTGAAGAACGATTGCTCGCTGTTTTCAAGACTCTATATATCGTGTCAAACCAGAGAAGGTGATCTAGATGAATTCTTTAAACATGAAGATCAGGCGTGCCCCCCGTCTTTGTCTCACCTCGGCAAACTTCGTCTTCCAAGCAACAAAGCTGAGCTCACAGACTGCTTGCAGTCTTATTGTAAGCCCTGTGCTGAATTACCAGAGGATGTGGGAGTCGTCATTATTGATGGTGCTGCTCTGGTGAACATGTTAAAGCCCGGAACTGTGAAAACATTTTCCGAGTATGCTTCTCAATTGTTCTTGCCTTATCTTCAAGTTCAACTCCGGTATGCAGGCCGAGTAGACATTGTGTGGGATCAGTACATTCCAAATAGTCTTAAGGCGACAGCCAGAGGAAAAAGAGGAGGTGGTATCCGAAGGCGAGTGAATGCTACAAATCAGCTGCCACGCGACTGGAAAGGTTTCTTGCGGGTCGATGAAAACAAAAAGGAGCTCTTCAAATTTCTGGCTCAGGAAGCAATTAGCTTGGGTGGTGAGAAGCAAGTCATTTCTACCTTTGGTGAAGAGGTTATTTGTAATCCTTCCCGTGTTGATGTTTCCAGCCTAGCCCCTTGTAACCACGAGGAAGCTGACACCCGAATGATGTTGCATGCTTGAGACGCTGTAAAGCAAGGATTTAGCAAGATAGTTATTCGCACCGTCGACACGGATGTGATCGTTTTGTCTGTAGCGACTGTAGCAGAGTTTCAGCAAGTTGAGTTGTGGGTAGCATTTGGGGTTGGTGCCAATTTCCGTTATCTGCCTGCTCATGAAATCAGCCAAAGCATCGGGCAAGAGATGTCTAACGCGTTGCCATTTTTTCACGCCTTTACAGGGTGTGATACGGTATCCTGCTTTTCCGGACGTGGAAAGAAGACTGCCTGGGCAACCTGGAAGCTATTCAACAACGCCTTGCTGTACCTTGCTGTACGACAGAGGTAGCACGAAGAATGCAGTGAATGAAGCACGGCAACAGCTGTTTGCGCAGAAAGGAAGAGGCCTTGATGCCATACCTCCTACCAAAGCGGCACTTTTCCAACACACAAAGAGAGCTGCCTATCAAGCAGGCCATTGCTGGAGTCAAGCATGTGAGACCTATCCACAGCTTCCTTGTCCACGCGACTGGGGATGGTCGTCTTGTTCAAACGGTTGGGAACCGCTCTGGACAACACTTCCAGATGTTACAGCCAGTTGCAGAGAGCTTGTCAAATGTGGTTGTAAGAAGGGATGTCGTGGCAACTGTTCGTGCGTTAAAGCAGCCTTGAAGTGCACAGCACTTTGTGCTTGTAGTGGAGAATGCCAATCGACCACTGAGTAGTGCTAACTGTGTTTAAAACATTGCATGTCAGCTTCCTGTAAAGTACTATATAGACCAAATGAATGAACGAATGTAACATTTTCAACTTCCTGTAATCAGAAAATCATTTCAATTTTGTTAAGTCATGATGGAAAACAATATATTTGACCCACTATTTTGTCAACAATGCACATCAAAGAAAAATGAATTCGTAAAGCCGACTTTGAGAATAAAACAAAAGGCATTTGGCAGTTTTCGGTTGTCCTAATTTTCACTTCCGGTTTATCGGAGCGGCCATTTTGAAAACCCTAAAAACATGTCAAATACTTTTCTTTGAGGATAGTTCCATATCTCAAATTGTTTAAGACGTGGAAAAGGTCTTTTGCCTAAAATTTGATGCTTTTTTAACACCAAAACGAAGGCATTTGGCACTTTTCCGTTGTCATCATTTTCACTTCCGGTTTAGCTGAGCGGCCATTTTGAAAAACCCTCAAAACATGTCAATTACTTTTCTATTGGGATGGCTCCATATCCCACATTGATAAGCACCTAGAAACGGTCTTTTCTGCCAAATTTGGTGCTTTTATCACAAAGTGCACAATTTTTACACATAACCGGGTAGCTACTGACAGGCATCGCTTACTAACCAAAACTCAAGTCTCCTCTGAATAAGAGGTTTCTTTTGTCTCCAAGTAAAACGTTTGACCTCCGGGTTTCTGATTCGCCAAATGTCAGTTAAATCGAAATCCAGGCATAGATCTTCAATACATTTAACTGAGGCTTTCTTTGTCTGATTCCCTCCAGAACAGTCCCACGCGGGGTCTAATGTGACATTAAAATCGCCTCCAATGATTATTTTATTTTCTTTGCCGACAATATTCTCTTCGATCTTCTTATTTAAATTTTCGTAAAAACAACATTGACCTTGGACGCAATTCGGAGCATAAATGTTTACAAAAAAAAACGAAGACCCCTGAATTTCAGCATCTATTATGATATAACGGCCCAGATCGTCGGAGATAATCGAATTTAGCTTGAAGTCTACATCGTTTTTAACAAGAATCATTACTCCACAGCTGTGATTGGAACCAGGTGAAAAATATAGCTTACCTTGCCACTGTGTCTTCCAGATATTTTCGACGTCTTTAGTGCTATAGGTTTCGTGCAGAAAAACTATGTCGTATTTTCGTTCGTTTAACCAGCAGAAGAGAGCCTTCCTCTTTGTGGATGACCGTATCCCTCGAACATTCAGAGACAACAATTTAAAATATACATGGGAATTTTCGAATGCGAGCGTAAAAACATGTGCAAATTACTAACATGTGCGGCGCAAATAAAATATAATTGAACACTAACTGGTCATTTTTAACACATATACGCAAAACAAAATATAATAGTTGATTGGGTTGCTGATACCTAAATCATAAATGCAACCCATGGGATATGGAGCTTTTGGCGTATTGTTTCCAATGCAAATATGCACCATCACTCCCGCTATTTCAACCTAGGAAAAAAGAAGCTTGCAAATTTTGTAATCAGCAATATTGGAATACGGTAATAAAGTACCTGACTGATTGAAAATAAAAATCTTAGGTAACTAAATGTCCATCAACGAACAGCTTATCAGGCTCTTTCTTGTCGAAAAAGGCTCTTTTGACATCCTCCCTCGCACGCTTTTACCGCAGCCACAATTTCCTTCGCCTCTCTTGTATTTCCTTGGGGTAATTGGCAAAAAACCTTCACATCGATATCATCTTTCAACTCCAGGGCTCGTCTAAAAACTCTCTCCCTATCAGGAAAACGGAGGAAACGAGCAATAATTGGTCTTGAGGTTCCTTGCTTTTTAGCTCCATACGGTGAACCCGTTGGAACTCGATATTGCGAGCATCATCGACTTCTAATTCTCTCTCCATAAACCGATAAATAAGCTCTGCGCTGTCTTCAGTTGTATCGGTGGATTCCGGGATGTTGAAAAAGCGCAAATTCTCCCTACGGCTATAAACATCCTGGTAAAGAATGCGGTCGCCTAGATTTTTAATCTCTCTTACATTTTCGTTGACTTGTGACTTCAATTCCTCCACCTCTCTGTTTAAAAACTTCAGGCTGTTGTCCATTACACCCACTGACTTCTCAACAGCGCTGGTTTTAGCGCTGAGCGTGGCTATTTCTGCTTCAATAGTTTTTACGGAGGATTCTAAGACATTGAATTTCTGCAGCACTCCTTCCACCATACTTTCAAGGCCGCTGAGCTTTTGGAGAACGAGCTGAATCTTCGAACCGAGATCTTCAGCCATCCCGAGCGCCATGTTGATCTCGTCGGTTGTTTCGGACGGAGATCTTGGTTTTTTCTCTTTTGGCGTCGGAGCACTTTCTGAGCTGCTACTGCTTCCTCTTGTTTTGCGTTTTAGGACACTGATAATCTCTTTTATACAAACAGTTGCAATGTAAGATAAATACGTCGAAACAAGCGGGAGCGATTTTAGCTACGTCTTTACTCGGCCATGACAGACCCAGAGCCCCGCACTGCAGTTCTGATGCAATGTTTAGTTAGGGAAGTTTCAATGAGGGCTAATCTAAGCTCAGTTGAACGAAAATTTCTGTAATAAATGTCTTCTCGAACCAACAAGACTGTATCTGATTCATTCCGGTATAGAGCGAGAGGTGATCGAAACCCTTCTAAATCTGGGTATGGGCCCAAATGAACTAAAAAACGAATGCCTCAACGATGATCGCTTCACTTTCAAGCAAATCCAGAAAAAACGGTTTCTCGGTGCGGTTTCTTGCCGTTTTGCGTTTTTCTCCTTGTGGAGCATGGCCTCTTTGTTGCGGGGCGTCGTCGTTCGTTTGGCGCAAGCGCACATAAGCCACGTCGCTTACCATGTTAACCATGACAACTTAAATACATGGTTTTACTTTTTCCATGCATGCAATTTTCTTCTTTTATTATGGTTGTGAGGCTCCGCTCTGCGCCCCTTCGCGGCGCTGGAGCTCAGCGGTGAATTGACAGCTTTAATATATTTTGAACAAACATTATGTAAAATCGGATGTTTTTGTTTTCTTACAGTGGTATCTGCGGTAGCTGCTGCAGGTAATGTGATTGTTGTCGTTGCTGCATCATTCTAACGTCTTTATTGAATCACTTTTTAAACTTTGACACTTGGCATAGTATGGAAGTCCGCAAGCTGTCACGCTGTCAGCATTCACTTAACTTTGAACCAACATTATGTAAAAGCGGATTTGTTTGTTTTTCTTACAGTGGCCATCATGGGAGCTGCTATGGGTAATGTGATAGTGATAATTGATGCACTTCTATATTAAAATATATATTCGCCAATATTATGTTAATTTTAAGTGAACATGAAGCAGCAAAATCCTGCAGACCATTATTACATCGTTAAGTTGAACAAGGAGAAATACTTGGCGAACACACAGTAGTTGTGCTGGTGCTTCCCAGTTTCTTTTAAGTGCCTGCCTAGACATGACTTATTTCGACTAATATAAAGAATTTCCGCTGGTACGGTTACAAAATTTTAAGTCAGTGTTATGTGTCCTGTCTTGCCCTCATGAGCAGACAAGTATAGCATTACCCAAACTTATTAAAAAAGAAACGTCAATGGGCGCGTAAAATTGGTGTATTTCAAGACGATAACTGCTTCTCTCCTTCAGGCAGTACAACGATGACGTTCACAGGGAAGGAAAGGGAGAAAGTTCAACATTGTAGTTTTTTTTCTAACTTTACCCAATCTTTTCTATAATGCTCTTTTTGTTATTCTATGCAAGACCGAGAGTGTTTTTCGTTCGATTCTAAGGTAGTCTAAGAGATTGCCGGTTATATGTGTTACTCCGAAAAAACCGAAATACCGTGCTGCTTTTAAAAGATAATGATTTTTTCAGACAACCGTTTTTCTTTCTGGTTTAGTTTGGATTTAAGTATGGATCCAAGAAATTACTTCATTGCTCTTGGTAAAGCACTAACTGACAATTAGGTGTGCACGTATATAAGATCAACTTTGCGTTGCAAAACGTTGTTACAAACCCTTGTTATAACCCTTGTGGAATTTTGTTGTCATTCCTCATCTACCTCCAGTAGGAAATGGTAAAAAACCGTTCAGTTTAGTGTGTATATACCCTTTTTGAAAATAAAATCGATTTTGACTGACTTAGTGTAGCGCCATTGTAACGTATGTATTGAATCACTGTTAGTATGGAAGTTTACGAAATGGCAGTTTAAACAATACTTTAATTTTGATCCAACATTTTGTAAAAGCCGATGTTTTTGCTTCCTTTTTAGAGGCATTGATAGGAGCTATTAAAGGTAATATGACAGTGATGATCAGATTGTTAGTCTATGTAAATTTATATTTGCTTATTGTGTAGTTAATTATTTAACGTTCATTTAGTTACTGTAGCATTATTTATGCGTCATTTATTCAATAGCTTTTTAAATGTCTCACACTATGCATAGTATGTAGGTCTACGAACTCTCAGTTTCAGCATTCCATAAATTTTGAAGCAACATTATAAAAAAGCGGATTTTTTTTTTCAGGGGCGTGGATGGGAGGAGTTAATGGTAAAGTGATGGTGATAATTGTTGATGTTCTATACAATATATTTGTCCTTATCATATTTCTTTCGAATACAAAGTAATTAAATCATGCAGACCATTGTAAGAAGATCTTAGGCCTGGCTCAAACTCGTTGCATTTTTCATGCGCGGGAAAAAAATCCCAAAATAAGTGCATTTTAAATGCGACGTTTAAAACCAAATGCCGAATTTTTTAATCCTGGTCGACTCGAATAAGTATTGTATATGGTGCATGTATAATGCGACGTTTAAACCACCAGGACGTATTTTACCAAGTTCCAAAAGCAGAAATACAAACCATGTAGTTATTGTGCAGGTTCGGTTTAGTTTGTAAATACAGTATTTTGAAATCATAAGCACTTCTTGCTGACTTAGAGGAGAAGCATTAAGACGTCATTTATTTAATTACTGTTCAAAAATTTTAAAGTCTACAAACTCACAGTTTAAGTATTGTCTTAGTTTTAAATCAACGTCATGTAAATCGGTGTACATGTTTGTATTTACTTACAGCGGCAAAGTGGATACGTTCTGCAAGTAATTATGTAGTTGTTGTGCAGGTTCAGTTTAGTTTGTAAATACAGTTTTTTGAAATCATAAGCACTTCTTACTGACTTAGAGTAGAAGCATTAAGACGTCATTTATTTAATTACTGTTCAAATTTTTTTTAAGTCTACGAACTCACAGCTTAAGTATTCCCTTGATTTTAAATGAACGTTATGTAAATCGGTGTACGTTTTTGTTTTTACTTTCAGCGGCAAAGTGGATACGATCTGCAGGTAATTCTTGTAAATCTATAATAAAATTTGTTAAAAACTGGTCATGGTATACTGCAATTCCTGAGTTTTGATTGATTTACAGGCCAAGGAATATGAGCATATATACCATGCACCACAAATATAGTAGGTGTACGCGTCAGCAAGAACAGCCGGGGAGCTCAAATATTTCTATTTTTGCGCGTTTTGACTTACGTTATTAAAATGTGTTTAACAACATTTGACATAGCACTGCAGTCCTGATGAAATGTTTAGATAGGAAAGTTTCAATGAGGGCTAATCTAAGCTCAGTTGAACAACAATTTATGTAATGTCTTCTCGAACCAACAAGACTGTATCTGATTCATTCCTGTAAGAGAGCGAGAGGTGATCGAAACCCTTCTAAATCTAGGTATGGGCCCAAATGATCTAAACAAGGAATGCTTCATCGATGATCGTTTTATTTTCAAGCAAATCCAGATCATCAGTGAGAAAAAAAAAATAATAAAGTAAGCGATACGTGAAGCTTATGGCTCGTCTTAATTGACGACCGGAAATCGGTTTCTTGGTGCGGTTTCTTGCTGTTTTACGTTTTTCTATTTGTCGAGCATGGCCTCTCTATGTTGCTGGGCGTCGTCGTTCGTTTGACGCACGCGCACACGAGCCATGCCGCTTACCATGTTAACCATGACAACTTAAATACATGGTTTTGCATGCATTTTTCTTCTTTTATTATGGTTGCGAGGCTTCGCTCTGCGCCCCTTCGCGGCGCTGGAGCTCAGCTGTGAATTGACAGCTTTAATATTTCCTTAATTTTGAACCAACATTATGTAAAAGCGGATGTTTTTGTTTTCTTACAGTGGTATCTGCGGTAGCTGGCGCAGGTAATGTGATTATTGTTGTTGCTGCATCATTCTAACGTCTTTATTGAATCACTTTTTAAACTTTGACACTTGGCATAGTAAGGAAGTCCGCGCAAGCAGACGCTGTCAGCATTCACTTAACTTTGAACCAACATTAAAAGCGGGTTTGTTTGTTTTTCTTACAGTGGCCATCATGGGAGCTGCCATGGGTAATGTGATAGTGATAATTGATGCGCTTGCATATTAAAATTTATATTCGCCCATATTATGTTACTTATAAGTGAACATGAAGCAGTAAAAGCCTGCAGATCATTATTACATCGTTAAGTTCAACGAGAAGAAATACGTTGCAAACATACAGTAGTTGTGCTGGTGCTTCGTAGTTTCTTTTATTTGCCTGCCTAGACATTGATTATTTCGACAAATATAAAGAATATCCGCTGGTACGGTTACAAATTTTAAACTCAGTGTTCTGTGTCCTGTCATGGCGTCATGAGCAGATAAGTATAGGATTACCCAAACTTGTTAACGTCAATGGGCGGGTAAAAATTGTGTATTTCAAGACGGCAACTGCTTCTCTCCTTCAGGCAGGACAACAATGACGTGCACAGGAAAGGAAAGGGGAACAATTCAACATTGTAGCTTTTTTGTAGCTTTCCCCAATCCTTTCTAAAGTGCTGGTTTCGTTCCTCTATGCAAGATCGAGAGTATTTTTCGTTCAATTCTAAGGTAGTGAAAGAGATTGCCGGTTATATCTGTTACTCGGTAACAACCGAAATACAGTGCTGCTTTTAAAAGATAATGATTTTTCAGAGAATCGTATTTCTTTCTGGTTTAGTTTGGATTAAAGTATGGATCCAAGAAATTACTTCATTTCTCGTGATAAAACACTAACTGACAATTAGGTGTGCATGTATATAAAATCAGTATTGCGTTGCAAAACTTTGTTGCAATCCTTTTTTGTAACCCTTGTGGAATTTAAAAATGTTGTTGGGATACCTCATCTACCTCCAGAAGGAAATGGTGAAAAAACCGTTCAGTTTAGTTTGTTTATACTATTTTTTTGAAAATAAAATCGCTTGTGACTGACTTAGTGTAGCATCATTGTAACGTATGTATTGAGGCACTGTTAGTATGGACGTTTACAAACTGGCAGTTTAAACATTACCTTAATTTTGATCCAACATTTTGTAAAAGCCGATGTTTTTGTTTTCATTATAGAGGCATTGATAGGAGCTATTAAAGGTAATATGACAGGGATGATCAGATTGTTAGTCTATATAAATTTATATTTGCACATGTGTAGTAAACTGTTTTATTTTCACTGACTTAGTGTAGCATAATTCAGACGTCATTTATTCAATCACTGTTAAAATGTTTCAAACTTGGCATAGTTTGGAAGTCTACGAAATCTCAGTATCTGCATTCCATAAATTTTGAAGCAACATTCTAAAAAGGCGCATTTTTCTTTTATAGAGGCGTGGATGGGAGCAGTTGAGGGTAATGTGATGGTGATAATTGTTGATGTTCTACATAATATATTTGTCCTTATCATGATTTTTTCGAATATGAAGTAATTAAACCATGCAGACCATCATAAGGAGACCTCACAAGCTCTAAATACAGAAATAGAAACCATGCAGTTTGTCTGGAGTTTCGGTTAAGTTTGTTCATACTGTTTTTTGAAATCGTAAGCAATTATTACTGACTTAGAGTAGAAGCATTCAAACGTCATTTATTTAATCACTGTTCAAAAAGTTGGAAGTCTACGAACTCACAGTTTTGGCATTCCCTTAGTTTTAAATCAATGTTATGTAAATCGGTGTATGTTTTTGTTTTTACTTACAGTGGTAAAGTGGATACTTTCTCCAGGTAGTGTGATGTTATTAATTATTGTAAATCTATAATAACATTTATATTTACCCTTGTAAAACTGGTCATGGTATATTGCAATTCATGAGTTTTGATTTATTTACAGGCCACGGAATATGAGAGTATATAACATGGACCACTTATATAGTAGGTGTACGCTTCAGCAAGAACAGCCGGGGAGCTCAAATATTTCAATTTTTGCGTGTTTTGACTTACCTTATTAAAAGGTGTATAACAGCATTTGACATAGCACTGCAGTTCTGATGCAATGTTTAGATAGCGAAGTTTCAATGAAGGCTAATCTAAGCTCAGTTGAACGAAAATTTCTGTAATATATGTCTTCTCGAACCAACTAGAGTGCATCTGATTCATTCCGGTAAGAGAGCGAAAGGTGATCCAAACCCTTCTTAATCTAGGTATTGGCCCAAATGAGCTAAAAAAGGAATGCCTCAACGATACACCCTTCATTTTCAAGCAAGTCCAGATTATCAGTGAGAAAAAAATAAATAAAATAAGCGATACGTGAAGCTTATGACTCGTGTCAATTGGCGACCGGAAAACGGTTTCTCGGTGCGGTTTCTTGCTGTTTTACGTTTTTCTATTTGTCGAGCATGGCCTCTATGTTGCTGGGCGTCGTCGTTCGTTTGACGCATGCGCACACGAGCCACGCCGCCTACCATGGTAACCATGACAACTTAAATGTATGGTTTTGATTTTTCCATGCATGCATTTTTCTTCTTTTATTATGGTTGTGAGGCTCCGCTCTGCGCCCCTTCGCGGCGCTGGAGCTCAGCTGTGAATTGCCGGCTTTAATATTCCCTTAATTTTGAACCAACATTATGTAAAAGCGGATGTTTTCGTTTTCTTACAGTAGTATCTGCGGTAGCTGCTGCAGGTAATGTCATTATTGTTGTTGTTGCATCATTCTAACGTCTTTATTGAATCACTTTTTCAACTTTGACACTTGGCATAGTATGGAAATCCACAAGCTGTCACGCTGTCAGCATTCACTTAACTTTGAACCAACATTATGTAAAAGCGGATTTGTTTGTTTTTCTTACAGTGGCCATCATGGGAGCTGCTATGGGTAATGTGATAGTGATAATTGATGCGCTTGCATATTAAAATTGATATTCGCCCATATTATGTTACTTATAAGTGAACATGAAGCAGTAAAATCCTGCAGACCATTATAACATCGTTAGGTTCAACAAGCAGAAATACGTTGCGAACATACAGTAGTTGTGCTGGTTCTTCATAGTTTATTTTATGTGCCTGCCTTGACATGACTTATCTCGAGCAATATATAGAATATCCGCTGGCGCGTTTACAAACTTTTAAGTCAGTGTTATGTGTCCTGTCATGGCATCATGAGTAGATAAGTATAGCATTACCCAAACTTGTTAAAAAGAAACATCAAAGGGGGGAGTACAAATTGTGTATTTCAAGACGACAACTGCTTCTCTCCTTCAGGCAGTAAAACAATGACGTGCACAGGAAAGGAATGGGGAACAATTCAACATTGTAGCTTTTTTTGTAGCTTTACCCAATCCTTTCTAAAGTGCTGGTTTTGTTCCTGTATGCAAGATGGAGAGTATATTTCGTTCAATTCTAAGGTAGTGTAAGAGATTGCCGGTTATATCGATTACTCTGTAACAACCGAAATACCGTGCTGCTTTTAAAAGATAATGATTTTTTCAGAGAACCGTTTTTCTTTCTGGTTTAGTTTGGATTAAAGTATGGATGCAAGAAATTACTTCATTGGTTTTGGTAAAGCACTAACTGACAATTAGGTGTGCATGTATATAAAATCAACCTTGCTTTGGAAAACGTTGTTACAAACCCTTGTTGTAACCCTTGTAGAATTTAAAAATGTTGTTGTCATGCCTTATCTACCTCCAGAAGGAAATGGTAAACAAACCGTTCATTTTAGTGTGTATATACCCTTTTTGAAAATAAAATCACTTTTCACTGACTTAGTGTAGCATCATTGTAACGTATGTATTGAATCACTGTTGGTATGGAAGTTTACGAACTGGCAGTTTAAGCATGACCTTAATTTTGATCCAATATTTTGTAAAAGCCGATGTTTTTGCTTCCTTTATAGAGGCATTGATAGGAGCTATTAAAGGTAATATGACAGGGATGATCAGATTGCTAGTCTATATAAATTTATATTTGCACATGTGTAGTAAAATGTTTAATGTTCACTTAGTTACTGTAGCATCATTCAGACATCATTAATTTTATTCAATAGCTTTTTAAATGTTTCACACTATGCATAGTATGTAGGTCTACGAACTCTCAGTTTCAGCATTCCATAAATTTTGAAGCAACATTATAAAAGAGCGGATTTCATTTTTTTTTTCAGTGGCGTGGATGGGAGGAGTTAATGGTAAAGTGATGGTGATAATTGTTGATGTTCTATACAATATATTTGTCCTTATCATATTTCTATCGAATATAAAGTAATTAAATCATGCAGGCCATTATAAAAAGATCTTAGGCCTGGCTTAAACGTCACATTCTATATACCCGGAATCAAATTGCCAAAATAAGTGCATGTAAAATGCGACGTTTAAAACAATTGAATTCGTTCGATTTGAATTAAATGCGAGTTCAGTCGAATATTCGACTGTTCCAGTTTCATTGCCGTTCATAGCTGTTCTTTGCGGAACAACAACGTGAAATGACCAGATTTTGAATATTGTGGACAACCTGAACAACGACGGATAATTTTGGGTTTTTATATTTCGAATTGAACGCTCAGCAATTAAATGTGACGTTTGAAACCAAATGCCGAATTTTTAATCCAAGTCAACTCGAATAAGTATTGTATTTGTCGCATGTAAAATTCGACGTTTATACCACCGGCCCTTACTTCAACAAGTTCCAAAAGCAGAAATACAAACCATGTAGTTATTGTGCAGGTTCGGTTTAGTTTGTAAATACACTTTTTTGAAATCTTAAGCACTTCTTACTGACTTAGAGTAAAAGTATTAAGACGTCATGTATTTAATTACTTTAAGTCTACAAACTCACAGTTTAAGTATTCCCTTAATTTTAAATGAACGTTATGTAAATTGGTGTACGTTTTTGTTTTTACTCACAGCGGCAAAGTGGATACGATCTGCAGGTAATTATTGTAAATCTATAATAAAATTTATATTTACCCTTGTTAAAAACTGGTCATGGTATATTGCAATTCTTAAGTTTTGATTGATTTACAGGCCACGGAATATGAGCGCATATACCATGGACCACTAATATAGTAGGTGTACGCGTCAGCAAGAACAGCCGGGGAGCTCAAATATTTCTATTTTTGCGCGTTTTGACTTACATTATTAAAATTTATCTAACAACATTTGACATAGCACTGCAGTTCTGATACAATGCTTAGATAGCGAAGTTTCAATGAAGGCTAATCTAAGCTCAGTTGAACGAAAATTTCTGTAATATATGTCTTCTCGAACCAACTAGAGTGCATCTGATTCATTCCGGTAAGAGAGCGAAAGGTGATCCAAACCCTTCTTATTCTAGGTATGGGCCCAAATGAGCTAAAAAAGGAATGCCTCAACGATGATCGCTTCATTTTCAAGCAAGTCCAGATTATCAGTGAGAAAAAAATAAATAAAATAAGCGATACGTGAAGCTTATGGCTCGTGTCAATTGGCGACCGAAAAACGGTTTCTCGGTGCGGTTTCTTGCTGTTTTACGTTTTTCTATTTGTCGAGCATGGCCTCTATGTTGCTGGGCGTCGTCGCTCGTTTGACGCACGCGCACACGAGCCACGCCGCTTACCATGGTAACCATGACAACTTAAATGTATGGTTTTGATTTTTCCATGCATGCATTTTTCTTCTTTTATTATGGTTGTGAGGCTCCGCTCTGCGCCCCTTCGCGGCGCTGGAGCTCAGCTGTGAATTGCCGGCTTTAATATTCCCTTAATTTTGAACCAACATTATGTAAAAGCGGATGTTTTCGTTTTCTTACAGTGGTATCTGCGGTAGCTGCTGCAGGTAATGTGATTATTGTTGTTGTTGCATCATTCTAACGTCTTTATTGAATCACTTTTTAAACTTTGACACTTGGCATAGTATGGAAGTCCGCAAGCTGTCACGCTGTCAGCATTCACTTAACTTTGAACCAACATTATGTAAAAGTGGATTTGTTTGTTTTTCTTACAGTGGCCATCATGGGAGCTGCTATGGGTAATGTGATAGTGATAATTGATGCGCTTGCATATTAAAATTTATATTCGCCCATATTATGTTACTTATAAGTGAACATGAAGCAGTAAAATCCTGCAGACCATTATTACATCGTTAAGTTGAACAAGGAGAAATACTTGGCGAACACACAGTAGTTGTGCTGGTGCTTCCCAGTTTCTTTTAAGTGCCTGCCTAGACATGACTTATTTCGACTAATATAAAGAATATCCGCTGGCACGGTTACAAACTTTAAACTCAGTGTTCCGTGTCCTGTCATGGGGTCATGAGCAGATCAGTATAGTATTACCCAAACTTGTTAAAAAAGAAACGTCAAAGAACGGGTAAAACTTGTATATTTCAAGACGAAAACTTCTCCCCTCCTTTAGGCAGGACAACAATGACGTGCACAGGAAAGGAAAGGGGAAAAATTCAACATTGTAGCTTTTTTTATAGCTTTACCCAATCCTTTCTAAAGTGCTGGTTTTGTTCCTCTATGCAAGATCGAGAGTATTTTTCGTTCAATTGTAAGGTAGTGTAAGAGATTGCCAGTTATATGTGTTACTCTGTAACAAGCGAAATACCGTGCTGCTTTTAAAAGATAATGATTTTTTCAGAGAACCGTTTCTCTTACTGGTTGAGTTTGGATTAAAGTATAGATCCAAGAAATTACTTCATTGCTCTTGGTAAAGCACTAACTGACAATTAGGTCTGCATGTATATAAAATCAACTTTGCGTTGCAAAATTTTGTTACAAACCCTTGTTATAACGCTTGTGAAATTTAAAAATGTTGTTGTCATGCCTTATCTACCTTCAGAAGGAAATGGTAAAAAACCGTTCAGTTTAGTGTGTATATACCCTTTTTGAAAAGAAAATCACTTTTCACTGACTTAGTGTAGCATCATTGTAACGTATGTATTGAATCACTGTTGGTATGGAAGTTTACGAACTGGCAGTTTAAGCATGACCTTAATTTTGATCCAATATTTTGTAAAAGCCGATGTTTTTGCTTCCTTTATAGAGGCATTGATAGGAGCTATTAAAGGTAATATGACAGGGATGATCAGATTGCTAGTCTATATAAATTTATATTTGCTTATTGTGTAGTAAAATGTTTAATGTTCACTTAGTTACTGTAGCATCATTCATATGTCATTTATTTAATCGCTGTTTAAATGTTTCTCACTTGGCATAGTATTTAGGTCTGCGAACTCTCAGTTTCAGCATTCCATAAATTTTGAAGCAACGATATAAAAAAGCGGATTTTTTTTTACAGAAGTATGGATGAGCAGTTAATGGTAATGTGATGGTGATAGTTGTTGATGTTTTATACAATATATTTGTCTTTATCATATTTCTTTCGAATATAAAGTAATTTAATAATGCAGACCATTATATGAAGATCTTAGGCCGATCTTAGATCTTAAACGTCGTATTTTAGATTCGCCTAATCAAATTGCCAAATTAAGTGCATGTAAAATACGACGTTTAAAACAATTAAATTCGACCGATTTGAATTAAATGCGAGTTCAGTCGAATATTCGCTGTTCCAGTTTCATTGCCGTTCATAGCCGTTCTTTGCGGAACAACAACGTGAAATGACCAGAATTTTGCGTCGTCGTTCGTTTGGTGCACGCGCACACGAGCCACGCCGCTTACCATGTTAGCCATGAAAACTTAAATGCATGGTTTTACTTTTTTCCATGCATGCATTTATCTTCTTTTATTATGGTTGTGAGGCTCTGCTCTGGGCCTCTTCGCGGCGCTGGAGCTCAGCTCTGAATTGCCAGCTTTAATATTCCCTTAATTTTGAACCAACATTATGTAAAAGCGGATGTTTTTGTTTTCTTACAGTGGCATCTGCGGTAGCTGGTGCAGGTAATGTGATTTCTTTGGAATATGAAGCAATTAAATAATGCAGACCATTATATGAAGATCTTAGGCCTGGCTTAAACGTCGCATTTTACATGTGCCGAATCAAATTGCCAAATTAAGTGCATGTAAAACACGACGCTTAAAACAATTAAATTCTACAGATTTGAATTAAATGCGAGTTCAGTCGAATATTCGCTGTTCCAGTTTCATTGCTGTTCATTGCCAAACAACAACGCGAAATGACCAGATTTTGAATATTGTGGACAACCTGAACGCTCAGCAATTAAATGCGACGTTTAAAACCAAATGCCGAATTTTTAATCCGAGTCGACTCGAATAAGTATTGTATTGGGCAAATGTCTATGCTATGGTCGAATGACCACGCACGTTTCGCAATGTTTGAGCCATTAGCACAGGTTTTGACATTCCTGATATGTTCTTTCTTGCGAGTTTCAAAGCAACCGCCTGTTTCACCTACATAGCACCAACCACAATCGGCACAGGGTATTTTGTAAACCACGTTAGTAGTATAGTCGGGATTAAACAAATACCGTTTTGGGTGTAAGAGGTGCGTTCACAATTTTTAAACACTCCACCACCAAAAACACCCAGCTCCAAAGTCGCCGGGTGTTTTGGCGGCGGACGGGATTAAAGCACGCGAACGCAACTCTTAACCCAAAAGCGGATATTTGTTTAATCCCGACTATACTACTACAAGGGGGGGGGGGGGGGGGGGGGGGAAACAAAATGGTGCGCGGAAAAACAACTGCGGGTGGTTAGAGCGGGTCTTGGTGGAGCACAAGCAATTAGAGAATTGACACCGTGCAGTATAAAAAAAAGTTTTCTCAATTAGAGAATAAATACCTTAAGATTATATTAATTAATTTCAAAAAAAAAATTTTTCTATTATATATAATGGACGACATCGACTTTAAAGTTTTGGAAGAAGAACTTGCGAAAATAGACCCAGTAGAGTTGCGCTATTTATTGCAATTACTTTCTGAAAACGCGCCTGTGGTTGAAAAGATTATTAAGAATGTGCTAGACGCACCAATTTAGGAAGAAACACAGAAGCGTTTACAACCTCCTTTACGACCTAAACCTTTCCAACCAAAAGCACCACCCCGAAACAGGAACAGAAGGCAAGAATTTCTGAGACGATTTGATCCCTTTCCACCCCAGAACATTCGAAATGTGACAGACTACCAGAATGAGATTCTGAATCTGTACGATGTCGAAAGCTTTGAGGGTGAAGAGAGCAAAGGTCGGCGTTACAAGCGGTGGTGCTTCATCAAAGATCTTAATGAAGACCTCACACCAAAATTTATGGAAAAAATCAGAGAGAACGTGCGGACGTCATTTTACGCCAGGCACGTTTACTCGTATAAGTTGCGCAACATTGAAGACGGTACGGAATTTATCTACTACACCAACCAAGGCTCCCCTTGGATGAACAAACTAGAAGAAGCGGAGAAATGGCTGAGTGAGAAGGAAACTAACCGCCTGGATTCAAATAGTATCAATAGACCATCCACAAAGTGGGTCTTCGTAAACCACTTCAATGTTGATGTAAAGGTTGTGCTTGACCGTCAGCCGCTGATGGGTACAGGACCCTTACCAGACTGGCTGCGCAACCTTGCACATGGCCGGTCAATGGTGGCACTAGATACCTATCAAGATAACTTGTGTCTATGACGTTGCATTGCTGTCCACATAGGAGCTAGGCCAGATCGAAGCACAAAAGCAGCTCAAGGTCTCGCCAAGAGTTTCTTCAAGCTCAAGTCTATGCCGACAAACTGTCCAAAAAACATCTCTGGACGAATTAGAAAAGGTGGAAATGCACCTGAATAAGGGTGCCGCTTTCTCTGATTGGCTCGGCATCAGGGTTTATGTGCCCGAGCGTGTGGGTTCTGAAGCGGTATGGCATCTCACAAGAAACCCTGCGGCACAGTTGAAGAATATTATGACAATTGGTGTTTTAGGGGGGCACGCTTTCTTAATAAAAGACATTGCAAAGTTGGCGAAAACTTATGCATGCGTACATTGCAACGCAAGATTTACGCAAGTTTGCCACCTTCAATGCCATGCAGAAAGGTGTGCCCAAGGGAAAACGGTAATAGATTGCCCAGGTGAAAAGGTCGAAGCGCCGCAGACAGCTTTCGAAAAAGCATTTTACCCAAAGCATCAAGCTTCCAAAGAATCACTTCAGTGGCTTGAGCACGTAGCCAAGCGCTGGAAAATCCGCATTCACCACGCAATTTCCGGGCATGGAGGCGAGCGTTGGATAGAGCGCGCGCCAGTTGACGGATACAACCCTGAGAAAAAGATAATGTTTCAATATCACGGCTGCTACTGGCACGGATGCAAAAAATGTTATCCATATGATCGTGACAGAATCATTGACCGCGGCGACAAAACGCGCGAAGACCTTTACAAAGCCACAAGCAGACGCACAGGTTATCTCCGAAAGGCCGGCTACCGCGTGATTGAGGCTTGGGCCTGCGAAGTTGGGGAAATCTCTGATGACGTGCCACGAACCCAAACAAAAAGCTACCCTCACGCTATCTTGTACGATTTTGAGGCGTACGGTGACAATAATAAGCGAAAGGAGCCGACGGACAATCTCACTATCGAGAACGCGCACGTGCCAATGTCGGTGAGCATCGGTGACACTCTTGAAAGAGAGCCTACCCACATCTGTGAAAGAGATCCAGCAGAGCTGGTCCGCAAGTTTATGGAAGAGCTGGAGAGGCGCGGTAAAAACATCCGGACCCAAGTAAGAGCGGAATTTATGCCAGCAGACGCCAACCTGATCCCAAAAGCCCAGAGGCAAAAAATAGAAGAATGGTGCGACCAGGTCCCTGTCACCGGGTTCAACTCCGGCACTTACGATCTGAATCTGATCAAAAAGCACTTTGTAGAGCACCTTGCTGGCACAACCGGCAAAGTTAGAGTGGCAAAGAACGGAAACAAAATCATGTTCTTGCTCACATGTGACTTCCGTTTCCTTGACATCATCAACTACCTTGGCCCGGGGACCAGCTACGAGAAATGGGTGAAAGCCTACGAATGCAAGACAGTGAAATCATGGTTTCCATACGAGTGGTTTGACAGACCCGAAAAGCTGGATTACCCAGGGCTCCCAGAATATGAGGAGTGGTATTCGAAGCTTAAGGGTGAGTACGTTCTAACACGAGAAGAATGGGAGGGGTGTAAGAGTCTGTTTCGTGAAAACGGCATGCAAACCTTCGCAGACTGGCTGCGTTACTACAATAATCTAGATGTGGCTCCCGGACTTGAGGCTCTGGAAAAGATGAGAAACTTCTACACT
Source organism: Meandrina meandrites (assembly GCA_963693305.1). Lineage (NCBI taxonomy): Eukaryota > Metazoa > Cnidaria > Anthozoa > Scleractinia > Meandrinidae > Meandrina > Meandrina meandrites. The sequence goes on along the minus strand of OY855908.1, from coordinate 6,793,306 downwards.
GAGAAGGGAATCGACATCCTGAAAGATGCTGTCAGCATCCAAGGTGTGAGTTTACATTACTTGCTCAAGGGAGCTATTGATCGTAATGCGGAGCTTTACAGCCCAAGCAAAGAAGCATATGAGATGCTGAAAGAAGCTGTTGTCGGAGGCCCGAGCCTCGTATTTACAAGGTACCACGAAGTTGATGTTACAAGAATAAGGTCACATCAAATAGCGGAACCCCGTCTCTGCAAAAATATCCTCGGTTACGATGCCAACGCCCTCTATCTTTAAACCATGCTCAGAGAAATGCCTTGCGGAAAGGAAAGGGTCGTTCACTACACAGACGAGTACCAAACAGAGGGGGCTACTGTACTAATGCACAGGCTCAAAGAAGGAAGCTGGTTCGGGTTTGCCGAAGTAGATATAGAGATTCCGAAGCACTTGCACCAAAAGTTCGAGGAAATGTGTCCGTTCTTCTACAACAAAGTGGTGCCGGGTGAAGCTGTCCCGGAACATATGCTCAAATACTTGAGGGATACAGGCAGAAAGCGCGGAGACGGGAGAAAACTTATGGGAGTTTTGTCTGCAAAGAGGATGTTGGTGTACGCCCCTCTGCTACTCTGGTATGTGGATCACGGTGCAGCTATCAAAAGGGTTTATCGACAATTGACTACAAACCGGCCAAGATCTTTTCTTGGTTCGTGGAGCAAGTTACGGAGGCTCGCCGGACAGGAGACGTGGGAAAAAGCAAGGCGCTACTGGCCGAGGTGTTCAAACTGGTGGGAAACAGCAGGTACGGGAAGCTAATCGAAGCCTTGGAACGGCAAACAAACATCATTTACACCAGAAGGTAGTTGACAGAGCCTTGCGAAGCGCGTATTTCTCAGATCTTGACGAGATAGGGCAGGCGTATGAGTTGGAAAGCCGGAAGCCGCGGATCACAATCAGACGCCCATTTCAGGTTGCAATCGCTGTCTATCAGCTGGCAAAGCTGCGTATGTTGGAATTCTATTACAACTTCCTTGACAGGTATTTTGACAGAAGAGATTTCGAGCTGATCCAGATGGATACGGACAGCAACTACATAGCCATCTCTGGTAAGAAACTCGAGGACATTGTTCGTCCGGAGCTGAAACCAGAATTCGAGGCGCAAAAAAAGCAGTGGCTGGCTTGGGACAAGTGGAGCGGTCGAACGCCGGGTCTGTTTAAGCTGGAGTGTGAAGGCAAACGGATGATTGCACTCTGCTCAAAATGCTATTTCATTGACGACCAGGGCGAAAAAAAGAAGTTCAGCACAAAGGGGATGTCGAAGAAGCAAAACGATATAACCTGGCAGCGTTTCAAGGCAGCGTTAGAAGGAAGCAAGGATATGGCAACAAACAGAGGGTTTCGGATGCGGGATGGAATTAAATATAGTAACTTACGAGAAGCAGAAGCTGGGGTTGAGTGCTTATTATGATAAACGATGGGTGCTGCCCGACGGGATACACACCGAACCAATCGAATTTCACCTTTAGTTCACAGCCGAGGAAGAGTGGTGCTGGGAGGTACAACCAGCAGTTCTTCACGCACAAAGCCTCGCTTGGGCCCGTCATGCAAATAGTAGAGAACAGGCTGATTCGGTTTGGTAAAAGATCGTTCAATGTTATAAACGTTCAAAGACCAGATTAGATCAGTGGCTCTTTTCACACCACCTTCAAGCTCGCCAGGTTGGTACAAATACTTAACATTAACGAGGGATGGGAGGGTTTTTTCGTTCAAACCAACAGGTCTCAAATATTTTGTTGACGGCTTGGAAGTCACAGCCTTTTCTTTGATTGCGGCAGCAGGTTTCATACCAATCAGCCGAGTAACTTCGTTGTTAAGAGCGGCCACAACTGCAGGAAGCCTTTTTTACCCACGCCGTAGACCGCTGGCCCTCAGGCATGCACATTTCAATGGCGTACTGGTGCCCGAACAAGCGCTCAGCCAGGGTGCGGTTGAAACGTTCAACGATAGCTTGGTCTCTGTGAATTTCAGTGCGCCCTCGCCTGATGAAAGTTTTGTGCTTCTCCATCTGCTTGGTAACAGCGCCCATAAATTCGCGCCCAGGATCAACCTGTAGCATCTGTGGCCACTTCAGAGGCCCGCGTGTGTAAATTGTCTGAAAAGCTTTGGCAACCTCGGCAGAATCTTTGGAGGTTAAAGGCTGAGCTTCTTTGAATCTGCTGGCAACGTCAGCAACGGTAAGCGCGTATTTGTAAGTGCTACGGCCCAGTTTGTCGTGCGGCAGAAAAAGAAGGTCTGCCTGGTGCACTTTGTTGGGTAAGGACACATCAAATTTTGGACGAGGAATGTAGCGCGGTGCGGGGAGGTAGATCTGCCAGAGCGCTTGTTTGAACAACCATTCTTTGGCAATAACTTCAGGAACCTTTGCAGCGGCCGCTAATTTTTTAATGGCAGAGATACCTTTCCAGTAACCTTGTGGGCTGTAGTAACGTCGCTCCAATTTTCTTTCCATTTAAATTATGCGCGGTATATACATACATGGCTACAAAAATGAGTTTGGGTAACCCTTACGGCTATCTCCGCGAACAGCTAAAAAAAGAGCTTATCGAAATGTTGCTGAAAAAGCAGGCAGTGATAATAAAAGAAATCAAGCCGGAAACCGATCTTGACCTTTGCGTGCAAGAAAAAGAGATGAGACCCTCATTACCACCCGAACCAAACTTAGGGTATTTAATCAATGTTCTGAAAAAAACCGGCATTTCTTTAGAACAGGGAGGTGACAAAATGGGGTTGAGTTTTTTGGGCAATATCATTTGCCAGTTCAAGCAGTTCAATCTGGGGTCGTGTAACTACGTTTGTTTTTTATACAACTATTTTCAAAAGGTTTCAACAAGTGATTGGCCGGCGAAAAATGCAATACTTGAAAAGCTCACGAAACGTTTGCCGAAGATGGAACAAACCAGAAAGAAAGCGGAAAAAAGTTTCAACGAATGGTGGTTGGTTGTAAACAAGCCGCCGGATTAAACAGCAGTTGCCTTTGATGTTCTTTTACCACCGTCAGTGTGGTTTGAAAAACGCAGTTTTGTCTTTTGAGAAGTAAAGGTATTGTACTTTTTGACAATATCTTGATACTCACCGTCAGAGATTACACCATCTTCAAGAGCGGTTGATAACAGAGAGTTGATCGTGCTGAGCGTTTCTTCAGCCAGGGTCTGTATTTTTTCGTGTTTTTTCGCTTTACACAGGAAAAATTTGATGGTGACGCTGCAGGAGGTTGACACCAATGAAAGCACGGCGGCGGTTGCAATTAAAGGGCCCCCAACAACAATGCCAACCGCAGAAAGAGCAGCGGCGAGCCCAGAGCCGGTAAGAATGGTAGCGACTCCGCCTGTTAATGCACATGCCGTTTGGCAATGTGTGTGCCACCGTTTGAATTTGGCTGAGGTTTTGCAGTAGTGCACCAACTCGTTTTCTAAATTTACTTTGATCAATTCTATTTCAGCCCGCCTGAATTTTGTTGCAGAATCCATTTTCTATATATGTGTTAAAAAAATGTCAGCCTAGTCGCAATAGTGGTTGCGGTATTTTCCGTAAGTTTTTGTCGTAAGTTATTGTGTTACACGGTTCGGTAACTTTGCTTGGGTGTGTCCAAAAATTTTTGCTGAACAGGCCGGTTTTTGTGTTAAACGCCCCCTTGGCAATGTCACCCGACCAATACTTGTCAAGCAGCTTTTTATCAACTCCAGGCAAAAATTTATAAAGCGCTTGAGCCTGCGAAAACCCGGGGATCGTTTTCCCGATTTGTTCATTGATCGTTTCACCGACACCCAAGCCCACCTTTTGCTTCGTGCTGATAGCGTTGCGCGCCATAGAGAGACCCCACTGCCGCTTGTTTTTGGGGATAGCGTCAAGCGCCTTCACCATTTTTTTTGTCTGCAGCGTGTTTGCAGCTTTTCTCATTTTTCTTGCCTGCACAGACGGCATAATCAACGTCATGCTGCATTGAAACTGCGTCCGTGGCGCCTGTGGGTTGCTGGTAAATCTTTAATATCTTTCCAGTTTGGGGGTCGTAAGAAAGCTGTTTTTCAAGAGGATTGTACGGCCCTGTGTAGTTGTGACCAGGAAGCGTCCACCCTTTTTTTGGTTTAGGCAGCTTGCCAATAGCTTTATGAATGTCAAAACCGGCGCCGGTCGGATTTCTTTCATAAAGGGGGTTTGTTGGATCATCCACTCTATCACCTGCATACATTCTCATATCATGGCCGGCGCCTTGCGTTTTTTTAGAAACAAACCTTGTCTTGGTAATGCCACAACTTGCGCATTTTACTTTGAACAGTCTTCTACCGTTTTCTGTGGTTGCGAATGTTTCACTTCCCGGTACGTTGGGCGTGAAGCGTTTTTCTTTCACGCAGTATACCTCCATCCTACCTATATACTTCAAGAAAAAATCTAACGGCCGCCTTTCACCTTATTTCCCGGTATCATATCTTTTGGTCTTAATCTGTTTGAGGCTTTATTCAACAAATCCCCAGACAAAACATCAATTGTGTAATTAACAGCTTTTCTTGCGATTGGTTTGGCTTTATTGGCTATCTTCTTCTGATACTCTGGTTCTCTCAGAAACTCGCTCGCAAAGTATCTTCCTTGTTTAACGCCTTGTTTGGCCAAATAAGGAATTCCGTGCTCAATGAAAGCTTCAGCAGCTGTGTTTCCTATTGTATCAAGAACTCCACCTCCAAATATTCTTTTGTCAGCGGCAGCAGTTTCGTCTCTTTTCTTTTTGGGCAAACCGCGTGTGCTCAACTTTAAAATTGAATAAAAAATATTACCTCCTTCTTGAGCAGAGACAAACCTTGTATTGGTAATGCCGCAGCTGGTGCATAACACTTTCATCACCAATTTGCCGTTTTTTGTGGTTGTGATTTTTTCGCTTTCCGGCACATTTGGCGTGAAGCACTTTTCTTTCACGCAGTATACATCCATACTATACTTTATGCGAAAAATAATCCTTCACCACAGCCTCGTTGGCGTGCGTATTTCCTGAAAACATGCTCAAAATTTCTCGAAACGTCCGCCCTTTGTTACGTTCATTCAGGAAAAGCAAACAGTAGTAGCCGCAGCGCACGCTGGATTCCCACTGAAGCTGGTTGTCATTCCGGAGAAAGGTCTGTTTGCCCTCAAGAATCAGCTCAATTTCCCATTCTGCGGGCGGCGGTAACCCGAAAGAGTCAAAGTACTCCGTACGGCCGCTTCCTCCTTGCCAGCAGCAGACCCAATGGGTGCCTGGCCCTCCAAGATCATCCATATTGATTATGCAAGGGGAGTGCTTTTTCATCAGGATTTCGTCTCTCGAAAATATGCCTTTGATGGGGATTTTGAGGTATTGGCACCACCGCAGCAAGTCAAAATCGGTTAAGGGGACGTCTACGAAGGAAGGCCTTTTTTTTGGTCGCCCCAAGAACCTATGAAGGGCGGTGGGCGCCGTAAATATGCAGGGTTGACGCGCATACCCTTTCCTCTCGTTCTTGGAGAGGGCGGACGTTTTACCCGCATGCCTGCCCCCTGCGCCGCCGCCGCTACGAACTTGTGCGCATGTCTGATTTGTGTCTTGCTCATGTCTATGTCCACGCCCGTTTTGTTTTTGATAGCGCGCTGTATTTTTTTGATCTGCCTGGCGGTCAAGTGCAAAGTGTCGCTACCCCGGCTTATGGCCTCGTTTTTAAATCTGAGCGAAACGGCTTCTCCTGGCCCAAAGGCCCGCGCGAGGCGCACTTTTTGCCCGTCCGAAAGTGAAATCTTGTGCGGATAGTAAGTCGTCATCTTTTATACTTATTGCAAAATTTATTTCACACCTCTTAAACCATCACCAGCTCATTGCCCACCTGCCTGAGAACAAGTTCGGACTCGTACAAAATTCCCGCATAAATGGTGTAGTTTTGTGCGTTGGCCGCCTCGTTGAGCCTGTAGTGGAAAACCATCTGCTTTGGGTCGTTGGTCATGTTATCCTTGTTTTCGCGAAGGTCGAAATAGACTATTGGGTATAACGTCTCGAAGTTGTTGGGCTGAAGCTGAACACCGGTGTTGTAGTCGTTTTTGCGGTACCGGTAGTTCATCAAGTCATTAAGAATGCGCAGTTTAAAGTTTTCGTCGTAGTCTAGCTCCGGATAGTACTGCGAAGTGCCGTACTGCAGCCGGCAGGTCGCTAGCTTGGCTGAATTGTCTCCGTCAATGTCAAAGGTGTCGAAGAAGTAGGGGTTTTGTGTCAAGGCGTTTTCCTACCTTGTCTGTTGAATGAAAATGAAAACATGCTTTGCGTCTTTTATGCCGGGATTTATCTGCCACGAACCGAAAGCGTCACGCCGACTGCTGCTGGGCTGGATCATTTCATTCAGGTACGTCCATTTCTGAGGTTTCAAAAAGTTTTCGTTTTGCGAGCTTCTGTCCTTCGCTGGTGAAACGCAGCATTGGAACCCACAGCTCGAGGTTTCTCACCACTACCCTGCGATCGGTGCCATCGTTTTGCCAAATCAGCTCTGAATCCGATTGCAGCTCAATTTCGAACTCCAGCTGCATGGGGGGGGAGAAGCTTGTCACTCAGCTCTTCGAAGAAAGAGTACCTGTTAAGCGGTATGAGGGTTTCAACCGTGAGGCCGGCGTGGGCAAGCAAGCCCCTTTGTCTGATTCCTTGGTTAGTGGCAGCGGCGACCGTTACATTGCTATTCGTTGTGTCCAGATACCAAAACTGATTTTTTGCCGCGCTCCTGGCATAGTCATCAGAAAAATCCAGCAAGTTTTTGATGAATATTAACTTGTGAATGTTGTCTACGTTGTAAATGTTTTTGCCCGATGATTTCACTACAAGTTTGTTTATCAATGAAAACGAGCCGTTAATGGGCGCTGACCGGACGTCCCCTGCAACTACCGCGCCATCTGCGGTTGCCTCGAAAGTAAAATCAGCCTGGAAGTAGGCGTTATACCAGTCAAACCAGTTGTCTCGGTCGGTGAATGTGAATTTATAGTTAGTTTTTACCTGGTGCTGATTGTTACCCGGGATAGTGATCGGTTTGTCTAAACCGATACGAACAAACTCTGTTTTTTCCAAATGCTTCTGGCTTCTGAACATCTCGGCTATATATTTTCAAAAAAATTATTTAGTTTTCCGCCAAATATTGATTCACTTTCAACTTTGCGGACCGACCCGGGTTTAAAATCTGGTTCAACTTTTTCCGCGAATCCCCGCTGAGTTTTGAGGATTTGGTCAGCATCTTTCTCAGTTTTTGCCGCGACTCGGTACTCAAGGGGGTCTTTTTCCTTCCCCGCAAAACGGCTTGTATCTTTTCAGCCCCTTTTTCGGCGGCTTTTTCCACCACTTTTTCGAGGCTTCTTTTGCAGCTCTCTTCAAGGCCTGGCGGGCTTTTTGTTTGGTGGCTTGCTTTGTGAACCGCCTTCCTATGGCCATCAGGGTGTCTCTAACGACCCCCGTACCTTTGTGTTTGTATCTATAAATACCTTTTGGCGCGTCGTAATATCTCGCCCACTCGCTCGGATGGTTCATAGCTCCTTATACTTAAGTGTAAATTATTTTTCTTCTTCGATGATGATGCTTAAAGCCACGTCTTGGTCATTCAGATCTATAATGTTGTTGCGCCCGTCCGTGATCTTTATGTTTATTGAATTGATTCTATTTTTGTTCACCGGGTGCCACAGGAGGCGGCGGGGCTCTTTTGAAAAGGGGTAGCTGACGGCGAGTTCAGCGGTTGAAAAAGAAAATATTACGTCACCCCCGATGTTGTCCACGGCCCTTAAAATGAGGTCACAATGGATGTAGATCCAGTCGACGCCTCTTGTTATATTTGGCACACGGTCGCCCCTATTGTTCGCCCCGTCTATTGTTTTCTTGTCATAACCCAGCAGCGCGGCAAATTCACCTTCGCTTAGGTCAAGCTCGTAGCCGTCCTGCAACAAAATGACCGCCCGATACGTTGTGGTGTGAAAATACAGCTGGAAAATAAACTTGGAGTCGTCTTTCGAGGGATCCACTCTTCCGGTAAGCGCCTGAATGGTGGTGTTGAGGCTTTTGTAATCATACATTCCGTCCGGAATAGTCACGGTTTTCCAGTTCTCAGTTTTTTCCGCCATTTGAACTCGTTGTTTTTGTACTGTTTTGCGATGTTGTACCACGAATAAGACATGGATACCAGCTCATTTAACGCCGCCTTGTACGTTTTGGCGGAGAGCAAAGAGATCGGGGGGTCAAAATTAATTGTGAAGTCATGTGACCGGCTGTTGGCGTTGTTTTGTTTGGCCAGCTGCGAGTCGAGCAACAGGTTGAAATGGGTCATGCTTATATAATATTACTCAAAATTTTGTGGGCTTCTTTTTCTGTTATTTCATTTTGCCTTACCAGCACCCCCAATATCTGCTTGACCTGTTTTTTCAGCTTCAGTGAAGTGTTGCCCGCCTGTATTGACGCCAAGCTTATGTGTAGCCTGTCAACCAAAGCGTTTGGATCAACACTTCCGCTTCCTTCCATTTCCCAGTCGGGTTCCTTTTCCCAGTCGGGTTCTGTTCTTGAGGAGAAGCTGGGGGCACGCTCTGTTTATTCCCTTTTCTCCTGTCAAGAATTTCTTCTCTTGCCTTTTTTATGTCTGCCAATGTGTAGCCGTGGAATTTTGATTTTTTGCTTTTTACAACATAGTCAGGATTGTCTTTATTTTTTGTTAACATGCTGCTCAGTGTCTGCAGGTCAACTGACTCTGATCCCTTGATACCTGGTTCTTTTGGTGGCCCCCATTTGCCACGTTCACCTGGTTGCTCTTCTCCTTCTTCCATTTCTTCCTCTTCAGCCAAAGGTGGTAACGGTGTTGATGTTGGTGATGGTGGTGTTGATGTTGGTGATGGTGGTGTTGATGGTGATGGTGGTGGTGATGGTGATGGTGATGGTGATGGTGGTGGAGTTTCCTCATCCGGTTTAAATTCTTCGTCGAAGGGGTTATTTAAATCAAACTCCTCCATACCATAATCTGGAACCTCCTCTTTCTCTTCTTTTGGTGCCGCCTCTTCTTGGCGTTTGTCAAGCCGCGATGTGACCGGTTTGAACAACTCCTCACCTGATAGCTGGCTAAACTCTTTATTGATTTTGTTCTTTTTAATTGCCGCGAGGATGTTGTCGTTCTGCTGCTCAACTTTAGCCTTTTCGCTGACAAGTTTTTGCCACCTTTTCATCGACATATTTTACGCTATATATATATCAAGCAAAAAAAATGAAAATTCCAAATTACGACCCCAGTTTAACTGCAAAAAAAGTAATTTCAAGCAAGGCCACCCTTGTATGCCATCAGATACCTTTCGGATGCTAATTTGTGGGCCGAGCAACTCTGGTAAAACAAATATTCTTTTGCATATGCTTTACAAGTTGTTGGCCTACGACAAAATTTACCCTTGCGCAAAAAACCTGCATCAAGACAAGTACCAATACATGATTGATGATTTCGACAAAAGAGTCAATCCTGTGACTGGCTATAATGTTATCGAGGGCGCTCATGATGTTATTCCTCTGGAAATGCTGCCCACTGACAACCAAAAAATTGTAATTTTCGATGACATGGTTTGTGAAAGCAATCAAAGGGATATTGTTGAATATTTTATCAACGGCTGCCACCGCAATTGTAGCGTCATTTATTTTTCTCAAAGCTATTTTAAGGTCCCAAAAAACATCCGAGATAATTGTAGCCACTTTTGTGTTTTCGGCTTTCTTCCCAGAGAAAATAACCGTATTGCCGATGAATTGGGAATTGACAGAGAGCTGCTTGAAAGAGCCACAAATGTGAAATATTCTTTTTTATACCACGACCGGCCAAAAAAAAAATCACGCATAAAAATTTTGATGAAGACATATAAAAGATGGGATATCTTAACGGTGCTACGGGCTCGACTCAAACCCACGAGGAGACCACTTCAATCCGAGGAGAAACCGGCCCTGCCGGCCCTGCTGGTCCAACTGGCGCAACTGGTCCCGCTGGCCCTAAAGGTGAAAAAGGTGATAAGGGTAATACCGGGCCACAAGGTCCTAAAGGTGATAAAGGTGATGTTGGAGAAAAAGGATTAAAAGGTGATACTGGACCCCAAGGAGCGACCGGACCTGCTGGTCATGCGGGAGCAACGGGACCTACGGGGCCTACGGGACCTACGGGACCTGCGGGGCCCACTGGAGCAACTGGACCTAAGGGCTCAAAAGGCGCTATCGGGCCAAAAGGCGATGCCGGCCCGAAAGGTGATAGTGGGGATTTATCAACCGCTAGCATTACTGGCGACATTGTCATGAACGACCATGCAATCAGACAGCTTGCAAATCCTGTGGGCGATCAAGATGCTGTAAATCTTGCTTCAATGAAAAAATACGTGTCCACCGCTTCAATCTCAACAGGAACACATAAAAACGCCTTTGCCTATTTGACACAAGGGTCGAACGTTTCAGCTGTTAACAATGTTACTTCTGTTTCCCTTGAAGACTTTACCTCCAACCTTCACAGTGTTAATAAAAAGGCTTTTACTTTCAATCTTGTAAAAACCCGCGACAATTCCTTCAACTCTCGCTTAAAGTTAAATAAAATACCTCAATTTCAACAGATATCTTTTCTCAGTAGCACGTGCAGAGGCTCCAGGGTGGACGATAGGTTGGGCATGAACTTCCCATAGAAGTTAAGCATCCCCAGAAAAGACTTTAGCTTAGAGGAATTAGTTGGGATTGGAGCTACCTTGACGGCCTTTGCCTTTGCTTTAACTGGGTGGGACCCCTTGTGGTGCAAACCTGACTTCATAAATTTGCACTTTCCGGCTTTGAGCTGCAAGCCGACTTTGGTAAGACGTCTTAAAACGTTCTTGACATTGCCTAGGTGCTTTTCAGTGGTGGGCCCTGTGTTGAGGTTTTTATCTACGAAGACTCTTGATGAAGGAATTCCTTGCAGCAAACCCTCCATTGTTCTCTGGAATATGCCAGGCGCTTAAGAGACCCGATACGGAAGGCGGTTATATCTGGAAAGGCCTCAATTGTCATCCACGAGCATTTGATCATAAGTATGATCAAGTCTAACTCGATAAACATCTTAACTCAGCGAACATGTGTAAAGATCATCAAGCTTAGGGATATATAGGGTAGCCATCCGGGTTTGAGAACTTATTGATGGCAAGCTTATAATCTCCACAGACTGTTACTGTGCCATCATTCTTCGTGACTGGAACAATGAGGGCCACTTGTAATATATGCCTAATTTTCTCCCTGAGAGCATGGGGCACTGGTCTGGCTTTATATAAAAAAATGAAAGCAGCTATGAGATCCACAGGGATTTTGGGCTTAGTCCCTTGTAGAGTCCACAGACCCACCCCAAACAGCTGTGTATGTTTTTACAAAATATCTTCTAGTCATTCTCATGCGAAATAAGTTGCTTAATCCTTGACCAATTACGCGTAATTTCCCCCCGGCCAATTCCTTCCTAACAGAGCTGGGCCTTCTCTACCTACAACTAACAGCGGCATTCTAATCCCTTCATAATGTACGAAGGACAATTCCCTTTTTACGACTATTTTGCAGAATGCAAAATAGGAGTTTAGTGAGCGAATGAATATTCACTCGCTCGATCGTTCGTTCGGTCAATCGTTCCTTGGGTCGAAGACTTCTATTTGCATTTCCGCTGACCAATGCACAACTTAACTTGACGAAGAAATTTTAAAAATGTCTACAAATGTGAAACGTAGTGAAGCAATGAGCAATGGGATAATTACAACTGTGTCAAGAGCATGTGGTGCGAGTATTTTCTTATTTGAATTGTTAAAAAAAAAAAAAAAAAAAACAAGAAAGCATTTGTTGTCCCTGTTACGAAATGAACGCGGGCTCCTGGCAAGCATGGGTTTCAATAACATGATGCATGCAATGCATGAATATTGAGCAAAATAATTTATTATTATAAACGGGAAGCACTTATTAGCTTCTTTGGGTGTCATGAGGTGTCTCCCTTTTGTCTTACGACATCAACTGAGTGTATAATAGTCACTCCCATTTTCCAATACAGTATACCACTTAACACAAAGGTCCGCAAAGCGTATATGTGTCTAGAGCGTTATTCATTATTGTATGGCGGAGTCAGGGCACTGATTTCAGTGTAATTTTAAGAGGTTTAAAGAAGGGACAGAAGAAATCAATTTATTTTTGGAACTAAACCAAACTTCTTTTCTGCTTATACAGATGCACGTACTTCATCATGCAAAATAGTCGAGGCCTTTGATTTGTATTTTAAAGACAAAATGCGATGTATGAATAGAAGTATGCACAGAACATAATAACTCTCAGTTAATAAATTAAAAAAATATATATGCAAAAAATATAGAAACAAGCCAATAAAGGTATTTTAGATTTAAAATGTAGTAGAGGCGTAGATGGGAGCAGTTAAGCGTACTGTGATGGTGATAATTGTTGATGTCCTTTATAAAAATGTATTTGAAAAAATGTATTTATCATATTTTATTCCAATATGCAGTAATGAAATCATGCAGACCATTATATGAAGATCTTACTTCGCCAAGTTCCAAAAGCAGAAATACAAACCATGCAGTTGTTGTGCAAGTTCGGTTTAGTTTGTAAAAACAGTTTTTTGAAATCATAAACAATACTTACTAACTTAGGGTGCGTTTCTTTGGGAAAATCCAAAATTGGATCATTGATCTCAGATCACACGAATACTTTGCTCCCAAAGAAACGAAGAATCCGAAAATGGATTTTTGCCATGACAACGGCGTAAACACATTTTGCACAGAACATAAAAATTTCAGGACAAATTTATTATCCGTCGAATGTATTCTAGCTAAATTCATTTCAGCATACAAAATCTTTCACAAAAATCACACGACGAAATTGTTCTTCTTTAGCCTGGAGCACAATGTTGCACGAAACGCATCTGAGAGCGAAGAATGTTTGCAAAATTATCAATGCCAACTTCACTCGTGACAATCTCAAAAGGATACAACTTCCGTAGGCATACGGTGGCTGTTCTAGAAAACCTGCATCCAATTTAAAATGACACTTCATACTGATCAAGCTACCTTTCCTTTTATCGTGAATTATTTTTGTATTTTGATCGAAATAAGCGCCTGAAAACTTACCGTATGACCGTGTTTACAAAGAGCGAACCTGTATTTTCACAGCAAAGACCGCTGGGCCAATGTACTTTTTTCGAATCCTTTCCCAAAGAAACGCACGGATCATGAATCCTAAAAATCCGGATTTAGATATGATCTGATGTATCCACTCGGAGTGTGGATTCTTCAGATCATTGATCCGAGATTAATCCATTTTCGGATATAGGTAAAGAAACGCAAAATCTGTTTTTGGATACAAGAATCCGGATTTGGATTTTCCCAAAGAAACGCACCCTTAGAGTAGAAGCATTCGAACGTCATTTGTTTAATCACTGTTCAAAAGTTAGAAGTCTACTAGCTCACAGTTTCAGCATTCTCTTAGTTGTAAATCAACATTATCTAAATGTGGATGTTCTTTTTCTAACTTACAGTGAAAAAGTGGATACTTTCTGCAGGTAACGTGAAGTTTTTTTTTTATTTTTGTAAATGTTTCAAAAAATTTTTATTAGCCCTTGTTAAAAACTGGCCATGGTATATTGCAATTTCTGAGTTTTAATTGGTTTACAGGTCACGGTATATGAGCTCATAAACCATGGACCACAGATATGGTAGTTTTGACTTATATTATAATAAGGTGTCTAACAACATTTGACATAGCACTGCAGTTCTGGTACAACTTTTAGATGGGAAAAAATAGATAACAAGGCAGCATGGCTCGCGTCAATTTGCGACCGAAAAACCACGCAAATCAAATTGCTTTTCACTAACAAATCATAGCAAGTTCTGGTCGCTAGCTAAACCAGACAGCAAATAAATCCGTTTAAAGAACAAGTTCTCCTCACATCATGGCTTGAAATGTGATTCAAAGCGACTTCCTCGACCATCTTGGCGTACGTCTTATGCAATATCCCGGATGCATTGTTTTTGGAAATGGCAAGACTAATTGCCAAGACTCAAGATCCCCATAACAGACAACCAACATGTACACTAAATTACTTCATGCTAGCAAAATAATACTTTAGGGATTCTTCTCCGAATGTTATGGGCCATCCGTAAAGGACAAACTGCAGGACTTAAGAAAGCACTGGGTCGCGGCATGTCCATAACTTTAGCTTAGTGGCGTCCAGTGGGCGGGTATTGATGCTCTCTAGAAGGTGAACAATGTCGCCTGGGACGCGTGTGGTCTCTGAAATATCTGGAAGGGGTAGACGGCTGAGGGCGTCTTCATTTTCATTCTGATCACCCGGGAGATAAAGCAGCTTATACCCATACGCAAGCAAAGTCCATGCCACCGCTGCATCCTGCTTGAGACAATTAAAGGTGTGGCTCCTTCAGAGTTGAGCAGCCCCAAAAGTGGTTTGTATCCGTGTACATCTTGAAATGATCCCTTGGCTAAATATTATAAAACATGTACATTTTATGTTATTTTATTTTATTTTATTTTTTTATTCATTCAAAAGGTTTACATACATACATTACAGAAAATTACACAACTACACAGAAATACATAACTACAAAAAAAAAATTCATTTCTACATCGCACCCGCGTGGACCAAATTGTTTATATGTAAATTTTCACCTACTGATTACTAATTTAACCGACAATTGTATATATATTTGGAAGTTCTTTAGATTACATTTCCCATTTTTCCATTAATTTATCTAGGTTCTAATTTTTAGTGCATGTGTACTTTTCAGTTTCGTACTTTAAGTTAACTTTAAATTTGAAACCTTGAATATTTGGCAGTTCTTTGTTTCCTCTACACCCCCATAAATATATTTTCCCTATAAGTAACAAATAATTAAGTAAGAGGCATTTTGGTGTTAGAACACCAATTAGAATATCTTTTAAATTGAGATGAACTTGTTGTTTTGTCAAGGACAAGTAATGCGATTCGAATTCTTTCCAGAAAGACCTAGGCCTTGAGTGTGGACAGTCATAAAAAAAAAAAAAAATGTTGCATTGTTTCTGAATCGTGTTTGCAGAAAGAACACAGATTGTCTGCAATGAAACCAACTTTACACAATTTTGAATTTGTGTAAAGTATAGAATTTAATACCTTGAATTGAAAAGCCTTAACGTATGGTTCAAAAGCAACAGAATGGGGAAGAAGAAAAGCTTTTTTCAATTCTTCATCGGATAAGTCAAATTCGCACTTCAGTTTTTGCGCGTAATTTGGAAGGCGTGCTTTTTTAAGGACTAACAGCGAATAATAGTCTTTTGATTTCTTTTTGGTAACATCGAAAAGCCCATTGTCAATTTTGAAGGACGGACTGACGTCACTGCAAACTGGACCAAGATTTCGCAAATTGAAAGGAACGGAATGGCGCAAACCAGTCCATTCTAGAAAATTCGTCCTTTCTTTGTTTTTTTGCAATTAACTCATAAGAATCGATGTTATTAAGATCAAAACGAAGGTCGCTTACAGTCTGAATACCATAGTTATGATATCTTTTATAGAATACTGGTTTGTTATTGATTCTAATTTCCCGATTATTCGAGATTAAATAATGCCAATTATTATCAGCCGCATTGTCTTCACGAAATTCACAATACCATTTCGATAATTCTGTGTAAAACAGAGAACTGATATTAAGATCTTTAACATTGTAGTTACAATTAAATAGCATCAGACCACCTGAGTCTTTTAGGATATATTCTAAATATTTTTTCCATGCGCCTGCATTGTCACTAAAAAATCTCTTCAGCCAGGAGAGGCGGAGAGATTTAATCATACTTTCAATATCGACCATTTTAATACCGCCACCTTCAAAATTGTTTATTGCAGAAGCTCTGGTTACTTTATCTTTGCCCTTCCATAGAAAATTATACACCAAATGGGTCAGTTCATCTATTATATGCTTAGGGGTAGGCATCAGAGAGGATACGTATACAACCTTTGGTAGAAGCAGAGTTTTAATAATGGCAACCTTTCCGTAAAGTGATAGTCCCCTTGAAGATCAGATATTGATTAATGTTTTTATATTGTCAATTTTTTCTAAGAAGTTCTTCGAATAGAGCAGTTTTTTATCATAAGAGAAAGAGACTCCAAGGGCTTTTATTGGTTCTTGAGGCCATTTGATTCCAAGGGGCTTCATCTCACTGCCTTTTAACGACCCCATCCACATTCCCTCTGTTTTCGAACTATTCACCTTTAAACCTGATACCTTTTTAAATTTGTCTAGCAACTGAAAAAGTTTATGTGCCGAATCTAGATCAGAGAGAACAGCAGTTGTATCGTCGGCATATTGTAGAAGTTTAGTTTCTTGTCGTTCAATAGCGATTCCTTTAATTTCTGTATTTTCCCGTACAGCAATTGCTAATAGGGACTTTAAGATGCACTACGGCGAAGCGCTGCCACGGCTACCATGACCGGAAAGGTCTGGGGGAGAGTACGTCTCGGCAGTCTGCCAAATTTAGTGTAAGAAGTAAAACAAACTACAAAGAAGCACAGTCTAATTAATGGAAGGTCACTTTTATTTAGTTTCTTACAGCCGAATGGCTTCGCTTAAAGAAAGATTGTTATTGTTTGCTTTGGTAGGTCCAACAGATTAGTTCTGAACGAAAGCTTATGCTATACACTTTCTAAAACGATAACAATTTCAGAATTTGATTAATGAAATGTGTATAATTTGAAAGAGACGAATATCTCAAAGAATATCGAGTTAAAAGCTGAAAGATACCAGCACTCACAGAAGCAAAATATTATCGGACACTTATCAGATAAAGTGCATCTTCACTGAACTCTCAAGGCAAGCTTTTAACTTTAAACAACTCGCGTTGAAGAAGAATCTTTATCTTCGCCATGTCGACACTTTCATCAAACGAATTCAATTGTAAATTTACAAGCGTATGAGCGACAAACTCAACAAATATTCGGCTGAAGTTGACTTCAAAGGATACATTTTGCGTTGGAACTCTGAAACTGTTGAGAAATTCGTAGAAAAAGGACAGAGCAGCAAATTAAACCCACGTACTAGCCACTACGGTAAAACCTCCTAGCTCAGGTAGTCAGGTTTCACGCTACGGCCAGACTCGACCGACTGACATGCGCAGTGTCTTATCTTGTGTGAAATTTTACTTCCTGCAGCCGTAGTAGCGCCTCGCCGTAGTGTATCTTAAAGTCCCTAATATCTCTACAGCTAGAAGAAAAAGATATAGAGATAACGGGTCCCCTTGCCTGACTCCACGTGTAAGGTAAAAGTAATCCGAAGTCAAACCGTTATTTATCACACAACTTTGAATGTTTTTGTAAAAGGTCTTTATCCAGCGCTTAAATTCAGGCCCAAAATTAAAGGCGTTTAAACAACTGAGCAAAAAGTTCCATTCTAAAGTGTCGAATGCTTTTTGAAAGTCAATACATATTAGCAGGCCAGGTATATTTTCATTTTCTGTGTATTCCATGATATCAAAAATTGATCTGACTGTCTCACCAATGTAGCGATCCTTAACGTAACCAGTTTGATTGCAGTGAATGATGTGAGGCAAAACATTTTTAATTCTAGTGGCCATTACTTTTGAAATTATTTTTGCATCTACGTTAACAAGAGAGATAGATCTCCAGTTTTCTATAAGCGTACGATCTTTCCCTTTTTTTTCAATTAGTGTAATGACAGCTTGCCTTTGAGAGGTGGACATTTCTTCCATTTCAAAGGACTCATTAACGCAATTGATGAATGGTTCGCAAATACGATTCCAGCAAGTTTTATAAAATTTAATTGGGATTCTATCATTTCCTGGGGATTTATTGTTCTGAAACGTTTCTATAATCTTTTCGCATTCCTCAGTAGTAATTCCGCCTTCGCATGATTGCCTTTGCTCGTCAGATAAGTGCGGTATATTTAAATTATTAAAAAATGACTTTACACAATCAGGGTCAACGTTTTTTTGTTTTATACAAGTTGCGGTAAAATTGTTTTTGTTCGGAAAGAATGCAGTATTGGTCCGTTGTTATAGTACCGCTAATTAACAACTTTCTGATGTGTTTTTTGACGTGGTTTCGCTTTTCTAGATTCAAAAAATACTTTGTACTTCTTTCACCGTGCTCATGCCAGCGGGCTCTTGCGCGTACGATAATTCCATTTGTTTTCTCTTCGTAGAACAATTCAAGCCTCTCTTTAATTTCATTTCGACGAGATTTGTTTAAATCACTTGGTTCATTTTCAAACAGCCTGGTTGCTTCTTCATATTCCTGTTGAATTAACTTTTCTTTTTGATTTCTTTGTTTGGCTTTTTCTTTAGAGTACTTGATTGCGTGCATTCTAATATTGTATTTGACCCAATCCCAAACACAGCGTTTGTCAGACAATTCCTTTTCCCCCTCTGCTATCCACTGAGGTATATTGACATTAAAATATTTTAAGTATTCTTCATCGTTTAAAAGAGAAGCATTCATTTTCCACATTCCAGGGCCTTTAACTTCTCCGATTTCACCGAGGACTAAGCTGATTGCTGCATGATCAGTTTTTATAGCACGGACGATATCGGTAGAGTTAACAAAATCACAGAGATTATTTGAAATTAGCCAATAATCTAATCGGCATAATATTGTAGGCGATTTTTGACTCCATGTATAACTTTTTGTTTGAGGATTTTTAACTCTCCATATATCAACAAGATCTAACTCATTCTGCAAACTTTCTATACTATCCACGACCGACTGTCTTGGTATCATTATTCCGCCTCGTTTATCCAGAATAGGGTTTAAAGGACAATTGAAGTCTCCACCTAAAATTATGTTTTCCTCAGAATCTAAGTTATTAGTTTGAAGCATGGTAAATAATTTCCTAAAAAATTGAACGGAGTCTTTGTCTTTGTTTGGTGCATAAATATTCACAAGTACATACACCTTTATCGTCAACTTGAACTTTTGAGATAATGAAGCGCCTCTGGGGGTCCGGAATTGTAGAAAGCACTGTACAGTTCGCTTTGTTACTTATCAGAATTGCGGTCCCACACGAGTTTGGACTACCATGTGAAAAAAGCATTTTGCCTCCCTATTCGTTTTTCCATTGTATTTCTGTCGATAAAATCGAGTGCGTTTCTTGTAAGAAAATTACATCTGTATTCTTTCTGCGACACCATGTGAAAATAGTGCACCTCTTTTTAAAATTACTTATGCCCCTTACATTCAAAGAAACTATTTTTAAGCTAGCTGGCATAGTTTAGACATAGGTAAACAGCAATTTCAAATCTATTCAAGGTTTTCCTTCCAAATAATTTGAAGGTTGAGGAGACAAAGAACCTTAACAAGCCTTGGCCGGCGTTTTCCATTGAATTTGAAAAGAAATTTTTCAAACTTAAAATTAAGGCTCAACAGTGTGATGTCTATAAACAAAAATACAAATATACAACTAATTAAATTATAAAAAAGGGACGAATACAAACAAATACACACACAACCTACCTCCAAGAGTAAAAGATGGAACGAAGACTCCATCTAGCATCCCAATTGGAGCTCCGTTTAGAACCCAATTGGAGCTCCGTTTAGAACCCACTATCGTTCAAAGCAATTGTTGAAAGCAATATTACAAGTGATGAAGAAATCATCATTCTAATGTACAAAGAATTAGAATTCCAGAGTGTTGCAGCGATTTGTTTGTTGAGATATTATTCCGGGACAAGTTTTCCATTGATGTACAGTAAATCCGGCTTGCTTGGGTGAAAAAAGACCGTCTTACCTGCCTCCTTGGCCGCTTTCAATGTAGATATTTGACGTCGCCTTGATTCTTGTATAGATTTTGGAAAATCAGGATAAATACGGATTTGGTCATCTTCAAGAGATCTGCCAAGCTTTGCGATTCTTTGCCTATCGCTGTATCGAAGAAAGCGGGCGATAATTATCCTGGGACCTTTGGCGTTCTTTCTTCCTAAGCGGTGGACTCGTTGGAACTCAATCGCCTCAAGGCTGTCGACTTTCAAGATGTTAGACAAAAAAGTGCGCAAGACTGAAGCTGTATCTTCATAATTTTCCCCCTCTACTGAAGCTTCGTTTATTCCTTCAAAAAGATTCTCACGTCTAGAGTACGCCTTTAAGTAAGCAATTTCTCTATTCAAGCGTGCCACATCAGCTTTAGAGGTATCTTTGTCTGCTGCTTGAGTTGACTTTAGGTTGTCGAAAGTATCAGAGGTGAATTGCGCGCTTGCTTGAAGTTCGCTGATAGCTATGTCGGAGACCCGGTTCTTGGATTCTAGACTTTCAACCCTGAGTGTTAGCTGGTTGACTTGAGTTTCTACGGCTTCCAGTTTGCTTAAGGTTTTGTTAATTAAAGTTTCCAGGCAATCCAGCTTCTCTAGTTTGTTAAATATTAATTTTAGGTTCTCCGCGATATCAGCCGACATGTTTGATTCTGTGAAGACCTAGTGGTCGTCTGAAGTGATTTCCCACGTACACTCTCTTTCTTTTTGACGTTTATCAGCAGGCGAGGATGATAAACTCTCTTTACCACTGGAGCTACTCGATATTGTATGTTTTATTTTCGATGTTTCCATATGCGATACTATAGATTTCAGTGGGATCGACGGAGCTCCACGCTCGACGTCCTACTCCAACGGCATCGTTACGTATTTTCCACAAAACATGTACATGAACTCCACGCAGGACCTGACCAATCAAGCGCTTGTAACAAATCAATGTTAAATTATGTCCTTTAAGACCAAGCACAAAAAAGCGTTGACTTGCGTGTAAATTTGATCTCGACAAAACTGAACGCAGGTCATCGCAATACAACACGAGTGCATGCAAGTCGAGGCCATTAGTGTGAGAGGGTTAAAACACAAACACAATATAAGCTTGGTTAATCATCATTTGCTAAAAAAAACTTGGTAACACAGCGAACGTTTTCTCTTCTCAGACTTGAAACAGAGAATAATGGAGCTTGAACAGAAAATCGAGGAGCTTCAAACGGAAATAAAAGAGCAAAGGGGCAGGCAGGAGGGTGAGTTTGAAGTAATAGTAGTAATAGACGCTCATAGCTGCAGCATTTATAACCTGATGACACGTGAACCAGAGATACTCTGGTATGGGTTCAAAATTGGGAGGCGCGGTGCCCTAATGGTTAGTGTGCTGCACTCCGGATCGAACGGTCCGAGTTCGAGCCCTGGCTGGGGCACTGCGTTGTGTTCTAGAGCAAGACACCTTTAACTCCCAAAGTGTCTCTCTCCACCCAGGTGGATGAATGGGTACCCTCGAATTTACTGCTGGGGGTGACCCTGTGATGGACTAGCATCCAATCGAGGGGGGAGTAAAAATATTCCTAGTCGCTTCATGCTACGCAAACCGGGATAACTATGGGTTCAAATGTATTCCAAACTTCTAATAAGAACTTATGGGAAAAGGGTATTTTGGTTGACATTTTTTTTCATCTGTTTGCTCGGATACTTCTACAAATTGTCAAGTATAATATATGTAGATGAGCCAGCCAAAGCTTTTCCCCTCAGGTACCCCTCAGGATATACTACAGAGGACCGCAGCATACAATATATGCTTATTACAGCATTTAAGGCAATGAACGGTTCGGTACCTGAATACCTTAGAAATCTGTTTTGCATCAGTGACAATGTAAAGAACCTGCGAGGGATGAATAAGTTGGTCATCCAAAACGTCAGCACCACTACATATGGGCTGGGCTAAAATCTGTAAGGTATACTGCTGCTAAGGCGTGGAACTCGATCCCTGACACAATGTGGATGCTGATGTCAATTAAGGCATTTTAAAAGGCAGTACGTTAGCTGTCCTTCAAGTCCGCTAGCAATTTTTGTTAAATGTATAATCGCTAACAGTTTCATAACCTTGTGTATTTTCTTTTTATTGCCATTTTTCTCGGCACATTAGCATAGTTTTGCTAATGGCCTAATCGGCCCCATCAACCCGAGGTGAAATAAATGTTATTACTATTATTATTTTTATAACTATTAGAACTTGAACAAAGAAATGCAAAGCTTGAAGAGAAAATACAAGAGCAAAGGAATGCAAAGCATGAGCGTGAGTAGAACGAAATCGAAACCCAGAGCAAGTGTTTATCGAGCAGAAACTGACAAAATAAGTTTCTTTATCAATTTTTGCTCATAAACACGATTAAGTAGATACAAATACTTCACGGAAATTGTTTCACATGGAAGGCTTTTCGTACTCTGGCAGGAAAATTGGCCTGTTCTCGACCCGCTATAATAAACTGAATCCTAATTTAGGCATTGATCTAAAACTTTTTTTTGTGTGTGTGTATGTGTGTGTGAATTGAACCTTTATTGTTATTCTTTTTGTACACTACATGATACTATCTTACTCAAGTTACTTGATCTAATACTTACGAAAATTGGCGTTGAATTTGAAAGAAATCTCAATCAAACTTTGAGAGTAGCCCCGTAAACCATACAAAAAATCTGAAATAATAAACGCGGGAAAGTATATGCTTTTAACTCCAAACGTTCTATTTGCGTATTGGTTTCGCGAAACCGTGATATCACATAACCTAATGTGATCATTGCTTTATTGTACTTTGTTTGAAATTAATATTTCCTTTGAAATGAAATAACGGCTTACGTTAAGGAAGACAAGATGTCAAGCCAGCGCGTGTGAGTTCTTAATAATCATCATGCACTGCGCGCGCACGAAGTTCACATATTTTTTTCAGACCGCCAGCAGATTTTTCCAGGATTAACCATAGGCTCTTAGCCAATGAGAAAAGAGAAAAGAGAAACGAGTTAGTTATTATAATGTATAATAAAAAACAGTGACCTACATTGTTGTTCGTCTCTTCTTTTCTTTAGAAACACCTGGCCTCCTGTGCTATAAAATGAACTGTCGTCCACGTGGAATGTGCGTAATAATCAACAATTTAAACGGCGCAGAATTCGACGAAAGAGAACTTGAAGATCCTTTTAATGAACTCTCTTTTGAAGTGTCTATTCGAAAGGATCTCGAAGGTGATGAAATGCCGAAAGTTGCAGCCGAATTCGCAGCGAAGGATCACAGCCAGTTCGACGCATTTGTATTCGTTTTGATGTCACACGGTGGAGAACGGGATGTCATCTATGGTGTGGACGGAAGAAAGACAACAGTTGAAGAGTTGATGTCTGTGTTCAAAGCGTCCAACTGTCCAACACTGAGAGACAAACCCAAGCTATTTTTTATCCAGACGTATAGAGGGACGAAAGATGAAAACATTTCAGCCACCACTGGCAATTCCGACAGTTGCATGGATGCATTTTCTACCGATTCCACCTTCCCAGGAAGTGCGTGTCCAATAGAAGCAGACTTCTTGTTGGCTTATTCGGCTTCACCTTGTTATCGATCATGGTTCGTCAAAGTGAGTTTGAATGTTTTTTTTTTCCTTATAAAATATATCCCCTTGACAGTTTTGGGTATTTCTATAGAGCACTATTATTACGCCCTTATTACTTTCGTGATATATGTTGAAGATAAGATCTTCAAAAATAGTATTTCTATGTTGTAAGTTAGTTTATCTAGATTAGATTACTCAAAAGCATACAATTTGCTTGTAAAATATTTGAAGATTATGTAATCATAAGCATGAAGGAGGTGTAGACAAGAACCAATTCGTGCCTTTGAACCGCGTCTAAAACAGCTTTGCACAGACCACGTTTCAAGAGCCGGTTTTCTGTTTAATAGATAATTTCTGAGGCTCGCAGCATTATTGGGCATATTGAAGGCAGCTGAGGCCACAGGCTGAAGCTGCCTGCCATACGCCGAATAATGCTGTGAGCTGAAGTTATCTATTATAATTACTGACCCTCCTAAAGCCGTCGTTCTCTCTCTCTGCATTACATCGACGACTTCAGCCACTTCTACATTGACGCTTTGGTACATGGCTGCAATATCCGATATATTGCAGAGGGAGAACAATAGGATTTTAGGAGGGTCAGTAATTATTAGTATGTAGGTACCAGTGTTTGTTGATAAAGGTCCAATGAGTTTTGTTCTACGATTGTTTATTATTTCTAATAAGATTTTTTTTTCCTTTTCTAATCGAACATTAGACCTTGGTGGAGGTCATGAAAAAACGCCGCTCTCGTGAACACCTGCTCGACATGTTGACCGAAGTCAACAGGCTTGTAGTGGAAAGAGGCCAGTCAGCAGCTGACAAACGGCAGCCAATTCAAGTCCCAGCTCCTGTCCACACACTGCGTGCCAAGCTGTACCTGTGAGATCTCAGAGGAGAGAGTGATGACGACAAGTAGAATCAACCAATTAGTTACACATATATTTTATTATTATATTTCGTAGAATGTTACAAATTTGTTTTTGTAAGCGTGAATCAATACTATAACGTTGCCAAAGAAGTAATAGTTTTAGGTGTGGGGAGGTAAAGGCAAAAATAAGTGAGAGAGAATTTAGCAACTTACAGCTTAAATAAGTGCTCTAGGATGTCTTCAGAATCCTCTAGGAACAGGCTTGATACCACTTTTTCCGGATTTCGTAGTATGGTATAAGACAAGTTTTCAAATTATTTGTGCTGCAAAAATCTAGTTTGAAATAATACATAAGACGCCCAACATAATACTCATAAGTAGAAAAATACTTCAGTGCAAATGTAGTTATAAACACACACAAAAAAAACGATGGATGGCTAAGATTGAGAAAAGGTTTGTGAAAGAAGAACTTGAAAAGTTTAGGCTAACTGATTATTCAAAGTTTGCTAGCTCGACTTAGCTCGTATAAAAGTAGTGCTTTTGACAATGACAACAAGAAAGAAACCATGATAGTTTTAAAGTTAGTGGTTTCACTGGATGATCAGTATTACAAAGATTTCCAGGAGACTTTAATTTAAGTTAGAATAATTATTGGACGATAGTTAATTATAAGAAAATTTCACTTTTTTGGTTATTAAGATTTATTGTGCTAAAAATCTTAATTCACAATATTTAAGACTGTATGAAAATAGCTGCTGTGTTGCAAGTTTGGTGTATTTTAAAGAAAAGATTGTCACCTCAAAATAAGTTAAATAAGTTAACTACCTTGTTATTATACGATGGCTGTGGTCATGTTAATACTAAACTTTCAAGCCTTTAGCGTACTTTGAAAAAGAGTGATGGACTGGGACGAAAGAAGCCACCCGAGCGCTTGTGAGGTTATTTGAGGGGGGACAATTAAAAACCACTATCGCGAGATGGAACGCTAAGACGACACTGAATGTGATGTTATGGTGATTTCAGGGTTAATAATGTACAAGCGACAATTTCTTCATTCTGATTGGCTAAGAACACGTCAATTAATTCCAAACCAGTGCAAAAAGTGAAATTGGCAGTGCAAAACGGCGAAATTGAAAATTATTGACATCCATCTCAGACAAACAAAATGGCGGACAAAAGTGAGACAAGATTGTTTGATCTTTATAACGCATTTTTAATGAAAAGCTTGAAAATAACGCAGAGCACACCTAAAATTACCAATTGTCGAGAGATATGAAAGAGGACGAATAATCACAAAAGCAATGAGGACAAAACATAAACTTGAAATTAAACTCAGGCCGACGGCCAATTACGCCAATATAGCGGCACAATCCTCGCCGAAACATATACTCTGAATACTTCACTTCTCTGAAGAGAAACGCGAAGAAGTACTAACCCGACTGCCTAGGAACAGACTACTTCTTAGTTTTGAAGACGAGAGAAGCAAGCATTCTATTTTTTTTCAAGAGAGAAAGCTTAGAAATTAGGTAAGCTTAGTTAAATTTTTGCAGCTGTTGTTAAAACTCGCTCAATAACAAAAGGCGCCAAAAGTGATATTAGAGGCAAATCTAACCTGTAAAACGTCCATTGAAATCAGTCAGCAACACGGAGTTGTAGCTGAATGCTCTCCTGCACTGAGAAGATCCGTTCGGTGGATTCTAGTTCAGTATTTCGATATTCTCCCCGTGTTTTCACGAGAGGTGTTTACTTCGGTTTTGTTTTAAATTAACTGAGGTAAAAATTTTAATCGTGTAAACGCCGTACTAAACCTCAGTAAATGACGACCCAACCCAGGTTTGTCGAAAGTTAAATGCCTCATCAGGCATGGTTTAGCTCAGTTACCAACGGTAACCAAGGCAAAATCAGACGGTGTCGCGACATCTTGGCGGCAAGTGTTCAAAGTGAGCAAAACAGAGTCAAATTTTTCATTTTTTAGGTAAAATGGAGTAAAGAAGTAAAGATCATTTTCGTATTGTCGTTTTCCTTTCATCGTCAAGTGACGTAGGGAGTTTTTCCATTGGCAGTTCAACCAAACTCCAACAGAAGTCTACGGAGAAAACAAACTTAAGTTCTCATTGAAAGCTTCCTTCGCATAGAAAGAGGTGGCTGTTACGGATGGCACAACAAGACGCCATTTGCAATGTAAGGCAACTCGTTTAATGCGTACTTCATGTAAGATACATCGAACTAGAACGCACATGTTTACTCCAAATATCGTAAGACAAACCATATACGTAACATCTGCCTTTCTTTAAAAAAGAAAAAAATAATGAACGAATATCTGGCAAAAACTAGCCTAAAACAAACTTACACAAGTCCACTTTGTTTCCGTAAGTGTTCTATGTCAAACTAAATCAGTTGATCCGAGCTTGCTAAAAACAAACTTAAAGTGTTCAAGGTCTAGCCTTTGCTTAACGCTTCATGTCAAAATCTTTAAATCTTGAAGGGGGACGAACAGTCCGGGTTCTTGTCTTCTGAGGTGCTCACAATGGAACATTAGTCTCTTCAGTAACAGTTTCACTCAAGGAATCTTTGACAGGCCTAGTAGGTTTAGCAGGTAACTCTGGTATTCTAGGTATCTCCTTGTGATTTACTCCTGACTCATTTGAGCTAACCTTGGTGCTTTGCTTTTCTGGTGTTGAGGATTCTGCTGCAGGTCTCAGAAACGGCCTGTTTCTTCCGAGGGTCTCATTGCCTGATTGGACTACATATGACCTGTCTGAAAGTTTCTCGACACAAGTAGCTGGTTTCCACGTTTGGTTTTTTCGCAGGGGTGCAATTCTGACTTCTTGTCCAATCTCTAATTCAGGTAACTGCTTCACATGACGGTCATTGTAGAAGTTCGCCTTTTGTCTTTTCTGCTCTAATTTCTCTGTAGAATGTGCGCTTACTTTGGGACGGAGAAGGCTTGACGCTGTTGGTAAGATAGTTCGTGTTCGGCGCGACATAAGCCTCTGGGCGGGGCTGTCACCTATACCTTCAGTAGGTGTGTTCCTGTAGTCTATTAGCGATAGCCATGGATCTTTCCCATCTCGGTCCGCTTTCTTAAATAGCTGTTTAACTGTCTTCACTGAAGACTCTGCTTTCCCATTTGACTTTGAATAGTGTGGTGATGATATGACATGGTTAAATTCCCAGCTGAGTGAAAACTCGTGAAATTCTTGACTGCTGTACTGTGATTCTTTGTCTGAGACAACCGTGTCCGGGATTCCATGTCTACTGAATTGTTCTTTGAGTACTTGTATAACTGCACGTGATGTGGTATCTTCAAGTTCACTAACTTCTACAAAATCTGAGTAATATTCAACGACTGTGAGGTAATTCTTTCCACTAACAGTGAACAAATCTGTAGCCACTTTACTCCAAGGTCTGTCTGGAAGTTGATGAGACTGCATTGGCTGACTAGCATTCCTAGCCCGGAACTCGGCACAGACAGCACATCTCTCAACCAGGGCTTTGACTTCTGAATTCAT
Source organism: Meandrina meandrites (assembly GCA_963693305.1). Taxonomy (NCBI): domain Eukaryota; kingdom Metazoa; phylum Cnidaria; class Anthozoa; order Scleractinia; family Meandrinidae; genus Meandrina; species Meandrina meandrites. The sequence continues at coordinate 6,765,541 of OY855908.1, read as the reverse complement.
TCCAGAACACGATGTCTTTGGCCTTTCTTAGGCATGATGCGACTCCTTGATGGCTTGAATGAATTCTTGAGAGTATCTCTGGCCTCATGGCTTTGGGGACAATCACTCTCTGACTCTTAAATAGAATACCATTGTGGAGTGAAATCTCTTCTCTGTAGTTCCAGTAGTCACGAACTTTTACTGGGCATTGCTCTCTTCTCTCAGGCCATCCTGTTAGAACAGTGGCCTTCAGGCTCTCTAAGACGAGGTCTTGTGCTGTGCACTTCTGCAGCTGAGTTAACCTTTCTGGAGCCACTTTGATGGGATCAAAGGGAGTAAGTGTTTCAAGTTCAAGAACGAAATCTTGAAAGTTGTCTGTCATCTCCTTCTTGACAGCAAGCGAGGCTCGAGACAAGTGATCGGCAACATACATCTGTGCACCTGGCTTGTATTTAACCTCTAGGTTAAAGCGCTGTAGCCTCAACAGCAGAGAGGATTGACTTCTGGAAAATAGACTGTAAGGGTTTGTGATCTGACTCAACCGTTATCTTCTTACGACCTGCAAGGTATTGACTGAACCTTTCGCAGAAGAATGGCTAAAGACAATCGCTAAACATTCTTTCTCAATTTGAGCGTATTGCCTCTCAGTCTGTGATAGGGACCGTGAAGCAAAAGCAACTGGCTGGCCGTTTTGTAATAAAGCTGTCCTAACCCATATTCACTCGCATCACATTGTACTGCGACTTCTTCTTGAAGGTCATAATACTTGAGCTCAGGGTGTTTGACTACAAGCTCTCGCACTTCCTGGAATGCTGTCTCATGATGCTGGGACCAGATGATCTTTGCTTCCTTTGCTGTCATCTCTCTCAAGTGTCCCATGAATCTGACTTCAGACTTCTTGAGGTGCAACTTGCTGCTGTTTAGACGCAGATTGGTATTTCGAGCTTGTTCTAGCAGACGAATCAAGTTCTCACCATGATTTCCATTTGCTTCTTCATCATTCTCTCCATAGGCCATCACCAATATGTCATCTCTTATCACTTCTACACCGGGAAGACTATCAAGCTTCTCATGCAATTTGCATTCGAACTCTTCTGGAGCCAGGTTGATACCAAAGGGTAGCCTCAAATACTTGCAACGCCCAAAGGGAGTCCAGAATGTTGTCTTGAGACTGCTGCTCTCATCTAATCCGACCTGGTAAAACCCATCTTTAGCATCTAAGGTACTAAACACTTTGGCATTGCTAAGCTTGGGCAACAATTCATCTAGAGTAGGCATTTGGTACTTTGGACGGATGACAGCCTTGTTAAGATCTTTAGGATCCAAACAAATCCTAATCTTACTTGGTGTTGCGACAACCACCATACTGCTAATCCAGTCGGTCGGTACTGTGACTTTCTCCACGATTCCTTTCCTTTCCAGATCATCCAGTTTGGCCTTGACCTTATCACGCAGGGGAACTGGCACTCGGCGCGGAGAATGCTGCACTGGTTTTACGCCGGGGTCTGTGATAATGGTTGTATCACCAATATGGCCTAACCCTTCAAAAACATCTTTGAACTGAACAAGAATCTGATCTCTGGTCAGGTTACTACTGCTTTTCAGGACATTAATGGACTCTTCAGGATCTATATCCACTGTAAGAAGTCCCAACTGCTCACAAGCCTCAGCCGATAAGAGAGGGTTGTTAGAACTCTCAACAACTTGGAATCTCAGGTCCAGGCACTTGCCTCTTCTCTCTGCGGTGAGTGTGGTCTCACCTACAGGCTTCATCAAGCTACCACCAAATAGCTTTAGTTGGGCATTGGACTTAGACAAGGGGGGATCACCATTTGCAACAGCTGAACTAAATTTCTGTGACTGATCACATTACAAGTTGCACCAGTGTCCAACTGACATACTAGTTGCTCTTTGTACAGCTCTTCTATCACAAAAGTAATACTGGATGTTAACTGTTTACCACTACCATTAATTGCAGTAATTTCTTCTATCTTCAATAATGATTCCTCAGACTCGTAACCTCCTGCCACTTCAGCGACATGAACCTTCTCTTTGCCTGCCTGACACACTTTAGCGAAGTGGTTCATTCTTTTACAATTGCGACATTGATGACCATATGCTGGACATTCTGTCTGCTTGGCATGCTTCTTTTGCTGGCCACAATATTTACATTTCCATTTTTTGTCAGGTTTCTTTGGATTTGGTGGTTTCTTCGGATGAGGAGGCACCTTGCCTTGCATCGGTTTACGCTTCACATGAACTAAGTTCAGTTCCTCATTTTTTTGTTTCTCAGCCTTTTGAATCGACTTTAGCTGCTTATTCGTTTTTTCACTTGATTTACATATGTCAAGAGCCTTATCCAAAGACAAATCGTTCTCTCTGAGCAATCTAGCTTTTGTACCCTTATCTTGTATTCCAATAACTAGCCTGTCAAGTAGCATTTCTTCTGCAAGTGCTCCAAACTGACAGGATGCTGCGAGCAATCAACAGTTTCTTCGGGTACTTGAATGCAAGAGTTAAAGACATACCTCTCATAGACGACATTTCTCTTTGGTAGGAAATAGTCTTCCAGCGCCTTCAATGCTGAAGCTATCGTCAGTACTTCGGTACCAAAATTCAGATTCAGGAAAATTTGCAGACACTCCTTTCCCAGAACAGAACGGAAGGTTGCTAATCGGATCGATTGACTCTTCTGATCCAAACCCGTTGGTACCTCATAATCTTGCCATTGATGTAATGTATATGAAATGATTCATATGTGAACTGCGGATATATATGAAAGTGATATATGATCTTCGCAGTGAATATCTCCACGACAAACCATAGCGCTTGGTACTAGAAAATTTGAAGGAAAACTGAGCACTTGAGGCGGCGGAGTAGGCTGTGGAGCTTGCGGTGGAGCTGGTGGTGGAGGATCTTGTTCGGTGTCTGACATCATTTCGCTGGGTTTCAACGCACGTGGTCGATGTTGAAATTCGCTGTACAGTACGTACCGTAAATCAAGGAATTGTCGCTTCGCTTCAGTAACTGCTTTGACTGACTATCAACCAGAAGACGTAATCTTGAGCGCTGCAGCTCGCCATAAGATTAACAAAACAGTTCTGACACCATGTTACGGATGGCACAACAAGACGCCATTTGCAATGCAACTCAACTCGTTTAATGCGTATTTCATGTAAGATACATCGAACTAGAACGCACATGTTTACTCCAAATATGGTAAGGCAAACCATATACGTAACAGCAGCTGAACTTCTACGAAGCAAATATCACAACCTCAACAAGCACTCGTAAATTTTTCAAAGACTACAAATTGCACGAGCCCGTAGAGCGTGTGCAATTTTGTTAGCCTTTGAAAAATTTACTGAATCATTTCACTTTTATAAAAACGTAAGATGGTTTTAGTTAAGACGCTAACAGGAACGCGAGGGTCAGGGTTAGTGAGAAAAAATGTGTCCAAAATAATACGTTTTAAAATAGCCTGTGAACAGGCTCTCCCGTCGAGGATGGGGCGAAAAGAAAGCGGCAATAGAAAGGTGGGGGTGGGGGAAGGGAAAAAGGCGGGGAGAGAGGGAGAGGGGGAGAGCCTGTTGACAAAGGATTGTAGCCGCCATTCCACCCCCGTTTAATTAACCTGTCATTAATCTGTCGTTAACTTGAAAGGAGTAACACTTTCGGCTAAGCGAAATACAAAAGATGATAGCGTCGCTGCGGATAAAGCGCATCACGCAAAGACAAAAATTTATTGCTGGACACTTACCGTTTACCCATGAAGCAAGCGAGAAAAACATTAAAAACCCCTTACTTTGGAGGAGAAATCCAGGCATCGATGAATATTCCACAGCAACAACTGGACAAAAATAAATATGTCATCCGTGAAGGAAGCAACACATCTTCCGGCGGAAAACCGCGCAGACCTATGACCTCTACACATTTTGCTGAGCACTCTCGCGGCTCTACTTAGCTTAAAACCGTTAAACGCCTCCTAATAATACAGCTGGCAGCATATAGTACCCTTTATAAACAAGTGAGAAGCGAAATATGTTGGACGACTAAATCCAATGCAGGACGGCAAATGTGCAAATTTCACTAATGTAGGGGCCCGTGTAGGCCTGTCACCTCGTTTCTACTATGCCAGAGATCGCAAGCAACGTTTCTACTCTTCTTTCAGCTGTCTTATGTCGACGAATTCCCTTAATGAATCGCTTAATGCTCTTTGAAACAGATCATGCGTAACTCGCCTACCGCCAGAAGACACCATCATGTTTACACTTCGCTGAGCCGAAATGAAAATTTTGATCGTATCACGTCTCATGGCGTCGGCAAATCAAGATGTCAATAAGACCCGTCAACAATCAGTAATCTGACCAATTAGAGGTTGGACCAGAATCTGGTGCACGGCGGGTGCTTGGAACGGCGGCATAAAACCTTTGTCTGCAGGCTCCCCCGATTTTAATTCTCCGTCAGGCCCTTCTCGGCTCGCTTCGCTCGCCGATTTCTTTGGGAGCCTGCTCGCAGGCTAGTTTTAAAACGGCATCACGTGCAAACGCTTTTTCTCGAATTTTTTCGTATATTCAGTATCTGATTATTCTAATTCCATACGAAATTAGCAAATTCTGAAAGCAAAATTCAACTCCTCTTGCCGCAATCGTCTTTTGATATTTTCAGTCACTGCTTGTAAAATAATTTTAACAAACACGGACAATGAAGTCGATTTTTACAGCAATTCAAGCTTAGTTTTGTTCTCATGGATACCTTTTAATATCTGAGAAATGTATAATGTATCTAAGATAACGAAATTTTATCACGTAGTTTTAACGTGATTTAGTTTAACAAGCTCAAATTATGGTAAATTTGGGAAGTCTGACCTCTTTCAAAATTATCATGGCAATTACATTTCACGTCAAAGAGATCTCAATTTGTGTGTTGGAAAAACTTGTATAGTATCAAAGAAATAAAAAAAAACGTGCCTGAGTGCATTGTTGAGCTATATAAACACGCGTGAATTTTTACGAACACGAGAGAAGTGGTTCTCGCACTTCTCTTCTTTCCAAATGCTTATATAAGACAACAATGCCTGTGGCTGCCCCCGAACGTCGCACTTGTTCGCTTGGAGGAGTTTCGACAAACACAAATAAACACGGTTGTTGTTCGCAGGAATCACTTTATTCCCGAGGTAACAACTTAGTTCGCCTAACCAAGGCGGATGACTGAAGGATTGCACGGATTACCGTAACTACACGAATGACACTTGTGATACAAAAACATGGCGACTAGCAAGGAAGCGCGGTTACACAGCAACATAGGCGGTCACTAAGTGAAGTGGTGATCTCCGCTGATCTATAACTTACTGTACTGCAGTAACATGGCTCCTCAACTGCATACACGCAGTTAACAACAATAGTAAATAAAATTAACAACAAACGCTCGAGAACTATCAGTTCAATACTCAAACAGTAGCATCCCGAAAGTGTATCTAACTGATCCACAACAGTTGTGTCAAATGAGTTAATAAAACTTAAATGTTCAACCGCAATGTTCACTGTTCACGATCTTTTCCTATCACTCTTCAAGTGTTCTTTGTTGGCTCCTCGGTGGGGACTTCTCCGGTCTCCTGGTGAAGGACATCCTCCCTGACCACTTCACCTGCGGTCAACAGCAGAACGAGCTTGTGAATAGGCCTTTCCAGATATGATGGTGGGCCTTGGCGTTTGCCACGATCATCCAAATCTCCATCTGCCATCAGCAACTTGACTTTTCTGACAAATCCGTCTTTACTAGGGTAAACCTGCACTACTCTACCAAGCGGCGACTTGTTGCGCGCTCCCTCGCTCTCCTTAGAGATGACTACATCACCAACAGCAAGATTTCTCTTTGGCTGAACCCACTTCCGTCTGACTTGCAGCATTTGAAGATACTCTTTGCGCCATCTCAGCCAGAATTCATTTGCGAAATACTGTACTCTTCTCCAACGCCTGCGACAGTACACGTCAGCTCTTTGGGATTCTCCTGGAGGAGGTAGCACTCGTGTAGGTTTCATTGTGAGAAGATGGTTTGGTGTTAACGGCTCTGGTGCCTCTGCATCACATAGGTAATCAACACTGAGAGGTCTCGAATTAATAATGCACTCGACTTCTGTCATAAGTGTTCGCTAAGTCTCATCATCAAGTTGGCTCCCAGCCTTTGACAGCAGTGGTTCCAATGCATTGCGCACACTGCGAATCAAACGTTCCCAGGTTCCTCCCATGTGACTACAATGAGGAGGTTCATTTTGAAAGGGATCCACTCACATCCATTCCTTAGCAAATACTCTTGAACGTGATCTTGATTCATGTCAGACAACGCTGCTTTCAGTTCATTTCGTGCCCCTACGAAATTAGTGCCTTGGTCAGACCTCAGCTGTCTCACGGCGCCCCTCCGATTCAAGAAACGACTCAATGCGTTGATGAAAGAAGAACTGTCCAGTGAATTGGCAGTCTCCAAATGAACACTTCTTGACCCCATACACGTAAACAACACTCCACAGCGTTTGACTTCACTTCTTCTTTCCTTGACAATGAACGGTCCAAAATAATCAACAGCACAGTATGAAAATGGAGGTGCTGGCTCAAGCCTGTCCTCAGGAAGGCAGGCCATCTTCTGCTGCTCTGTGGGTCTTCGTAGTTGTCTACAGGTCACACAGCCTGATATGAACCTTGCTACTCCCGATGATCCGTTAATCAACCAGTAGCCACTTTGGCGCAGCTCATTATGCGTCATCCCACGACCCATGTGGTTCACTTTCTGGTGATGATGTTTAATCAACAGTTCAGTCAAATGTCCCTTTCGCGGAATGATAACTGGATACTTTACATCAACTGGTACATCTGCTCTTCTGATACGACCACCAACGCGAATTAGACCGTCCTGGTCCACAAACGGATCCAGCTTGTAAAGTGAACTGGTCTTTCGTAACTCTTGGTTTCGTTTCCTAGCTTGAACTCTGTTTGTCTCTCCGTCAGTCACATTCAGGTCGCAGAGAATTTGAAGTTCCGCATGGAAATGTTCGTACTGCAAACACCTGATGATGGTCTTCTCTGCCTCTTGAAACTCTGGTAATGTAACCTTCAGCACTGATTTCTCAACTTCTGTCCTTGACTTTGTTACTGGTTTCTCAGGCTTCTTAACTTCTCTTCTTTGAAATGTAGACTTCAGTCGTAGACATAGAGCTATGACCTTCACTGCTTGGTGCCAGCTGGATACGCCATCTAGTCTGCAGGTCTCGAAGTGAGCAGGAAATGGAACATTCTTGACTTCCGTACTCAATACGGACGCTTTCTTCACCTCTGGGTCGGACTCCTGAAGTGGAGACACCTCTACATTTTCAGGTTTAAAGGTTCCGCTTTCCCACAGAAATTCTGGACCAGTTAGCCAACGCGAAGGTTCTACCAGCTGCCTTGCTGTGAGTCCTCTTGATGCTTCATCTGCGGGGTTGCTGTTTGTCTCAACGTAGAACCATAAATAAGGATCAGTTAGGTCGCGGATCTGCTGTACTCTATTAGCGACGTACACATGGAACCTTTTAGCTTCGTTGTGAATGTATCCGAGAACTACTCGGCTATCCGTCCAGAAGAACTCTTGGAACTCTGGGTACTCTAATTCACTTCTCACGAACTCACTCATTTTTGCGGAGATGGTAGCAGCAGCCAACTCCAACCTTGGGATAATCTTGTGCTTTATAGGGGTTACCCGAGTCTTTCCAACAACGAAAGAGCAATGGACTTGGTCGTGCTGGTTAATCAGTCTTAAATAAGAGCACTGACCATAACCCTCCATTGAAGCATCTGAAAAGTAGTGCATCTCCGCAGCTTTCACTGGGCCAAAGTCGTTTGGCTTGAAACATCGCTGTATCTCCAGTTTCTCCAGCTCTATGATTTCTTGTCGCCACTTCTCCCACTGGGGGTGTAAGTACTCAGGAACGGGATTATCCCAGTCCAATTTGTCTCTGCACATCTGCGTGAGTATCGGCTTTCCTTTGAGTGTCACAGGGGCTATGTAACCATTAGGATCATAGATGGAGCCAATAGTCGATAAGACACCTCTTCGAGTCAAAGGGCGATCACGAAGCTCGATACGGAAATGAAAACTGTCGTTTTCCACGCACCACATCACGCCTAGGGCTCTCTCAATAGGCAAAGGATCTACAGCTAAGTTCAGTTCTTTGATTCCCTTTGAATGGTCCTCAACCGGGATGGCTTCAAGAACTTCTTTGTTGTTAGACACTATCTTGTGCAATCTGAGACCGGCTTTCTCACAAATGGCTTGACTGGCCTTGATCAACTCGATGGCTTCAGGCACTGTTGATTTAAGGCCATCATCTACATTCCGTATGAACGCAGCTGCGTCTGCACCGAACTCTTCTTCTCCATCATCGGCCGCTCGCCGTAGCCCAAAGTTCGCACAACCAGGGGAACTACTGGCGCCAAACAGATGAACCTTCATACGGTACTCGACTACTTCCGTTGATGGGTCCCCATCAAGCCACCATAGGAAACGCAACAGGTCTCTGTGTTCTTCGGTAACCACGAACTGATGGAACATGCTCTTGATGTCCGTCATAAATGCAACGTTTTCCTGGCAGAAACGGCACAGGATGCCTAGCGGATCGTTCATAAATTCAGGACCTTGAAGCAAGTAGTCGTTGAGGCTGACTCCGTTAAACTGGGCTGAACAATCAAGCACCACCCTTACCTGACCCGGCTTCTTTGGATGATAGACTCCTGTATGTGGCACGTAATTGACTTTACCATCTTGCACCTCAAGACGATCTACTGGAACTTTTTCTGCACATTGAGAAATCAAGTACTTCATAAAGATCTGGTAGTCTGCGAAGAACTTCGGATTCTTCTTGAATCTGGCATTCAGTTGGTTCCATCTCTTCACAGTGAGCTGGAGGTTGTTGGGAAGAGACACATGGTCTGACTTCAATGGAAGTGGCATTTCATAGTGTCCATCTGGTCGTTTCTTCACTCCATCCTCTAGAATTCTTAGAAATCTTTCATCTTCCACGGAACACGGCTTGTTTTTGGTACTTGTCTCAACAAAGTCAGTTTCCAACACACGGAGAACATTCTCTGGGTTGATGATCTCCTTGGCTTTCGTAGAGAATGCAAATCGATTATGGGTTTCAGAGGCTGCAACTCTATTACAGACACCACTATCTCCACCCTCTTCGTCACGCGACTTGCAGACTCTTCCAATCACTCCCCAACCAAGTATAGTTCTTTGAGCATACGGCTCGTCATCTTCACCGGCAACTATTTCTCGTGGTGGGATAGCTTTCGGACAGTTGTTTCCAATCAGGATAGAAATCTCTGCGTCTGGATGGTACGGTGTCAACTTTTCAGCAATGGGTTTCAGATGTTGCCATTCTCTAGCCACTTCAGGTTTTGGAATCTGCGATCGATTGGCGGAAACAACTTCACGAGTAAAGGCCACTGGCATCTTTACAACACACTCCCTGTGATAATCCAGAACTTCTAGACCGGATATCTTTCTAGTTTTTACACGTGCATTCTGCTGTTGCATTGTTGTCAGCAATAACTCAGTTGCCGGGCCTTGTAAGTTGAACCGTTCACACAGAGTTTGAGACACGAAACTGACATTTGAATGGTCGTCAAGGAGTGCATACTGCAGAATTTCCCTTTCCGGCTCTCCCACTGGCCTGACCCACACTGGTACAATCATAGTGTGATCAAATCCACCGCTTTGATCTGGAAGTTGGCATACACTCAAACAATTTGAGACAGCCGCACTGTCCTGTGTTTGTTCTTTGTAAAGGCAGGTGCGATGCATTCCTGAGCAAGTTTTGCATTTCAATCTCCCTTTTCAGTTCGCTACCTGGTGACTCCTACTGGCCGCACAGCCCATACATAAACGTTCACGGAAGAAGAAGTCTCTCCTTTGACTGAAAGGCTTTTTACTGAAATCAGTGCAGTCGTCTAATTTGTGTACTGCACCACAGAACAGGCACTTGTTCAAGTTGGTTGGGCCGGGGCGTTGTGATTTACTAGAACTACTAGGATCTGGTTCACGGTCGCCACTGCCCTTGGCTGATGTAGACAGGGAACTACCCTCGTCATTCTTTGACTTCGGTTTCGGATTTTTGTTAACTTTAGGATTGGTTAATGTGGACAGGCTCTCTAGCTCTGGGATGTTTCCCTTTTCTGCTGCGTCTCTGATGAAATCAGCAAACTTGAGAAAGGTGGGGTAACTTGCTTTACCATGGTTGTGTCTCCATTGCTTAATTACATCTCTCCACTTAATCTCAAGGTGGTAAGGAAGTTTAGCTAATAGCTTTACATTCTCCTTTGCATAGTCTAGGATGGAAAGTCCTGAGATGGTTTCCTTTGCTGCCAAGATCTTATCTAGCAAATCTGAGAACTCTCTCAAGGCGGTCGCAACTTTGTAACCTATCTTAGGCCAATTCTCTAACTTGTTAATAAATGCTGTACTCACAACATCACAGTTTCCATACCTTTCCTGTAGTACAGATCTCGCCTTCTGGTAAGCATCTTCTGTTCCAATCAGAAGATAGTGTTCCACAACTTGTTTTGGCTTTCCAGTTACATACTGATTCAACATATTCAACTTGATGTCTGCTTCCAGAGGTCTGGAGTCTACTAGAGCATTGAACGCACTCTTCCATACAGGGTACTGCAAGGGGTCACCATTGAACACTGAAATGGTAAGTTTTGGAAGTTGTCCTGAGACAAACAATTGTTTGCTTACAGTGCTTTGTTCTAAGTTAGCTTCAGTTAACTTGTCCATACATTTTTCCAATGTCAGTGCCATTCTTTCCATACCTTCGCTGAACGAGTTTACTTGACTTTGGGGATGAACAGGCTGATAAGTTGAAGGAGGTGTAATGACTGTTGACATAATCGGTGATGGACCACTGAAAGGATTAGTAACAGGAGGGTCAACTCTTGTTGGTGTAACAGTTTGAGAACTAGGCACTTCTCCTCGAGTGGGAAGGCCATGACCATGTTTAAAATGACGGACTGTAAATACTGACTGTGTTACAGCTCCTGGAGAGAAAGATGGAGCAGAAGACCGCAAACTATATGTAGTAGACTTAGGTGTGGATGTGGTTGTTAACACCGGTACTAGAGGTACTTGAAACTGAGCCGATGTGTTAGCCAAACTAGTACTTGTACTTACTGGTAGGGATTGCAAGAATCTTTGTACTCCTTCGCCCTTACTTTCAGAAGGAAGGTTAGCTAAGTCTTCTTCAAGTGAGGGTGTTTGCTCCTTTTCAATCTCTTGGCATACACTTAACTTAGCTCTACTTAGTTCAAGTTCCCTTTTCAATCTGAGTTCTTCCAGTTTTTGTTCCTGCATTAACTTTTCTATTTCGAGGGCCTTTTCTTGTTCCACATAGGCTAACTTGACCTTCAAGGCCGCTTCTTCCTGTTGTAGCTTATACTTTTCTACTTTGGTTGAAAGTACAGTGTCCACACTTGATTTTGATTTGACACTTTTAGCAGATTTACTCATCTTAGACCCCTTAGAAATGACAGAACCAGACTCCAGCACTGTTTGTTCCAAATACTTAATTTCATCCCTCACATCCCTCTCAAAATTAGACCACTCACCACAAGCTTGATCCCACATGTCCCTGACATTCGCTAACTCGTCCTCTTGAACAATTTCTCTGATTTCATTGTACGCATCCATAAATTCGTTCCATAGAACTTGAGCCTTACTAAATTCTTGCTTCCAAACTGGTAATTCATTGCACTGTCCTCGAAGCAACAATGTTTTCCTTAGTGTTCCTGTAAATGTAGACCTTTTACACTTGAATGATTTAACTTTGATTTCGGTTTGATAGGAACGACCCTTTTTGGTAAGCTTCCTGCTACGAACTCCAGTTAGCTGATCTTTTTTTTTCTCTTCACTGGACGCCTTATCTTCGGCAACTTCCATTAATTCGACAATTAGACGCGAAGACTTCTCGCCCGCACCATCCAAGTAATTATTTGAAGCAGAACGTACCACTTCATCGCGGTATTCCGGTAGCTTTGACTCGTCAGAAGTTTGACTTGCCTCTCGAGACATGACGAGTGTTGAATTCAAGCCGAAGCACTTATGCACTTTCTACAAGGTTTTAGACCACTTGACATCCATCTGATTCGTGGATAGGCCATCCAGCTTTCTTTACGAAGTTGTTTTTGCCAAAAGCAATGTTTTCACGGTAGTACAAAGCTTCGCAAAGGACCACTTACTTGTGTTCAAGCTTCACCAGGCTGCACTAAGTTGTTATTGTGGCTGCCCCCGAACGTCGCACTTGTTCGCTTGGAGGAGTTTCGACAAACACAAATAAACACGGTTGTTATTCGCAGGAATCACTTTATTCCCGAGGTAACAACTTAGTTCGCCTAACCAAGGCGGATGACTGAGGGATTGCACGGATTACCGTAACTACACGAATGACACTTGTGATACAAAAACATGGCGACTAGCAAGGAAGCGCGGTTACACAGCAACATAGGCGGTCACTAAGTGAAGTGGTGATCTCCGTTGATCTATAACTTACTGTACTGCAGTAACAATGCCCCAAGGGCAAGGTTTTTTTATTTCTTTTATAATATGTTAAAGAAGTTGCGCTTGCTCAGTCTCGTAACGTAAGCCGCATGGATAATACCTGGATAAAGCACATGCGTGACGTAAGCCACGTGCTTCATAGAAGTATATTGCAGTCGAACTGACCAATCGTAGCGCGCGCTATACCTCAAACATTTTATTAATCCTTATATAAAGTGACCACTCTCAAGGAAATGCCCGGAGTTGCTTAATAGATGTTGGCTGCTTAAGAAGAGCTTGTCAAAAATTCGCGTAAGGATTTTTAAAAAGGCCGTGTTATCTTAATGCAAAGTAGTGCGAAAGGTAGAACGAAAGGAATCACACGAAAAGGACATCAAGCTTGTGTTTTAATGATTTTAGTCTTCGTAGCCATCTTTTCTAGATTATTGTCTATCACGTGCTTGTTTTAAAAACAAAGTCAAACTTCGTAAACAGCATTCTCGCTTGCCGCTAAATAGGGGCAAAAACAATAGAAGAGCCCTAATCGGAACGGCCACAAGGTGACCGCGTCCATTTTTTAGGAGGTTTATTTACTGTTTTGCACTGACAATAGTTTTGGGACTTTGACAACTGGCCGCTTAATGACTCAAGGTTTCTCTTGGCTGATGGTTGCTGAGGTCCCAGTAAACTTTTAAAGTTTATGGAAAGTGAGAGGTAGCTGTCAAACTGTTTAGCATAAATAGTACAGTGGCTGATCTGTTGAATGTAAAATGTCAATAAAAAAAAAACGATAATAGCCGCATTTTCAGTCATAACGCACATAACAGAAAAGCCCGCGCTCCGAGGGCCTTTATTGATCGATAGTAGAAAACGGTTTAGCAAATCAGACTGCGAATTTGGTAATAGTCGGTCACTGGATTGTGGATTGTGCAAAGATGTTTTAACTTTAGAAAGTTTCGAACATTTTTATGAACGGATATTTTACTTCTCAACTTAACTCAATTCAAATCAAACATTTACTTATCCCCACAACGTAGTACTTTAAGTACTTAAAAATTATATTTCGACAAAGCGTAATTTTCGCGATAATGAAAACTATTGTGATAGGTGTAATATTTATTTTACATAAATTTTAAAAGAAAGTTTCATACTCATTTCTGATAATAGATCGTGTTGTTTATTTCAAGTTGTCTGGAATAACGTGGTTCCGGGATATCGGATCTAGAAGGAAGGTGAAAAAATAAAGCCGTTTAAAGGTGAAATGGTATTACGATACAAGAGCGACAGTGCCATTTTGCAACCGAGGCAAATACGATGACAGCTTGTCGGATATTGATTAATATATTTCTTTTGAAAATCGTCGAATACATGTTGTTTTTCAATTTTATCCTTGGTTCAAATTTTATTTCCCTTTGGTTTTGGGTATGGTAATGTATGATAATGTATAATAATGAGTTTAAAACAAAGGAAAATTAAATTTGAACCAAGGATAAAATTGAACCATAACATACACAACGTTTGCATGGCGTGTTGCTGGATTTTTCTTGCTAGTCAGTGAGTTTACTAACATGTACTGAGTTTTCTTGTGCCGCCTTAAAAGAAAACAGCACTGTGCTGGGAACGTAACGACGTTTAATCGTATCCTGGCGTTACGAAGCCATGAAGTACAGTGGCATGATAGCGAAATTATCAAGTCCTCGGTTTGCAATAAACCTCGGCCTTGATAATTCCCGCTATCAGTTTAACATTATAAATAATTGTTAAACATCCGCTGAGCCAAAGCGAATATTATGGCAGCATTCGTCGCCCGTCGCACAGCTCGGTCCACACTACAATAAGATAGTATATCAAGAAACTATTTAAAAGAACCTTGAGGTAAGTGGTAAGAAGTGGTGACAACAGCAGATTTTGATTAAGAACATTCTAATGTTTAGAACTGTGGGGAAGTTTCTTATAAAGCTGTTCGCGATCGTTCTGAAAGATAAGCAACCGATATTTTGTACTCTGCAGGTTGGATTGAAAATCATATTTTCTAATGCTAGTTAATTGTTTCCATTTTCCGCTTACTTATTTCTCGTTTCAACGTACTGAGATTTCCAGGTTGTGCCTTAAACTGAATGATGCAAACGTCAGATAACAATGAACCCTAATTGGAGCAAGACCTGGAGATTATTTTATGGCGAATAATTTTCCCTTTTTTCATCTCATTCGTATCAAGTGTTTAAGAATTCAACAAGCAGCATGTATCTGCACAGTTTACGGTAAAATTGGGAGTATTATATTACAAAACTTATACTATTAGAGCAATTTCACAAATTTTGAGGGCTAGGGGCATTGTTCTTGTTGTTTGTTCTATTGTTCTCTCAGCAACTCAAGTGAGACCTTAGAGAGCTGCTACATGACCCATCAGGATTTGTGAAATCACTCTACTGAATATCATATACAGATGTTTCACTATTCAGTAGTTTTTAAAACTCTTCACAATGCTCTAGCGCATAGACAAAGGCTCATAAGTGCCTCAAAAATGTTCCAAATAGACACAATTATATATTAAAATAGTTACACGCTCTTGTTTTCGTTTCGGAGTCCGAGAGTTTTTGAAATCTGTCCTTGGATTCAAAGTACGAAGGTGCTGGCGGCGATATGGACAAGGATAATAACAAATTGTAAGTAAAACGGGAAACAAAATAGAAAGCTAAAGCCACAGTTAAACCTTTCATCGATGAAAAAATCTGTCACAACAATGGGTATCATTTCTCAACAACTGAAATTGTCTTTCTTGACGCATATATACTGACTAAAACTCCAAACTAGTATAATGTAAAACGTATTGAAACTTGTAGGGAGAATCTGTATGTGGACATCAAATTTTCACGCGTTCATTTTATTTATCGAACTATCCGTGTTATTATCGTGTTTTGCAAGGAAGACAGACTGGAAGCAGCAATCGAGGTATTAAATAAAACGAAAGAGTACGTTGACAGTTTAGAGGAAAGATTTTCCAGCAGCAGTAAGTGCATGTTTAACTGATGTAAGCCTGTTGCTTCTGCTAGATTTAAGGGGCGAATAATAAACCTGTAAGAAAGCATTAGGGTGTCAGACCATTTAAGCAGTGATGAGAACTCAGCCTAGGTGAAGCCGGTAAAAACCTGCCTGACCGTTCGGTGGTGTTTGAAAAGTGGTGGACGGGGCGCGTTAGATCGCGTACCTAATTGTGCTTACGTGAGTGCGTTTTCCCGTGGGACAAGTCTCGCGCCGAGAAAATAAGACTTTAAAGAGAGTGTAATAATGTGTGTCCGTTTGTGTGTTCAGCCAAAAAGGTGACCAAGCTTGAAGATCTTCTTACCAAGAAGGACCAAGAGATAAAAGCCATGGAAGATCGCCATAAGAGATACTTGGAGAAAGCTAAGAGTGTAAGTTCGTTTGTGGCACTAATAATTTATTTACCTTTCCTTAACTCAGTTAATTACTCGCAACACATGCATCAATTTTAATTTGGTATGAATTTAACTATTATCTGTATAGTTTTTTTTGTTATAACTTCATGTTTTTACCGAACGGTGTTGACATATTTTCTTACTTCCAACTTGATTATATTTTACTACTAAATAATTTTTACAGTGAGAAAAGAGGCTAAGGTTTTTACCATTCAGGGATTGCATTAAATGCTTTGATCAAGACAACTGACATCGACCGTGTACGAAAGGGAACGTGCTTTGACTAGCACATCATATGTTTGTTTTCTTACATTTCAGGGTTAGGTTGAGGTTAAGGTTAGGGTTAGGGTTAGGGTTAGGGTTAGGGTTAGGGTTAGGGTTAGACTATTCAGGGATTGCATTAAATGCTTTGATCGAGACAGCTGATATTAACTGTGTACGAAAAGGAACGTGCCTTAAGTAGCACATCATATGTTTGTGCTTTTACATTTTAGGTTATAAAAAGTTTGGATGGAAGTCATAATATTCAAGAATCCCGACTCAAGGTTAATATCTGTTTGTGTGCGTCGTTTTTTTAAATGATACTTCGTGGTCAAGCAAATTCTTTAAGTGTCTTTTGTATATATTGTTTTTGTAATTGACAACTGAGGTTGACAGCTACTTGTGCAAATCACGAATCGTGGCTATAGCCGTCCTCTCAATTTTGCGCGGTGAGTGCTTCCCCCAATTGTAAGATAGAAGTCTGTCATGGATCATTTTTTTTGCGAACGGTACTTTGAGCGCGATGCTCAGCAAGTTTACCTGCGTCTTTTCAGCTTAACGTTTAACGAGAGTGATCCAAATTTTAAGAAAATGCTAAGAAGACCCTAAGAACATACTTTAGCTGGCATTTAAATTTTTATTTTATCAACACTTTCATGCATCGGATTCTACATACACAAGCTCACTACTCTTTTCTTAAGAAAAAAATGCGACATTAAAAACATTATATTACAGTTAATTGAGCGCAAAAACGATGGAATGCCTTTTTTTCTTTTAAAAGACACAAAACGATAACTCCGGACAGGCGGTAAACAATATGAAAAAAAAAAAAACGTTTGACATTTACAGAAAAAGTGATCTAATATAATCGAAAGGATCCGTTTATAGGGAACTCCTTTTTCTTTCAGAGTGAACCGGATGAAGCAAAGGAAATGAAAGATCAAGTAGTGCAGAAATACAAGTGAGTAAGGACAGCACGTCAAAGCTCGAATAAACACATTGAGTAGACAGGTATTTATGTTCAAGACTTAATAATAATTGATCCAGAAACTGCCTAATTATTGATTGTCTATATAAGAGGGGAGGGGAAGCCATCATTCAGGAGACAGAAACTTCGTTATAAGGGTGTATGCAAAAGGAGCATGAAACTCACCGGCTTGAACGTAGATACGTGAGAGGCATTGGCTAGTGACAGAAAGATCTGGAGTGTGTGTGTGCGAAGTGCGAAGTGAATACTTTATTTACCCTCGGATTATAGAGTAGCTTTTACAGAGCTAATGTCTCCGAGCATTTCAGCAGTACAACGGTACAATGGGTAAAGACCAGACCACAACACCGGGAAACTCCGTGCCCTACTCTTAACGATGAATGTGTGGGTTCTTTATAACGTCCCCTGCTGACCATAACAGTGAAGATGCAGGAGACGGGGCCTTAACGGTTTATCGTCCTTATCCGAGAAGACTAGAACATCTAACCATTTGCAGATGTCATTGCAAAGGCAGCATATATTCTCCTCAGTTATTTTAAGACCCTGAGTGTTGGTCCGGTCTGGGCTCGAACCCGAGACCTCCCGCACAGAAGTCCGGCGCTGTACCAACTGAGCTAACCGGTCGGCAAAGATGCGTAAAGCACTCCTAGTTGGAGAAGAGTACATCATTCTTGCACCAGAGGTGAAAAGAGCGAAGAGGAAGATCAGCTGTGAGCTCCTAAAAACAGTTTGTCTGCCAGAACTGCTGCCGTGTCTGTAAATCTCAAATTGGACAGTTTAGTCACTGCAAACACTACACCTAGCCTATATCAAACTACAGTGCGCTAATCCATGTAGCTTATACGAAAGATGCCTAGTACTAGAAGTCCTAATACCAGTGATCAGTATGGAGCTAAGATTGATCTAAATTGCCTTATGAAATAATAAATTCTCCTCTAGCATAAAAAGAGCAGAATGGAACCTGCAGGAAGGAGAGTTATAGTTGACATCCGAGGAGACTGCAAGCATGTTAACATTTAGGAATGCACGTGCAAGAATGGCGAAGCCGCAAAAAATAAGTCAAGAAGCGACGCAATCCGGATTCCCAAACGGCGAGCCCGCTCGCCGGCTAACATTGAAGTATCACTTCATATAATTAATATTCCGTGCTGCCACTGCTTAATGATCGCGATACGTTTGACGGCTTGCTTTTTCGGGTCCTTGTTAATTTTGTTTAGGGAAGAACTCAAGTTGGCAAATGAAGAATTAGAGAGAAAAGAAGCATATATTGAAGATTTAGAGGCTAAAGTGGCCAGCACTGGTTAGTAGAATTATTGAATTGTAATCGGTTAACTGGCTTTCCGCT
Organism: Meandrina meandrites; assembly: GCA_963693305.1. NCBI lineage: Eukaryota > Metazoa > Cnidaria > Anthozoa > Scleractinia > Meandrinidae > Meandrina > Meandrina meandrites. The sequence continues at coordinate 6,746,967 of OY855908.1, read as the reverse complement.
GACTTTGTACGTCAAAGTAACTTTATTGACAAGCCGCCGTATCAAGAAAAGCGGACTACTAAGTGATTAGTTCAGGAGTGATTTTGACCTTGTATGGTCAACTGTTGACAATGGCGGCAAGAGCCTCAAAATGCCCTGGGGAGCTTTTTGAATTTTCCGATTAACATGCGAGCGGGAAATTCAAATCATCGGAAAGACTGAACTTAAGACAAATTTTCCCCAGGGGAGGTGGCAGTGGAAGATTTTTCCGTTGCAAGTGGCTACCGTGGGATGCCTGGTAGAGACCATGATTGCTCTCATTAACGGTTGATCGACAATGTTTGATTAGTTGTTGCTTGAAACTGAAGCAGAACCAAATTTTAGAACATTCAAAGTTCGCCCCATAAACAGCTCAAGATCTTAGTTTGTAACTAAAAGCTCCTCCAAAATAAAAAACTCTTCCTGCAATTTATTTATGCGTTCTTATTAGCGGCTTGTTTTACTTGCGCGTTGCGCGCGCTCTGCGAAATTCGGGAACAGTTTATATTCAACTTAGATTATTTAACAATTATTCACCGAAGTGGAGGTGAACCGCCGCGGTTAATATCCACCGCTTTCACGAACACTGAGGTGAATATTTGATGATCGAATCACTAATGCATGTTGATTAATAAAATTACTGAATTGACTCTAATTGGCAGAGTTGGCGGTATTGTTTTATGTAAGTTTATTTAAGTTTACTGACGCGTATCTACGATGTTACCCGCATGAAAGTGTGAGCACAGTGCAAAACTGAAAAAAGTTGTTTTTTAACGGAATGGTCGTAAGAATTCGTTAAAAACTGTGAAAATAGCTGGAGATTTGAGAACCTCTTATTTTTCGCACAGCTCGGTCCAAAGGAGTACACTGTTTGTCGTTTAATCAAAGGCGCGGCAAGCTTCGAAGGTGTGACTTTTTTTCTGCCGCTCTCGATTGTAAAAGAACAAAAACGCTTATGCTCGCGAGACTTGACCGCGACTAAGCTTTGAAAGCTCTGAGAAAGCTTTCATTAAGCCCAGTTCGTGTTAAGCAAAAAATGTTAGGGATTGTTTTTAAGACTCTGACAGACTACACTGTTTCTTCGTTTAATCAAGCGCGCGGCAACAAACGCAGGTGTGATTTTTTTTTTATTTCCATTTGTTTATATGAGACATCACAACTTCCTTTCCTGCCGCGCGCTTGATTAAACGAAAAACAGAAACGTGAATTCCTTCTCTCTCGGAAAACTTGTTTTGAGCCGATCATGCAAAACCAAAATTATTCGTAACTGGTTTAAAAGAGTGACAGTTCAAGAGGTAGAGATTTATCCACAATTACAGCGTGCTCGGCTAAAAGGACCTAAAAGGGAAAAAGCGGGAATCGTGAACAGCGATCAGTTACAATATTTGCTAGAACAGCCGTCAGAGCAAACCTTTTTTTTAACTGTTCTTCAGAAGGCTTTCGATTAAGCCGAACACCATGTTAAGTATGGACTAAATCTAAATTCAGTAAGTGTTATAAATTCAAACAGTCGACCCATGCGCACTACAAACGCCAATCTTTCCCTAGAGTACCCCAGTGGCAATTTATCTTTCGGGTGCAAATTTACGAAGCCCACTCCCCAGAATATAGCTAAATTGTCATGCCGATAACTTTCCGATCGCTCATGAGGTTCTCGTTAAGCGTCGGCAAAAGTCCCTCTGCGCTACCAATAACAAAAGGACTATTGTGTAATACTTAATGTCCGATGTTGGGCCGGAACAATAGACCATTTCTTGATACTGACTATAAAGTGTCTGCGCTCTGTGAATTCCGCTTCATCATGTTCATGTCGACGATCGACGTAGCTAGTTCAAATTCTAATTATTCAGTTATTTAAGAATGCTGCTTACTTTAAAACTTACTCTGTTTGCAGATCTGTCAAGCCTCGCTGCGTTTAAGTCTGTGAGCTTCAAGAAAACGTCCTTCTTGCCGGATTATTGGTAAGATATTTGCTTTGATATTTTTGCTTTCGATTTCACTATTGTGCGGTGTTGTAGAAAACTTGTTGTGGTGCAATTTCTAGCGGAAGCTGTAATCAAGCTGTAATGTTCTGTTGTTACATCTATCATCGTGCTGGCCAAACCCGTTATTCAACGAAGCACGTAATTATAACTCGAACAAATGCAGTTTTTACAACTTCTGTGTGAAAAGCTGGGCAAACAAGTTTGTGGATGATTTTAGACCGTAAATTTAAAGGGGCGCTGTGCTGTTGTCTTACGCAGACTAAGGACTTACTTTTCTAAGTAAATAGGAGAGCAACAAAATAAACAGCGGGCATTTTTCGAATGTCGTCGTGTGTACAAAATTCAAGTTTTTCGACTCCGTGGCGTGTTTTGAATGTGTGCCAAGATCTATACACTTTCAAGGAATCGGGTCGCGACTTGCTCTGAGACTCGTCAACAGAACCGCCAGAAAATATCCATACCCTTCCATCGAAGGTCATTGGAAATTACCGAGGAGAGGCGGATCTTAACGACTAGGTTTTGAAAGGAAAGTATGAACATAAACTGGGAGGAGGATTTCAGGCCAAAAAACCCTTTGTGGGAGGAGTATGAATAATTTCTGGAACAACACAATATGGAAACATTTTCAAACAAATAAAATTGAACATGCTGCTAAGTAAAAACCCAGCAGTTAAACGTACTTTAGTATATTTGCATGTCAATCCGTACCCCGGGCCAAGCACTCGTTAAACTGTTTGAAGCCCTTTACTTTTTAGTCTGATGGCTTTCGAGAAAAAAAACGGAAATGGATTAATTGTTTCAAGGGGTTTTTCCCCTGACCTCAGGGTTGCCAAACTTCCGCTGAGTATTACATGGTATCATTTTTAGGAATTATTCAATGGTCGAACAGTCGGCTTTGTAGTGCCCCATTGGATGATCAGGAGGAAAGGCTGACGAAAATATAGCTGTAAAGGTTAGTCAAAATTCAAGAAACTGAAAGTTAAAAATATTGCAATCGTATAACACACAGAGAACATAATTATGTTAGTCAAAGCTTGTACGTTACACAAGACTCTGTAAATTTCGCTTTATGTCGATGATTCGACCATAAAATTACTTTCTTTGCAGAACTGAGAAATTGTTCTCCTTGATCTGATTATTGGTAAGAGGGGAATGGTGTGGGCAAACATGATTGTGGATATCGCTCAAATTAAAAGAAACAGTAACTCCTGCTATCGTCTCCTTTTGGTACCAAAATCTTGGAGTATTGTATTAAACGTATCCATGCACTGTTCGTTCGACAAGCCAGGACACATATTCTGTTTCTTTGTCTGCAGGCCGTTAAAAAGTTATAGATTGCGAGCAACAATTGGATTTTGGACTTGTAAAATGTGGGGTCTTTCAGGATGCGCATTTTGTAACGTTGCACCCAGCTCAAACTATACGAAATTCCTCCTGCATTATGCCATGAACAGTTAACTTATGACAATGTATACAACTAACGGTATGCAGTGCATAGATGCGGTGACGTTTCACAAGGGGTGAAATTTTCAGGAAATTTGTCAAAACATTTACGTAAATAAAAGTAGCTGGCAACCTCTGTGTTGAATGATTGTTTGACAAAAGTTGCGTTATCTTGTAGCATGACATCCGATATACGAAATACTATAGAAGGTCAAATGCTGTCTTGAAATTGTTTACACCAGCCCTTTCGTTAAAAAAAATCGGTAAAGATTTCTGTTTACTAAATCTCATAAGACACAACGAATATAATTTTTCTTATTTGTTTATACTTAGAATCAGTCCTTTCTAACAGTCCGGGAGTATTTTGCTTTGAGTTCTAAGCGGTGATTTCTTTTTGAGTTTAATTTGAGTTACCACTGACGTTTATTGCTGTAGTTAGTTTCCATCCTATTCGGTTCTACAGATCGGTCTATCGCGCCATACAATCAACAGACAACAGATCCCGTCTACTTTCACGATGACATTAAGCGATGACGTCATCGCTTAAAAAGTAAACCTAAAAGTTAATAGTAGTCACTCAAAATTTTTACATATCCTGTTTTGTCTAATATCAACACAACTGGACCAAATGAAACTACTGTATAGGATTAAAATTAAAAACCTCAACCTTCGGTGAATTAGAAGAGTCGCCAGAAGATTTGAACAGCACAGTTTATACTGTGCATCGTTTTAACAAATGTTATTTCTGGATATACGAACGCCGCGAAACTGTAGGGGTGCAATTTCGTTCCCTTTTTTTAAACAGTTATTATCTTATTTATAAGGGATAGAAACTTCAATAATAGACCATATTTACGAAAACCGCCATGATGGTTTTCGTATTGTAATGCAAATTAGCCACGTTGTCTGCCACTAAATTTACAATTTACGCATTGTAAACCTCTTCCTTTTCATTTGTTTACAACTTTTGCTATGAGTTTCCGATCTTTCCATACGGTTCAGTAAGGTTTTAACTGGCATTAACCTTTCAAATAATCCATGGGATCTTAGCATTACTTAAACGTTGTTGTAACAGCTCCCAATTATACACAAGAATAATATTTTAAAGCAAAAATTCAACAGTCAACTGTGCAGCAATTTCTACCAAGCCGATTTCGTTGAAACTTGCTCACATTAAAACTTGGATAATTTGAAAAAATCTATCGTCGCGCTTTTAAAAAATTCGCGTTTTTTTCATTAATTCTATTTTTTTTCAAAAACGCTAATATCTCGTGTTCGTTTATTTTTTTCGCCCTAAAATTTAAAGCTTTATAAAATTGGAACATTTGTTATTTCGATTGCCAAAAATCAGAGAAGTCGGTTTACGTTTACATACCCAAAACTCGATCTAGAAACGAACAACTCCGTTCCTAAAAATAGCCGGGGGCCACCTTAAACTCATATGTAAGAGGGTCTCAATGGAGTCGTGGCTTTTACGGTTAACGGTGTTGAGGCCTCAAATGTAATAAATTTCCCTTAAATGTAATAAAGGTCCTAAGTGTAATAACTTTTGGTCCTAAATGTAATAAAGGTCCTAAGTGTAATAACTTTTGGCCCTAAATGTAATAAAGGTTGCAATTGTAACAACCTTTGGCCCTAAAATACAATAAGGTCACTGACCGAGCCACACATAACGGTGAATAGCCAATTTGGAAGTCGCTAAATGGTGACCGCGTCCGCTTAATAAAGCTCTAATTTATCTTTCATATCGGGCTCTTTCATCGTACTGAGGTATGAAGAGCTTATTCCATGTTGCAGTAATCTCACAACACGCCTAACACAAAATAACAACCAAAAGGGCAAATCTACATCCTAAATTCATTAGCTTATGCAAAAATTAGTCCTTTTTTAAATGAATTTTTGAGGAAAGAAAAACGGGATTCGGCAAAGCGATGACAAAAAGTTCGGGATGCGGGAATCGCGTGAAAAAGAAGCGGGAATGCGGGATCGGGATCGGGACCACCCCCCACCTTCCAGACCCTGACAAAGCGCACTTTTATCTTCCAAATGAAGTATTAGATAAGATAATAGACTTTGCATTAACTGGAGCTGAATTTAGTGTTATCACTACCTATACAGTTCCCTTTGTCGGCTTTCATAAGACAGTTACAACCATCGGGTCACTGCACGTAATAGCTACAATAGCATGCACAAGTTATGCAAAGAATTTGGCCCAAGCAGCGGACCTTTACTGGCTCTTAAATAAATAATAGCAACTCCGAAATGGATCAACGCGTGGGTAGAGCTACTGCTTACAGGAACTGGAACTTGGATGTTTGTCACCAATAGATCGGGTGGAAAGGGCAAGGGAAAAGTGATAAAAAGACGATCGTTTTAGGTCAAGTTTTGTTTTTACGTTTAGATAAGAAATCAGAGAGGCGTGTTTGCCCGATCTTCAAACTCCCGTCCGTTTCTTTTTGGTTTAAATACTGATAGTAATTAGTTGTTTCCTTTATGTACTTATAGTTCTTGTTACTCCCATTAATTCAAGATAAATCAATACGTAGTTGCCGTGTTACTTTGAATCCTTGCATACTCAGTAAATAGACTATAAATTGTAGACTTAGAATATTAATATGATCGAGCATTAAATTGACATTAGTCAAATGTACTACTTTTGTTTTACACTGAGTAACTACTGTTGTTGTTGGGCACTGGCGAATAAGACGTGCAAAATAAAGTGAAATTATGGCACTTGCTGAAAGCCTTCCATTTTATTGGATTCTGACTATTTTATATTTGGTACATTCTGATCGGTATCACCGAAGTACATCTTGAGCTTTCTTGCCTTTGTATAAAAAAGTGCAAAAAGGCCAAACAGTTAAATCTTATATATTTATCACAATGACCTCATGTTGAGCCGAAGCTAATTGCCATTATTATACTCGAGGTAGACCTTTGTTTCATTTAGAGTCGAAAGTTATCACACTTAGGACCTTTATTACATTTAGGACCAAAAGGTATTACACTTAGGACTTGTATTACATTTATGGACATTTATACATTTGAGGCCTCAACAACGGCTTATATTTTGGCTTTTTTACGGCTAACGGTTAATTTTTTTTCGTTACGGTTAACAGACGTGTAAAAAATTAATTTCCATTGTTTTAAAAAGTTAAAAAGTAATTTTTATTGTTATAAACATATTTAAGGTCTTACGACCATTCTGGAGTAAAAAAAGTAGATTTTATGATAATTGTAGATATAGTAAACTGCTGTAATAAACTACATCTTCCATTTCTATACGGCTTTAGAAAAATTTACATCTACAAAATTACAGATTTTATAATTACTGCAAAAGGAAGGAGAATTATTCTATACAAGTACACGCGTAAGCCATGTCAAATGTATACTTACTTGTATGTGTTATAGCGTATACCGTATATCCTTTTTTACGACTGTTTTTGCGTATGCAAAACGGGAGTAATGGAATGAGTGGGGAGTTGAAGCCGGTCCTACCTTCGGTCGATCAGATGTAAACAAAAGGGCGTTGACAGATGGTTGGCAGAACTTCATGTAACGCTACTCACTTTAGGAGCTAATGGTTTTGTTTTGATGGGTATGTGATGATAATTTGAAAATCGATTATGAACATATTCTATTTTTATTTTACCTTAAATCAGGTGTATGTTGTTTCTGTCCTATAGAAAATTCAACAGAATTGTCTTAAGTTTGCATGTGACGGACAAAGCGAAATTGAAAGCGAAGTTTGTGTAATCGCTAGCTGACAGAAGATTATCAGTGTCACGCGACAAAGATCAACGCAGCCGATTTCAAAATGACCATTCCGGAAATTGAACGTCAATCGTACACGCTGTACAGGGAAAAGAGTGTACACACGCTAGCACGAAAACACGCAAACTTGAATTTGTCTGCCGAGCTTGCTTCTTTTACTCCCAATGCAAATCAAAATGAAAAACAACGTAAATCTGTATAGATCTTTACAAGTGATGTACGTTCGACTTCGACGATTTAATTCGTCACTTGTTAAGTAAAAGCGACAAGAAGGAACAATTACATTGTGTGCTTCACAGCGACAACCTAAATCAACGCATTTCAAACACCTTTTATCGGCCCTCAGAGTTAAGAAGTACCCTTGCTGAGTTTTATAACCCACAACAGATAAATGTTCATCGCATGCAAGCAAAATCATCAGCACAGGTCGCGGCGGAGAACACTCGAGTTTCAACGACAAGATAAAATCTGGAGCGAGATTTATTCCTAGCAGAAGACTACCTATCCCAAAAGCCAGAGGACCCTACCGCAAGTAAAGAAGGAAGAACAAAACTCACAGTATAAGCAACCAAAATAGCGGTCGCAGAAGACAGGCAACTGTTTTAAAAGCATATTAAAATAAAAGACGATGAGCGGATCGTTAAAAGTGATCATATGTTTTCAAACACGAATAGAAAAATACATAGAAGAAAACAACTTGTCTCCAAAGTTACCCAAATATACACGCAATCGAATTCCACCAAAAAGTCGTTCCACGTTCCATCGAGTTAACCACAAAATCAGACTTCATGATTCAAAATTACAATCATCGGCGATAAAGACATCACAACAACATCAATACATACTTAGCCATACAAACGTTATTCAATTCAGCAAAGTCATTGGGAGCTGCGCTCAAAAAGCCAAGACTCTTGTTGTGACTGTAGAGTTTAGGACGAACAATCTTCCTCTTATCATGATATCAGAACCAGGCCAACTGTACTGACTTTAGTACACGCTTGTGCTGGCGTCCCGCAGGTTTGTGGTTGCGAAAGATCTATTTTAAGTTCTAGTCGCCTGCAGGAGAATCGGCAAATCAAACATGACAACATCGGTTGTTTGATATTTAATACAACTGTGAGAAAAATAATAAAGCGAAGGAAAGCTTCCGAACAAATTGCTTCAACAAAGACGAACAACAATGTTCCCATGCAGTAGTTTTCCGATTGACGATACATGTATTCATTTAACCATTTAAAGACTTTAAAGTCTAAAATGTACCATCTTCGGTTCTAAACATACTGGGTTTTAATTTTCGCTGAGCTGTTGTCGTGCATACCAGCACGTTACTTAGATTTTAAGGGCCGTGGTAAAACGAAACGCACACTGAAAGATATTTTTCCCGATCAGCAAAATCACAACAGAGCTAGCCTGCGAGCAGGCTCTCCGAGCGAAAAAAAAGCCGTCGACGGATTAGTTTAGGAATGAAGACGTAAAATTATTCGTTTCATGGCCAGTTTTTTTCGCTGAACTGTTGTCATTCATAGTTAGACGTAGACTTGATTTTAGAGCCGTAAAAATGGCTTTCCTTAGAGAACAATGGTAAAACGAAGAACAATCACAACAGAACCATACACGGATTTGATACATGAAAATTCAAGTGACAACCGGAAATGACGCTGTCTTGAAACTCCTTACACCTTTTGTTTTAAAAGAATGGAAAGATTTCTGTTTACTTAACAACTATTCACCGAAGTGGAGGTGAATAGTACTTTGCTAATCACCTCCGAGTTAACCAATCAGCGCGCGCGGAAAGCATTATTCACTTGTGTGGTATATACTAATAAATCTTATTATTATATGGACGAGAGTGTTTTACTGGGAACTAAACCACTCGTAGATTCCATACGCCACTCCATCCGGGACCCGAGTGGCGTATTTTCCGTATGACACGCTTGCGAGTGTCATATCGCTCATTGATGTCACGATTCGCGCCATTTCTACTTTGTTGAATGAACTTGGTTTCTTGTGTCGTTCAGGTTTGTTGTGAGCAAGCATCGACAAGCAGGTTTAATTTGTTTAATTAAGCGACGAAAAGGAATGAGTTTTCCGAAAAACTCAAGGACGAGAACATGATAATGGAAGCCTTAACGATTTCAAGGCTTTTAGACAGAATTCTCCGCAAGGAATTGCATAAAGTGCAAGATGTTGTAAAGAAGAAAACAAAAGCAGTTGAAAACTATCGGCCGTCAAGACATTGCCGCATCGGATTCAAGTCAAAGTCAGTGATGTTTTCAGTTCTTACGTGTTACGATATTTAGTTGACAAATATTTCATGTATTTTTTTTGTTTGGAATTCAGTAAGTGTTTCGATATCCTGGACACGGGTGCTTAGTATTTTCTGTGACGACGAACGGTGATTTGCAAACCTTGCTCGATTTTTCGAAAACAATGAAATAAAAATCGGCAATTTCAATTACATCTGGTCTCCATATAATAAAAAGAACATTACACGTTGGCTCAAAGATATGAATTTTATGTTCTCGTGGCAAAAACGACATCCCACTCGTTCGCTGCGCTCACTCGTGAGATATCGTTTCTGCCACTCGAGCATAAAATTCATATCTTCTCGCCACCGTGTAATATCCTCTATGTATATACCACACAAGTGAATAGTGCTTTCCGCGCGCGCTGATTGGTTAACTCGGAGGTGATTAGCAAAGTACTATTCACCTCCGAGCAAAGTAAGATGACTTCTACGAGTAACTTCGGTTAAAAATGCGGGTTTTGATCCATAAAAGAAGCCGCTGTACTTTAATGTGTTGTCAACTGTACGAGGTCAGAACAATACTAGGTTTAGCGATGTTTATTTAAAATGTTTTAAGCGTTTCCTTCAACAAAACGATTGATAAAATGTGGTACAAAATATCTTGTTTACCTTCGCCGCGTACACGTAAGCAAGCTTAAAACGTTTAAATCTGAATTTTTTCCAAATATACACCGTCCAAATAAGAAAATTAAGTACATTTCTTACCAGTATCTCTATTTTAAAGCCAGTAAATCCTTGCAGTTGTTTTAGTCGTGCTATAAACGATTTTGGCAAGTTGTTTTCGGCTCGGCCATATAAAGTCACGCTGGAGACTAAAATATTTAGGTTTGCACCGAAGATCAACTTCAATTGCTGTGGTTTTTCAATCCTCTTCCGCTGACTCTCCCCCAGTCAACTAGCTTTAATAGCAGCCGTATTAAACTTCGGTCAAATCCAGTCCGCGTATTCTTGACATTCACGGTCGTTTGCAGCATCTTGTCAACATCTAAATTCAATGAACAGTTTTTGCAGCACGTTTCATGACTTCACGGACGTTTCCCAGGCTATAGTGACCGGCACAGGTTGTATTCACGAGTAAATTAAAGACTTGCGTTCTTCAGTAGTGAAAATAAAGTAAAGAATTCCGCTTGAAATCGTCCAAATCCATTCAACAAACGAAACACGTTGCAAATTTATTTCGGTCGATCGCCTGTGTAGTGCTGTCATGTGACTTTTCCCGCGCTGTCATCTTTTCATGTGCGCATTGTTCAGTCCTTTGAATTGCATTCTTTCACGGTAAAATAGTAATGTTTTGGTCCGCTAGTTATTCAACTTGTGTGGTATATACTAAAACAATTATTCACCTCAGTGTCGGTGAAAGTGGTGGATGTTTACCTCCCCGCTTCGCGGCTCGGTAAATATCCACCACTATTCACCTCCACTTCGGTGAATAATTGTTAATTATAGAACGCATTAAATATAATTTGTCTCTTTCGTTTATACTTTAAATAAGTCCTTTCTAACTGCCCAGGAGTATTTTGCTTTGGGTTCTACGCGAAGACTTCTTGTTGAGTTGACTTGATTTCTTTTCCCATTTCCCACGGTTCGGTCCATCGCAAAAGACAGCAGCTCCCGTCCACTCGCACGAAGACATTAAGCGATGACGTCATCGCTTAAAAAAACAGTCGTGGGCTCATAGGGCCCTTTGATTATCCTTTGATTATCCTAAGCTGCTAAGTCAACTCATATGCTAAACTGAAAAAAAGTCTGAAAATAGTCAGAGCTGTCAAAACGTACTGTTTGAATAATGTTCCCTTTAATAAATTTAATTTACTGAGGGAGAAACTTAAAGTAAATAGCAGTTTATATTGAAAAATTGGGTAATTAACAAAACTGCCAGGCCCGTAGGAACGAATTTTGAGGTGAGGGGCCCATTGTGATATATTAAAATGGCCCTTTTTCGTAGGAGGGTCCGGGGGCATCCTTCATAGGTACACTATTTTGGCTCATAGCCATTGGAATCAAGCGAACGATCAGTAAATAAGTCAAAGGTAAGAGGGAGGGTGGGGGGGGGGGGGGGGGGGGGGTTAAAAACCACAAAACGTTGGAATATTATCAGTGACTTAAAAGACCTTAGTCAGTCACACCTTTACTTTTGTTTACATACAAGGGTGTCGGTATTATATTTTACACAGAGCGTGTCGTAACGACAAGGATCTGTAAAACAGACTTCCAGTAACACAGCTTACAGCAATGCAATAAGATTTTGGTTTCCAATACAATTTTAATTTCATAATTTTGATGGCACTAGAGGCTGACTAGGGTCCTTGTAACATTCCTAATAAGGAGCACAACACATTGACATACATGATCAGTGCTGCTTATTGCTCAAAATTGCCAAATACAGTTAGTATAATTAAGAATTCGTTATGAATTTCTGTAAATTTCTCTTTTTTCTACCTTGTTTGCACATTTTGCGGCGAAGACAACAAAAGAGACCCAGTTGAACATTTTTTGACCGTTTATGTAGTTGTAGTACTGCATTGAAGTTTTCTACCTTCTTTGTTATTATCTTGTCATAATCAGGGCCCGCGCAGAGGGAGGGGCTGGGGGGGCTTTAGCCCCCCCACTTTTTCACAGTAAAAGGAAAAAATAATAAGAACTTAAGTAAATAAACAAGTAAAGAAAGAAAGAAACGCAAAAAATAATTATTATTGAACGAAGTATTTCATTTGAACGCCTTTCCAGAAGCTGGTAATAAACTGTGTTTTTGATTTTGTTCCATATTGGTGAATCCTGGTGAACAATCATTCAGCGCCCTAGCGCCTAAAGACTGAAATTTTTTCTCAACAATGACGCAAGAGAGATTTAGCAACCTGACAATGATGAAAGTCATGAAGAATGACTTTTTGACATCTCAAACGAATTTGCAGATCATAGCAATAACAGAAAGAGAAATTTCGGCGTCTTTGAACAATCTAATTTATACTAAAATTTTATTCGTTAATTTCCATTGATTGATATATATGATATATATGAAATGTAGCAGAAAACGGCGGATTCCGGGTTTGTAAAGGCTAATGGCAGTAGTACTGGGTTGGAGTAAATTATATTGTTTCAAGCAGGATTTGATGGTGAATCTATAGGTCTGGTTCTAAATGCTGAATCTACTAATATTGCAAAGACATTACAACAAGGCTGATACTACGTGTAAAATTAACTTTGCAAGACACCAACAGGAACAGAACCGATAAAGCAGGGACAGCTGTTTTGTCCTTTTTGGGACTCATCGGTGCGATGTAACAAATCTAAATAACGCCAGCTCGAAGGCCAGCGTAAATAAATTGCAATAATCTCTTGTAGATCCTACGTTTAAGCAGCATAATTTTAGAAAGACCTTCCGGTATCTGAGAGTAACTAAAACCCAAATTTTCCAAGGGTAGCAGTCCACTCCCCCCCCCCCCCCCCCAAAAAAAAAAGCTGGCTCACGTTTAAGCCCCCCCAGTCAAAATCTTGCTGCGCGGGCCCTGTCATTGCTATCATGGTAACTTTTTTTAAAAAAAAAACTTCATAGTAACTTTTTTAAAACTTAGCCTTGTTGTTTGAGTTCCTAGTTTTCACATTTTCTGGCAGTTGTATTGCAAACTGTTTCAAATTTAATAGAAACTTTGAATGTTTTGTTGAGCAGATGTGTTTTGATGAGCTCTTATCCGTAGGTTTCCGAGAGATTTATAAAACTGTCATCTCGATGGTCCTCGGAATTTGAAACAGTTCGTAATGATATTAAAATGATACAGTTAATACAATGAACAATAAGTGACAAAAATAAGAGACAATAATGCTTTGTTACTTTGGTAAGCTTACCGAAAGTTAACACTTATGTTCAGAATTTGCGTTCAATCCTGGACATATCTGCGCGCTCGGGAAAGCCGCACGGAGACCTTTTTTTTGTACCTACGCTGTACAGCATTAAAACTACACACGGAGGTGAATCTCTCATCCCTAATCTTTCAAAGTGTTGTATCGTCGCAGCTGGTCCTATCCGCCTGAGCCAACTGTTATCAATCTACACTGATTATTGACATTGTTCGTGCCCTGAATTATTGGCTAGTAGTAAATGTCCAATGTTCCAGAGTATAAAAGTTTGTTTATATTTGCGCTCTCTCTTAACGATAACATTTTATTCGCTGAAAGTGACACAGAAAAGGTACCACTTTCCAGAAGAACCCCTTCGTGTAGAATACTATTAAGGACGACGACATCAATTTTACCTATTGAAATTGATTTAAAAAAAACCCTTGGAGGGAGTACGTATGGACTTTTTGTGGAAATTTTAAAACTTTTCTTTGCATGACATATAAATATCAACACAACGGGACCAAATGAAACCATAGGATAAGAATTTAAGAGCGTCTGACTGTATTTTTTGAGAATCCCGAGACAGGACCGAAAATTCGAATTTTCTTTTATTTCATCCAAAAGACCCTTTTGGTGAACTATTTTCAAAAATATTGTTTAAAAGTTCCAGCGAGTTTAATTTTTTGCGAAATCTGCGAAAGTTGGAAATACCGCCTGATCCTGCCCGAACACCAAATAATGGCGGATGGAATTTCTGCAAAATAGAGCAGTTTCAACACGCTAGTACAGAAAGCTGAAAACTTCCCTTGATCTCATTTTTACACAATTTCTTATCTATCCTTTGGTCATTATTTCTAGCTATATTTCATCTTGAGGTAAATAAGTTTTGTCCAATTTTCAACCGTTTGAAAAATACAACTATCGCGATTCAATTTACATGCCAAATTTTAACTGATTTCAGAGGGTCATAATTCGCAGGGTATACCACTAGCTTGGGAAATAAGGAGTTCACAAGAGAGAGGTATGCTATGTGTTTGTCATATGTAAATATCTAGTTTGGCCCGTGGAAATTAAGCGCGCTAGACGAAAAACTATGGAGGGCATTTTGACAAATCGCGCCAGTTTTGGGCGGATGAGCAAAACCTTCATTTTGTGATCACGTAATATATAGATTTAGGCAGGCCTAAAAGCGGAGCTCCCATTTATTATTTTTTTTCCCATTTTAATTACAGTGTTAACAAATAATTAGCCACCCTATTTCTAAGCTTATACAGTGACCCATAAGGGTTCAAAATAAATTAATTTTTAATCGCTCATGGTTAAACTTAATAGTTACATGTAAAAACCTCTCATGGTTTTGTTGACGCAGGCGATGTCAATATATTTCGAGGTTAATCCTTCTAAATTTTTGCCTATGACAGGTTCTAACATTAAAAATGATGAGTGCACTTTATTGGGTTCCTCACGTACGCACGTAGGCGCAACAACAAATGGTCACAAATCTTAGTAAAACTTTATACAACGTTTACTGTACACCATGTTAATAAACCTTTATGACTTATTCAATGTAAAAAAGAACCTTGGTCTTGCTTTGATTTACTGCAAAACAGTTAGGGCATAAAAAAAATAACTCAAGGCAAAAACAAAAATACTTCAAAACAAACTAAGTAAACTAGCTGCTAAACACAGTAAACAAAATGAACTCACGCTACGGCAAACAAAACTCACGGCGGAAAACAAACTCTGCAAATTGATGGTTCCGGTTTTGTAAATCATTTTAAAGCAGATTTTGTGTAAGAATTGTGGCAGTTTGTGATTTGGAAAGTGGTGCACAAAGTAACCTTACAATGTTGTTTTGACTGTTCTGAACCGTGTTCTTTTCGTTGCAGTTTGGTTGCATGATTAACTTATTCTGTTTTACCGTACGCCTTGCTAAAAGCCTTACAGAATTTTATGCAGAGAACTGATTCAATTTTATTTATTTCTGGTAAGCAAATATGCGGAAGGTTAAGTCTGAACTTGCTCAGCCAAGCACAGGTAACTCGCAACGAAATCGGCGAAATATTGGTTTACGATTTCAACACACTCGCTGATGAGAGAAACAAAACAAATGCAAGCGAGTATAAAAAAAAGAGCGGTTGGATAATAGATCGCTTAAATATATATTGGTGTGCAGTATCGCTGAGTAGTTTTACTCGGTTTTGTTTCGCAGGATTTTTCTGTACGTGTAGTTTGTAATTTATAAAGCGAAATCGTGATTTTGATCCGTGAAACTTAATAATTTGATAAGCTTATTGTTATCAAAATCCAATCATGGTCAATTATGAACATCACAGTTAACTCCACTAACTAAAGCACAACACAATTAACCTAAACGAAATATTTAATAAACAATGTCTGTATGAAATGTAAAAACATGAACAGGTTTGTGAGCAGCATTAATTGAATTATACGGGAAGATCTGAAAACCGACACTACTTCAAATTCGTTCATAAATGAAGTATAGTATAAACAGATTCTCACAATAAAATCAAACTTATGCTTACTGCATAAATACATTTACGTTTGTTACCTCAAGTTTGGGGAAGGCTTGTAAAATTCTGCAGGGCAAAAATTTCAAACCAGCACAATATATATCAGAAACGAAAACGCCACTCGTTGTACGGCTTACTCCAACACCAGCGGCATATACATGTTTTGAATTATCAGCGAAGATTGATCTCTCCTTTCCTTTCGGTGTAGCTGTTAACAGTCTTTTATCCATCACTTAGTGAACTTCAACGGCTCTGAGCTCACTTTTATCTTAGCTCAGTGTCAGCGCAATTAATTTTTCAGCCTTGGTTAGCCGCAGTGCTTCAACTCTCGGTGTTGTCCGATGTATATCATGTTCAAGTCGGCAATTATTTCGGATCTTCCCGTTAAGAGGTTGCCGTAAATCATTTGGCATGAGTTTTCATGATGTGGATGACTAACAAGAGCGAGAAATATTCACGGAGAACTATGTTTTCCAGCATGCTTTGATCTTTCTTCGTGTCTTTCATTCAGGTTAAAAAGTGAACAACGTACCAACTATTTGCCGCCTTTTCATACAACCGCTTCGTTTAAGTTGAAATGAAATGTCCAGATCACGAGAAAACATGAGAAAAAAAATGCTGAAGTAATAAAGTGTTCTTACAAGTTTCTATGACATTTAAGTTAACTCTCAACAAACCAAAAAATGTTTTTGTGTTACTTTTTGCGTAAGAAGGACTCCAAATCAAGGACAAAGATAAACTCGTCCCAGGCCTAATCCGTGCGTACGTACGTACGTACGTACGTACGGACGTACGTACGGACGCGGGCGACCACCAAATTTTCTTGGCTTGATGGATTTCCCATTTTCTATGGGTATGGAGCTCCGCCCGCGGGCGCCTTCGGCGCCCGCGGGAGCTCCGCTATTAAAACATAATTCAACCTGTGTCTTGACAAAAAATATTCTTAGACATCGTTTGTCGCACATACAAGTAATATATTTAAATCATACCTCATAAGTGGCCTTGCTAACGGATGGTCAGTCCTCTAGAAATCGGCGAACGCAACAGGTTTTGCCGGGAGGTTTTGATCAATGTCGACCCTCAAGCCACGAACGGCAGTTCTAGAGACGAAAATTGTCCTAAATTCAGTAGATATGCCAGAAAAGCTCTCACTACTGCTTTGTTGGCCATGTCCTTTACTACCAATTTCTTCTGCTGAAAATACGGGGAGTAAATAGTCCAAATAAAGCGCTTAAAGAGTGTAAACTTGGATATATGCAAATTTATACTATGTTGAGAATAGCATGGCGTGACACCGTGACTGAACTACCTAATTTGCATATCCGATGTCCCGTAAACAAACGTGTTATTTGCATGTTGCTTCGGGCTCACGATTTAGCGTTCCGGCCTGGAATATTTCCTCCTTTTTAAAAGAAAATGGGAAACAATTGCAGGAGATAAACAAGAAAGAAGTTAGAGTGGATTTTCTCGATAAATCCATCAACGTTGATCGGATTTTGAAAGCAACGTTTCTCTTCATCTGTTACTAGTATTGGCTGACTTTCATCGAAACCTGTTGTGTTCGCCGATTTCTTGAGGACTGACCATCCGTTAGCAAGGCCACTTATGAGGTATTAGTTAAATATATTACTTGTATGTGCGATAAACGATGTCTAAGAATATTTTTTGTCAAGACACAGGTTGAATTATGTTTTAATACGTGATCATAAAATCAAGGTTTTGCTCATCCGCCCAAAACTGGCGCGATTTGTCAAAATGCCCTCCATAGTTTTTCGTCTAGCGCGCTTAATTTCCACGGGCCAAACTAGATATTTACATATGACAAACACATAGCATACCTCTCTCTTGTGAACTCCTTATTTCCCAAGCTAGTTGCTTCAAGATGAAATATAGCTAGAAATAATGACCAAAGGATAGATGAGAAGTTGTGTAAAAATGAGATCAAGGGAAGGTTTCAGCTTTCTGTACTAGCGTGTTGAAACTGCTCTATTTTGCAGAAATTCCATCCGCCAGTATTTGGTGTTCCGGGCACGATCAGGCAGTATTTTCAACTTGTTGTGTTCGCCAATTTCTAGAGGACTGACCATCCGTTAGCAAGGCCACTTATGAGGTATTTTTTAAATATATTACTTGTATGTGCGATAAACAATGTCTAAGAATATTTTTTTTGTCAAGACACATGTTGAATTATGTTTTAATACGTGATCACAAAATCAAGGTTTTGCTCATCCGCCCAAAACTGGCGCGATTTGTCAAAATGCCCTCCATAGTTTTTCGTCTAGCGCGCTTAATTTCCACGGGCCAAACTAGATATTTACATATGACAAACACATAGCATACCTCTCTCTTGTGAACTCCTTATTTCCCAAGCTAATGGTATACCCTGCGAATTATGACCCTCTGAAATCAGTTAAAATTTGGCATGTTAAATGAATCGCGATAGTTGTATTTTTCAAACGGTTGAAAATTGGACAAAACTTATTTGCTTCAAGATGAAATATAGCTAGAAATAATGACCAAAGGATAGATAAGAAGTTGTGTAAAAATGAGATCAAGGGAAGTTTTCAGCTTTCTGTACTAGCGTGTTGAAACTGCTCTATTTTGCAGAAATTCCATCCGCCATTATTTGTTGTTCGGGCAGGATCAGGCGGTATTTCCAACTTTCGCAGATTTCGCAAAAAATTAAACTCGCTGGAACTTTTAAACAATATTTTTGAAAATAGTTCACCAAAAGGGTCTTTTGGATGAAATAAAAGAAAATTCGAATTTTCGGTCCTGTCTCGGGATTCTCAAAAAATACAGTCAGACGCTCTTAATAACTCAACTTTCTCTGAACGCCAAAAGATTTGAACAGCACAGTTTATATTCTGTGAATTCTGTATCGTTTCATTTCTTGATATCAATATGCATATCGTGAAACTGTAGGGGTGTTTTTTTCTAATATCGATACATATATTTATAAGTTTATGCAATCTATCAAGACAATTATTGAAGATTTTATCCCTCAAAAACAAGATAATAACTGTTTAACTGTTTGATTACATATATACTGAATCGTATTCTCCAGTCGCCCAAACGTTTTGTGCAAGTAGTCAACACTCCTCGGAAGTTTATGGTTATTGAAGCAGTCACAGCACCTCATTTCACAACGTTCGCATAACGATCCTCTGATATCTTTACCGGCGGGTTTTTCTCTATTTCACATAATTTTGAAATTTAAGAGATTATATGTTACAAGCCTCAAGCGTCGTTGAGGAAAAGCAGTTTTGTTTCTTTATCATCTCTTTATTAAAACCTGGAAATAAGAAGACAATGCAGCTGATGTATGCAAATTATAACTTTTCATAGTTCTAATTGAAGTTTTTGTTGATTTGTATTTTGAGGTCTGAATATAAAGCAACGTTAGACAAGGTACACTAAATTGGCTCATAGCCACTGGAATCAAGCGAACGACCAGTAGAGGAATCAAAGGTAAGAGGGAGGGGTGGGTGGGGGAGGGGAGTTAAAAACCACAAAACGATGGAATATTATCAATGACTTAAAAGAGCCTAGTCAGTCACGCGTTTGTTTTTGTTTACATACGAGAGTTCGGTAAAATATATTAAGCTGAGCGTGTCCAAACGAAAGAGAAAACTAGCTGTGAAATTGCTTAAGGTAATCTACTAACTATGAGGTAATTGAACAGACTTCCAGTCGGTGACACATTACTTAAAGCAATGCAATAAGATTTCGCTTCACCATGCAATTTTCATAATTTCCGTTCGACGGAGATGGCGGATGCTGACTAGGGTCCTTTAAACGTTCCAACTAAGGAACACATTGACATATTTGATCAGTGGTGCCTGTTGCAAAAAAACTGCCAAATGCTGCATAGTTAGTAACTAACTATGAATGCAGTTAGTAATTAGAAATTCGTCGTTAATTTCTGTAATTTTATCCGATTTTGTCAGTTGATGCGAATTTCGTTCGCACGTACATTCGCAAGGAGACAACAAAGAAATGCAGTGCTAAAAACGTTTCTGTAAACATCATAAATTAGGCAAAGTTGAGTCTACTTTTTAGACCGTTTGCGTTCTAAAACGACTCGAGAATTGTATTGAAATTTCCTGGCTTTTATGTTATTATCTTGTTATTGTTATCGTCGTAGTTACGAAAAATAATCAATGAAAGGACTATTGACAGAGATAAGATTTACCTTTGAGTTTTCATAACAGTATAGCTCAAAAAATTAAACCACATTTTAGTCTAGAGAAGCAAATTTGGCCAGGAATTAAAAGGAAAGATAGGTTAACAGAATATGAATGCAAATGATCTTTCAATCCCACAAAATTAAGAATTAGGATTTGCAAAGTCTGTAAATGGCCATCTGCGAAGGTACATACCCTAAATAGGCCATAGAAATGTTTTATGTACATGTATACTGATCACAATAAAATTTAATTTTAGATAGCGAGGGAGAGTATTCTCAGGAACCCAGACTAAAAGGAATGGATGACCATTCTTTTGGTAAGTGAAGCAGTAACTTTTTAAAAAATTAGCCTTGCTGTTTGAGTTCCTGGTTCTCACATTTTCTGGCATCTCTATTGCAAATTGTTTCAAATTGATTAGAAACTTTAAATGTTTTGTTGACCAGATGTGTTTTGTTGAGTTCTTATCCGTAGGTTTCTGAAAGACTTATAAAACTGTCATCTCGATGGTCTGAATTTGAAACAGTTCGTAATGATATTAAAACGATGCAGTTAATACAATGAACAATAAGTGACAAAGAAAAGAGACAGTAATGCTTTGTTACTTTGGTAAGCTTTCCGAAAGTTAACACTTATGTCCAGAATTTGCGTTCAATCCTGGACATATCTGCGCGCTCGGAAAAGCCGCACGGAGACTTTGTACCTACGTTGTACAGCATTAAAACTACACACGGAGGTGAATCTCTCATCCCTAATCTTTCAAACTGTTGTATCGTCGCAGCTGGTCCTATCCGCCTGAGCCAGCTATTATCAATCTATACGGATTATTGACATTGTTAGTGCCCTGAATTATTGGCTAGTAGTAAAAGTCCAATGTTTTAGAGTATAAAAGTTCGTTTACATTTGCGCTCTCTCTTAACGATAACATTTCATTCACGGAAAGAAGTATCCCTTTCGGGCAGAACCTCTACGTATGGAATACTATATACTGTAGCTTCCCCTTGTTTTCGAGAAAACACTAAGGCAAAAGTCACTATGAGTTAGATTAAGATTCGTATTATGGCCAATTCTTTGTATTGCATTGTGCATCTTGACTACGCATAACTTTTCGCGCAATGAGCGCGCGCGCCGACAAAAAATTGCGGCTTTCCGACGTGCGGCTTGGTTTCCCAGAGCGATAAATGGTCGTTTTCTCGTAAACAAGCTCGGTGATCTACCAGTTTTCTCTCTCATTTTGAGTGCTGCAGAAATACAGACTTTCATAGTAGTGCAGGTGCTAGCTACTACTTTTCTTTCGAACTGGCTGTCCAGACATTATTTATCTCGGCGGGGCAGGTGCCACTGTACCAAACTTTAAGCTCGGTCTTGTCTTGTTTCATAAACATAAATAAGCAGAAATATTGAATATTATAAATACGTATTGCTGCAACTATTAATCGTTGGTTTAAATTGTAAACTTTTCTTTCGAATTGGCTGTTTTGACATTTATCTTGACTAAAAGAAGATTTTGTTTCGTAGCTCCAAGCTTACGGTTATGATTCCACTTCCTACCATGGTTCAAAAGCAGCTCACTATGCGGCTTAATGAAATTTCAATAAATCTGGCGGAAACGAAATTTAATTCATAACTTGTCCTAAGATAAGATAAGATAAAAACTTTATTACCGTGTCTGTGTGTTTAGCCCTTATGGACTAATTGGGGACACAATTAAAATACCTAAAATACTATTAATAATGCTAAGCTGAAAATATTTAAAATACTTAACTAAAAACTAAAAGCTAATATTTACAATGTCTTAAGCGCAACAGAGTTTGCAACAGTTACTATTGTTGTCCATGTAGTCCGATAGATTGAGTTTTCTAATTTTAGTTTTGAATACAGCCACAGTCGGCGAGTTTTTCAGGTCTTTGCTTAATTTTGACCATAGAAGTGGTCCAAGATATCTGATACAATGTTTCCCGTAGCGTTTAGTATCAAAACGCGGTAGGACAAAATCACTATTTCTAAGCGAGTGTGTAGTGTCTTTGCGGTCAAAAAGGGCAGAGACGTTGTCTGGCGCAAGCCCGTTCTTGACCTTATACATAAGCGTTGCTGTATCTTGTAGACGCCTATTATATAGTGTGGGCAAATCTGCCCGTCCCAAGAGTTCGTTATAGGTTTCGGCGTGGGATCTGAATATAACTCTTAATGCGCGTTCCTGAATTCTCTCAAGTTTCCTTCTGTCCGATGACTTACAAAACTGCCATGTTAGGTGGCAGTATGTAAGGTGAGGTAAGATGAACGTCTTATACAGTAATAGCTTAGCCTTGCAAGGTATTAAATTGCGAAGACGAGAGAGTACTCCGACTTTCTGGCTGGCCTTAATGCATACGGATATGCTCGGTAAACTCAAGATTATCGTCGATGTGAACTCCCAGTAGCTTGATTTGTTCTGTTTTTGTAATGTCTATGTCATCGATGCTAAGGACTGTGTCGCTCTTGTCCTTATCGAGTTTTCTTGGATTGATATTTAGCGACTGGAACTTGTCTGGATTTGCTTTTAAATAGTTCTTTGAGTACCAAGCCAGGGCTTGGCTACCATGAATTTTCAAACTGCGTCCAACTGTTTCGTGGTCCGTTCCCTTAACGTACATTTGGTGGTCATCAGCGTACATGGTTAAGTTTGCGTCCTTTACATGTGATGACAGATCGTTTTGAAACATGTTCCAGAGTAGGGGTCCGAAGGATGATCTTTGAGGGCATCCACGTTTCATCTTTATCCAGTCGCTCGTGATTTCGCCCAATTTTACTCTGTTATGTCTGTTCTCAAAGAATGATCGCATTAGTTCAAGAGAACGTCTTCCAAAGCCGTAAGCCTCCAGCTTCTTTATCGTCAAGGAATGGCTCAAGCTGTCAAAGGCCTTGCTCATATCTGTTGATAGAATATATACAAGTTGCTTTGTATCAGCGGCCAATTTCCAATCTTCTATCAGCGCAAGCAGTGTTGTTTCGCAGCTGTGTTTTTTCCTGTACGCTGTCATTCTGTTGTGCAGAGTTTTATCATAATGGCATGTCACCTGGTTGCAAAGCAACTGTTCGAATATTTTGTCGACTACGGTAAGGGAAGTGATTGGGCGGTAACTTGTAGTATCTTGTCTGTCTCCCTTCTTATACGCTGGTGTCCACTCGCCCATTTTCCACGCATTAGGCCATTCACCTTGCTCTATGCAGTTGTTGTAGATCTTAGTGAGGGATGCTGCTGTACCCTCAGCCACACTCTTGAGAAGCTTTGGTGAAATACGCGAGTCCCATCCACTAGATTTCTTTGGATTGATTTTTTGAAGAGCCTGTTGTACTTCAGGCACCGAAAATAATTTGAAGTCGAAATCGTTTTCTTTATAGGCTTCTCGTATGCTCCTAACGCTACTGTGCTCACTGTGGTCCTCTTCCGCGAGGTTGTTGACATGATCTCCTCCAATATCTGACGCCACATTGGTGAAGTAATCTGCCAGTGTTTCTGCTACTTCCTTTTGATTCTTTGCGATGTTGTGTTCGTTTGTCTTGAGGTAAATTGCTGTTGGTTCCTTGCTTTTACCGCTAATGAATGGTTTGAAAGTATCGTAGAATTTATCAGGCCTCGATTTAAGTTCTTCGGTCTTTTTGTACCAATATGCTCTAATAGCTTTCCGGCGCTCTCGGGTAGCTATATTTCGATACTTTCTTTTAAGTTCTAGATTCTCAACTGTGCGATCTAGAGCAAACTTTTTTGCGTACTTCCTTTTGGTTCTCAATGCCCTTTTCCAATCCTCTGTCATGTAAGGAATGTCCTTTTCTCTCACTCTCTTTCTTCATGCCCACACAACAAAAGGTGAAAACTCCATTCAGCACTCCCTTACTTTCGAGTCAACATTATGTAAATGCTGATCATGTTCTTTTTCTCTTGCAGAGGCAGAACAGAAGTGGTTAGGTAATGTGATGGTGATAATTGTTGCTAGTCTTGAATTGATAATGCCTGGCCATACTACATTTTATGTCAGTGTGCATGAAGTAATAAAAAGCAAACCGTAGATCTTACATTGCCAAACTTAACAAGCAGAAATACAGACCATTATAATGCAGTGTTGGTACAGGTGCTTGCTAGTTTTCACGTTTTCTATCATGCACGTGTACTCTAAGTCGAGCTCTAAGTCGGAAAAGGTGGATCCTGAGACCTACTTATTTAATTCTAACGTAATGTGTAAGAAAGAGAGGGATTAGTGAAATTTTCAACGAAGTGCGCAACAACTAAAAACTTGTGTTAAAAGTCACTAACGATTTTCTGCCACCTCGCGATAATTTCTTCACTTTATACTGCAACAAAATAGAGGACGTCTCCGAATGCAACATCCAAATTTGGTCAAAAACCGGCTAGCCACTTATTAGTTTAATGTTGCTGTATTGTAAATGTCATACAATGGGCTTACTGTGGGTTTGAATAAATTAGAGGACCTAGACCAGCGTCTGCGTGTGTTTAGAATTATAATCTCAGGGGTCTTTATCATGTCGTTTTTTGTAAGGGTGCAGCCGCGAGGCAAAATGCTTTTTTCGCCAATTAATGCATTCAGAAAAATAATGTGAAAAAGTAGGTCAAAAAACTAGAAATAATGCAAAAAAGTATTCGCGGACAAAATTAAGGAATACCAAGTGGGGAAAGATCAACGTTTCAATGAACGAAGTCCCCGTTAAATGTGCAGAGCAAATTTGATTTTGTTGTAATTGAATAAACTGTGTGTACAGGCTTCTTAAATTTGATGTTCGTCAAAGATTCGACAACATCTTCGTATGAGCACAGACTGCGCGTGAGGGTATTTCTCCATCCAGAAAAATCGTTGACCGGAAATACATTTTCAAGCTGTCCCTCGAAAAATTTGAAGGGCTTCTCCGAAATGGGCCAAAATTTGATTTGACTGCATGTGCACACGTATAAACGTGTGCACAGGCTTCTAAAATTTGATGTTCGTCAAACATTCGACAACATCTTCGTATGAGCACAGACTGCGCGTGAGGGTATTTCTCAATCCAGAAAAATCGTCGACCTGAAATACATTCTCCCTCTCCCTCGAAAAATTTGAAGGGCTCCTCCGAAATCGGCCAAAAGCGCTATATTAAGCCGAATAACACATGCCTATTCTAAAGACAAAGTCACATTGCAAAAAAAGACAACTCAGTGGACCGTTTTTATTATATTTGAGATTGAAAGAAAGTAAAGATGCAGCAAAAACAGATTATTGCTGTCAAAGCCCGCGCTCAACACCTTCCATTTCTAGCCAGCGGTTTCTTCTACGTAACAGCCGGGAGCCGAAAAAAAAAGAAAACGTTTTCTGTACGTAAGTTGAAGTTGTAGAGTTGTGAGCTCGTTTGACAGCGTATTTCGTCAAGTTTTTTGTCCCCTTGGACCTGTTACCTTTCGTCAGTACTCGGTAAACAATGTTAATTTTAATTTTTTCTAGAGATATTTTGTGATCTTCTTTTAGTTTTATCGTTATATCGTTTATTTTTTGTTTCAGTAATATATCAAACGCGAGAGACAGTGTTTCATCGGGATATCCAAACACCGAGAAGAGAGTTGAAAATGCGACGCGCAGCGGAGTATTTTTGACGAAATTCGAGTTGTTTGGATAGCCGATGAACACTGTCTCGAGTGTTTGATATATCTTCTCAATCGAAACAAAAACTAAGTAGTAAACGGAGAAATAATAAAAAAAAAATCTATGCTAATTAGGATCAGATTTCCAAAACACCGTCACGGTTATGATTTCCTTTGGTTTAACAAGACGAATTATTAATGAGTTAGAGAATGGAATTTCAAAAACAATTGGCGAGGCCTTCTTGTCTTGCTTGACATACTTTCAGAACAAAATGATGGAAAGTCCGTTCAGTTTCATTAGTATATATACAGTTTTTCGGCCAAAAGTCGTGAACACACACGTCCTCTTTGTACGAGAAAATGATCCAAATTTCATAAAAAAGTAGGCTCCTTCTATGCCCGTTGGCTGTATGGGAATTCAACTTGACGAGAAAGCTCAACGGACCGTTTATTGTTTTGGAGTTAGAAAGAAAGTGAGGGTGCAAGAAACAAATTATTTAATTAGTAACAGCCTTAGATACTTAGATAACTGCAGCAAAAAAGGTTAAAAGTTCGCTCACTTTAATTTATTTCTACAATAAACTGAAAATAAGAACTATTTTCACTAAATATGACAACGATAGAAACAAATGAGGGTGATATGTGATCTTCGCAGTGAATTTCCAATTTAAGCAATTGGAATAAAGAAGCCTGAAAAAAATCAGGGCTTCAACGGGATTCGAACCCGTGACCTCCGCGATACCGGTGCGATGCTCTACCAACTGAGCTATGAAGCCACACATTGGGAGCGAGGTCAATTGTGAGTTCATATTTTCCCGTGAAAGGAGTGAAATGATGTAATGTATATGAAATGATTCATATGTGAACTGCGGATATATATGAGGGTGATATGTGATCTTCGCAGTGAATTTCCAATTTAAGCAATTGGAATAAAAAAGCCTGAAAAAAATCAGGGCTTCAACGGGATTCGAACCCGTGACCTCCGCGATACCGGTGCGATGCTCTACCAACTGAGCTATGAAGCCACACATTGGGAGCGAGGTCAATTGTGAGTTCATATTTTCCCGTGAAAGGAGTGAAATGATGTAATGTATATGAAGTGATTCATATGTGAACTGCGGATATATATGAGGGTGATATGTGATCTTCGCAGTGAATTTCCAATTTAAGCAATTGGAATAAAGAAGCCTGAAAAAAATCAGGGCTTCAACGGGATTCGAACCCGTGACCTCCGCGATACCGGTGCGATGCTCTACCAACTGAGCTATGAAGCCACACATTGGGAGCGAGGTCAATTGTGAGTTCATATTTTCCCGTGAAAGGAGTGAAATGATGTAATGTATATGAAATGATTCATATGTGAACTGCGGATATATATGAGGGTGATATGTGATCTTCGCAGTGAATTTCCAATTTAAGCAATTGGAATAAAGAAGCCTGAAAAAAATCAGGGCTTCAACGGGATTCGAACCCGTGACCTCCGCGATACCGGTGCGATGCTCTACCAACTGAGCTATGAAGCCACACATTGGGAGCGAGGTCAATTGTGAGTTCATATTTTCCCGTGAAAGGAGTGAAATGATGTAATGTATATGAAATGATTCATATGTGAACTGCGGATATATATGAGGGTGATATGTGATCTTCGCAGTGAATTTCCAATTTAAGCAATTGGAATAAAAAAGCCTGAAAAAAATCAGGGCTTCAACGGGATTCGAACCCGTGACCTCCGCGATACCGGTGCGATGCTCTACCAACTGAGCTATGAAGCCACACATTGGGAGCGAGGTCAATTGTGAGTTCATATTTTCCCGTGAAAGGAGTGAAATGATGTAATGTATATGAAGTGATTCATATGTGAACTGCGGATATATATGAGGGTGATATGTGATCTTCGCAGTGAATTTCCAATTTAAGCAATTGGAATAAAGAAGCCTGAAAAAAATCAGGGCTTCAACGGGATTCGAACCCGTGACCTCCGCGATACCGGTGCGATGCTCTACCAACTGAGCTATGAAGCCACACATTGGGAGCGAGGTCAATTGTGAGTTCATATTTTCCCGTGAAAGGAGTGAAATGATGTAATGTATATGAAATGATTCATATGTGAACTGCGGATATATATGACGGTGATATGTGATCTTCGCAGTGAATTTCCAATTTAAGCAATTGGAATAAAGAAGCCTGAAAAAAATCAGGGCTTCAACGGGATTCGAACCCGTGACCTCCGCGATACCGGTGCGATGCTCTACCAACTGAGCTATGAAGCCACACATTGGGAGCGAGGTCAATTGTGAGTTCATATTTTCCCGTGAAAGGAGTGAAATGATGTAATGTATATGAAATGATTCATATGTGAACTGCGGATATATATGAAGGTGATATGTGATCTATATATATCCGCAGTTCACATATGAATCATCCGCAGTTCACATATGAATCATTTCATATACATTACATCATTTCACTCCTTTCACGGGAAAATATGAACTCACAATTGACCTCGCTCCCAATGTGTGGCTTCATAGCTCAGTTGGTAGAGCATCGCACCGGTATCGCGGAGGTCACGGGTTCGAATCCCGTTGAAGCCCTGATTTTTTTCAGGCTTCTTTATTCCAATTGCTTAAATTGGAAATTCACTGCGAAGATCACATATCACCCTCATATATATCCGCAGTTCACATATGAATCATTTCATATACATTACATGATAGAAACAAAGTTACATGATAAAGCTCAACGGACCATTTTATTGTTTTGGAGTTTGAAAGAAGTTAAGGGTGGAAGAAACACATTTTTACACTTGGTAACAGGCCTAGCTGCAGGTTATTGGATAAATGGAGTATCAACAGCATTGTATATATTTGTTCAGTTTAATTTGTACATACAATTTATTGACATTAAGAACTACTTTCACTGAATTGAGTGTAGCATCATTCAAACGTCAGTTATTCAATTACTGTTTGAATTCTTTGACACTTTGCAACTCTACCAACTGACAGATTTATGACTCCCTTATTTTTAGCCAACATTCTGTAAATGTGGATGATGTTTCTTTTTTCTTGCAGAGAATATCAGGAAACGTGAAGGTAATGTAATGGTGATAGTGGCTGTTTGACGTTATTTTGTTTTATTGTTTATATTATGTTTTATGTGTATAGGAAGTGATATAAACGGCGCGCATGCATGCAGGCATGCATGCATGCAGAGGCGATGACGTTTACATGTAACAACGATCCAAGAAATTTCAACTTTTTTGTATTGGAATTTTTTATTAGCTTAAATTTCAAAACAAATGTCCAATACATGGGTCATACATTGCATACAGACAATATGATGTAATAAGTACAAGTAATGACCTTCGTCATTTAGCAACAGAAAGGCATAGGCTTAATTCCCACATCATTGGCAAGCAAGATTGTGTGACCTTTCTGCGAGTGTTGTATCGTCGCAGCTGGTCCTATCCGCCTGAGCCAACTATTATCAATCCATACTGATTATTGACGTTGTTCGTGCCCTGAATTATTGGCTAGTAGTAAATGTCCAATGTTCCAGAGTATAAAAGTTCGTTTACATTTGCGCTCTCTCTTGACGATAACATTTTATTCACGGAAAGAGGTATCCCTTTCGGGCAGAACCTCTTCGTATAGAATACTATAGGTAGTTTCCCCCTTTTTCGAGAAAACACTAAGGCAAAAGTCACTATGCGAGAGATTAAGATTCGTATTAAGCTCAATTCTTTGTATTGCATTTTGCATCTTGACTACGCATAGCTTTTCGCGTAATGAGCGCGCGCGCCCACAGAAAATTGTGGCTTTCCCCCGTGCGGCTTGGTTTCCAAGAGAGATAAATGGTCGTGTTCTCGTAAACAAGCTCGGTGACCTACCAGTTCTCTCTCTCATTGTGAGTCCTGCGATCACCTACTTTCTACAAAATGAACATAGACCAATTTTTATTGCAGAAAAATAATTTATCATTTGAAATGTAAGCTTAGTCAGTACTCGTGAAAAGATAACTTTGGCTTGGAGAACATAGCGTACTTGGGACATATTTGTACATGAATTAGGAAAAACCAGACAGTAGATCTTGACCCCGCCGCCTAGTTTAACAAGCAGAAATACAGACTTTCATAGTAGTGCAGGTGCAAGCTACTACTTTTCTTTCGAACTGGCTGTCCAGACATTATTTATCTCGGCGGGGCAGGTGCCACTGTACCAAACTTTAAGCTCGGCCTTGTCTTGTTTCATAAACATAAATAAGCTGAAATATTGAATATTATAAATACGTATTGCTGCAACTGTTAATCCTTGGTTTAAATTGTAAACTTTTCTTTCGAATTGGCTGTTTTGACATTTATCTTGACTAAAAGAAGATTTTGTTTTGTAGCTCCAGGTTTACGGTTACGATTCCACTTCCTACCAACAGCTCATTATTTAACTATGCGGCTTAATGGAATTTCAATAAATCTGGAGGAGACGAAATTTAATTCATAACTTGTCCTAGTACTGCTTCACATGCCCACACAACAAAAGGTGAAAACTCCATTCAGCACTCCCTTACTTTCGAGTCAACATTATATAAATGCTGATTACGTTCTTTTTCTCTTGCAGAGGCTAGAAGGGTAGGATATCGAGGTAATGTGATGGTGATAATTGTTGTTAGTCTTGAATTGATATTGTCTGGCCATACGACATTTTATGTCAGTGTGCATGAAGTAATGAAAAGCAAACCGTAGATCTTACATTGCCTAACTTAACAAGCAGAAATACAGACCTTTATAATGCAGTGCTGGTACATGTGCTTGCTACTTTTCACGTTTTCTATCATAAAGTTAACGTGTGCTCTAAGTCGAGCTCTAAGTCGGAAAAGGTGGATCCTGAGACCTACTTATTCAATTCTAACGTAATGTGTATGAAAGAGACGGATTGGCGTATTTATTACCGAAATGCGTAACAACCGAAAAACTGTCTAAAAAGTCACTAACGATTTTCTGCCACCGCGCGATAATTTCTTCACTTTATACTGCAACACAATAGAGGACGTCTCCGAAAGCAACATCCAAATTTGGTCGAAAACCGGCTACCCACTTATTAGTGAATGTTGCTGTACTGTAAATGTCATAGTTAGGGCTTACTGTGGGTTTGAATAAATAAGACGACCTAGAGCAGCGTCTGCGTGTGTTTAAAATTACAATCACAATGGTCTTTATTATGTCGTAGCTTGTGTAGGGTGCAGCCGAGAGGCAAAAATGCTTTTTTTGCAATTAATGCATTACGAAAAATAGTGTGAAAAAGTAGGTCACGAATATGTGAAAACTAGAAATAATGCAAAAAAGTATTCGCTGAGGAATTAAGGAATAGCAAGTGGGGAAAGACCAATGTTACAATGAACGAAGTCGCAGTTATATGTGCAGATTTGACTGTGCAGAGGAAATTTGAATGTGCAGAGCAAATTTGAATGAATGTGCAGAATGTGCAGAGCAAATTTGATTTGACTGCATGT
This sequence comes from Meandrina meandrites, assembly GCA_963693305.1. NCBI lineage: Eukaryota > Metazoa > Cnidaria > Anthozoa > Scleractinia > Meandrinidae > Meandrina > Meandrina meandrites. The sequence goes on along the minus strand of OY855908.1, from coordinate 6,715,774 downwards.
GCACACGTATAAACGTGTGCACAGGCTTCTAAAATTTGATGTTCGTCAAACATTCGACAACATCTTCGTATGAGCACAGACTGCGCGTGAGGGTATTTCTCAATCCAGAAAAATCGTCGACCTGAAATACATTCTCCCTCTCCCTCGAAAAATTTGAAGGGCTCCTCCGAAATCGGCCAAAAGCGCTATATTAAGCCGAATAACACATGCCTATTCTAAAGACAAAGTCACATTGCAAAAAAAGACAACTCAGTGGACCGTTTTTATTATGTTTGAGATTGAAAGAAAGTAAAGATGCAGCAAAAACAGATTATTGCTGTCAAAGCCCGCGCTCAACACCTTCCATTTCTAGCCAGCGGTTTCTTCTACGTAACAGTCGGGAGCCGAAAAAAAAAGAAAACGTTTTCTGCACGTAAGTTGAAGTTGTAGAGTTGTGAGCTCGTTTGAAAGCATATTTCGCCAAGTCGTCGGTACTCGGTAAGCAATGTTAATTTTAATTTTTTTCCAGAGATTTTGTGATCTTCTTTTAGTTTTATCGTTATATCGTTTATGTTTTGTTTAAGTAATATATCAAACACGAGAGACAGTGTTTCATCGGGATATCCAAACACCAAGGAGAGAGTTGAAAATACGACGCGCAGCGGAGTATTTTTGACGAAATTCGAGTTGTTTGGATAGCCGATGAACACTGTCTCGAGTGTTTGATATATCTTCTCAATCGAAACAAAAACTAAGGAGTAAACGGAAAAATATAATGGTAAAAATCTATGCTAATTAGGATCAGATTTTCAAAACACCGTAACGGTTCTGATTTTCTTTGTTTTAACAAGATGAATTATTAATGAGTTTGAGAATGGAATTTCAAAAACAATAGGCCATATTCGTATTCTCGGTATTGGACTGGAACTAGCTTGCAATGGAGGATAATGCGGAGGAATATAATTAAAAAGAGCTTTATGTGATTTGCATTTGAAAAGATTCCCCCCATTAGCCTCAATTGGAAGCTAGTTCCAGTCCAATACCGAGAATACTAATATGGCCTATGGGCGAGACGTTCTTGTCTTGCTTGACATACCTTCAGAACAAAATGGTGGAAAGTCCGTTCAGTTTCATTAGTATATATACAGTTTTTCGGCCAAAAGTCATGAACACACACGTCCTCTTTTTACGAGAAAATGATCCAAATTTCATAAAAAAGTAGGCTCCTTCTATATACGCGTTGGCTGTAAGGGAATTCAACTTGACGAGAAGGCTCAACGGACCGTTTATTGTTTTGGAGTTAGAAAAAAAGTGAGGGTGCAAGAAACAAATTATTTTATTAATAACAGTCTTAGATACTTAGATAACTGAAGCAAAAAGGTAAAAAGTCCGGTCAGTTTAATTTATTTCTACAATAAACTGAAAATAAGAACTAAATATGACAACTATAGAAACAAAGTTACACGAGAAAGCTCAGCGGACCATTTTATTGTTTTTGAGTTTGAAAGAAATTAAGGGTGGAAGAAACAAATTTGTACACTTGGTAACAGGCCTTGCTGCAGGTTATTGGATAAATGGAGCATTGCAAATATTTGTTAGAAAAAAAAGATAAAAGCTCCGTTCAGTTTAATTTGTACATACAATTTATTGACATTAAGAAGTACTTTCATCACTGAATTGAGTGTAGCATCATTCAAACGTCAGTTTAGCATCATTCAAACGTCAGTTATTCAATTACTGTTTGAATTCTTTGCAACTCTACCAACTGACAGATTGATGACTCCCTTATTTTTAGCCAACATTCTGTAAATGTGGATAATGTTTCTATTTTCTTGCAGCGGATTTCAGGACATTTACACGTAAGTTAATGGTGATAATGGCTATCTGACTTCATATTTTTTTATTGTTTATATTATGTTTTATGTGTATAGAAAGTAATATAAACGGCACGCATGCAGGCATACATGCAGAGGAGATGACGTTTACATGTAACAATGATCCAAGAAATTGCAACTTTTTTGTATTTGAATTTTTTATTTGCTTAAATTTCAAAACAAACTTCCAATACATGGGTCATACATTGCATACAGACAATGTGATGCAATAAGTACAAGTAATGACCTTCGTCATTTAGCAACAAAAAGGCATAGGATTAATTTCCACATCATTGGCAAGCAAGATTGTGTGACCTTTCTGCGAGTGTTGTATCGTCGCAGCTGGTCCTATCCGCCTGAGCCAACTATTATCAATCTACACTGATTATTGACATTGTTCGTGCCCTGAGTTATTGGCTAGTAGTAAATGTCCAATGTTCCAGAGTATAAAAGTTCGTTTACATTTGTGCTCTCCCTTGACGATAACATTTTATTCGCTGAAAGTGACACACACTCCCCGGGGGAGTGGTTGTGCCCTGAGATCGAAACCTTTACCCTTTTATACTCCATAATTTTATAGAATAATGATACATACCCCCAGTATACCTAGAGTAGACAGACTTTATCTCTTTTCTAAAGTTTCCACTTGATTAACCCCTTAAAATAATCTGATAAACCAACCATCCGTATGTCTCTTCGGGAGTTATGGAAAAGCCTATTTAAAAATAAAATGGCAGTTTTCCCTGCCTTTTTCTTTACTTCAACTGGTGATATCAGTTTCTTTATATTTCCCTCCAGTCTGAAAAAGGTACCCCTTTCGAGAAGAACCCCTTCGTGTAGAATACTATAGGTGGTATCCCTGTCCTTCGAGATAACACTAAGGCAAAAGTCACTATGGGCCTGATAACTTGAGTCGGGTTGGCTCGGTTTTCCGAGATGACTTTCGGCCCGGCATTACATGAGCCCGGTTACCCGGGCTGGCCCGGTTTGCCGAGATGACTTTCAGCCCGGTTTTAGCACAAATGATCTTGATAAACCTTTTTCTGGCAATTTTGCACTTACGCAGCTGGATGGGTTACTTTTACTTTACCTCTACATCCTATTTAGAAGGAGGAACATTGATTTTTTTCCTCGGATATTGTGTTTGGATGAGAAATTTAATGCTGGCCCGTTTAGCCCGACTGGCCCGGTGAACGCGATTACATGGGAAATTTCCAACCCGGTTGTCATGTAATCGCGAAGTTAATTTTCGTTGCGTTAAACATACAATGAGCAATGAGAGCGTGCACCCACAAAAAATTGCGGCTTTCCCCCGTGCGGCTTGGTTTCCCAGAAGGACAAATGGTCGATTTCTCGTAAACAAGCTCGATGACCAATCAGCTTTCTCTCTCATTTTGAGTTGAGTATAGCCTACTTTCTGTAGTATGAACATGAACAAATGTTTATGGCAGAAAAATAATTTATCATTTGAAATATAAACTTAGTCAGTCCGCTTGGAGAACCCTGCTTGTTTGGGACATACGTGTACATGAATTAGTAAAAACCAGACAGTAGATCTTGCAACGCCCAAATAGCAAGGAGAAATACAGACTTTTATAGTAGAGCAGGTGCTAGCTACTACTTTTTTTCGAACTGGCTGTCCAGACATTATTTATGTCGGCTAATATTAGGAACATCTGGTACAGGTGCCACACTGTGCCAAACTGTAAGCTCAGTCTTGTCTTGTCCTGTCATGACATCATAAACGGCCCAGAAACTTTGAATCGCTATTAGCAGCATTTCAAAAACTCCTTTAAGGAGAATTAAATTTTTGCAAACGCTCCAACTTTTTGGGCTCAACTAAAAATAATTTGAAAATGTACCAAACTATGAATATTTACTCGTCTCTTTTGATAAATATGGGTTATTGACCAAGCGTGAGGTCAAGATGGCGGGATATTGGCCGAGTTCTTTTTTTGCGTGTTTATGGACCGAGACGAAGTCGTGGTCCATAAACACGCAAAAAAAGAACTCGGCCAATATCCTGCCATCTTGACCGAACAAGCTTGTTCAATTGGCCATGTTCTAAACGAGCAGGGGACTGGGTACGAACATATTTTTTGTTGGTACGAACATTCAATATCGATTAAATTGAAAATGGAGCACGTCATCTGAAAGAGCATCCAAAAATTAGTAAATTCACCAAATTTGATGGTTATTGGTTTAAACGCAAAGGCATGGCACACTTTTAAAATAGGAGAGCTTAGTATGGATTGGAGGACGCCTGTCCCTCCAATCCATACTACTGAGTGTACCATGCCTTTGGGTTTAAACCAATAACCGTCAAATTTGGTGAATCTACTAATTTTTGGATGCTCTTTCAGATGACATGCCCCATTTTTCAATTCAATCGATATTGAATGTTTGTACCGAGGAGAAAATATGTTCGTACCCAGTCCCCTGCTCGTTTAGAACATGGCTAATAAAGGATTTATTATATGACTTTTTTCGAGCACTGAAAAGAAAGCCAGTTGCATGCACAATCAATGGCGCACGCTAAATCATTTCATTGGTTTAAAAGTTTTTAAATGAGTGACTGTCAAATTCTTGAATGAATCGAGACGAAGTAAAACGATGCGACAACAGCGAAATTCACCTCACTTTAGCCCTAAAAAGGATATTGAAATGGCTTAAATTTGCGAATCAACGTTGAGTTTGAAGCCTTAAAAGAAGACTGTCCATTCCATCCGGCCGCCAGCTTTTGATTATTGGACGTTTTGCAGAGTATTTGCTCGCTTTCGGCGCTTTAGTGGTGCAAACCTGCCGTGACATACGACCTGAATATTGAAATTGTGACTGTTGAAAGCGTTTGGGACTTACCACTTCACGGGGAAAGCTTGAACTTTTCGACATCATTCTACATGCTCGACCCACCCTTACTCGACGTGAACGTTAGAGGCTTCGGTGAAAAGATGTTAGGTTCGCCTTGCCGTCCGCTTTCTTCCATTTTTGAAGATGTTACACAAACGACAAGTTTGCAGAGTAGTTTATTCTTCAGGTATGTCACTGACTTCAGTCTCTCCCTTTTCCGCCAAACAAAGCTAATACCATGTCTTCAAGCCGCTTTGCGTTTTAATTTTTGTATTAGCCGGTTTTTGCGGCGAATAAAATTTTCGAAACTCGTTATTTAACATTTGTAATTTAATTTGTTTGCTCTCATTCGCTTCAAGACCTATTTCAAGACCTATTTAAACCGTAGATCTTACCTTGCCAAACTTAACAAGCAGACATGCAGACCTTAATTGTGCGGTGTTGGTACAGGTGCTTGCTAGTTTTCACGTTTTCTATCATGCACGTGTGGGTTTGCTACTCGAGCTCTAACTCGGAAAAGGTGGATCCTGAGACCTATTTATTCAATTCTAATGTAATGTGTACGAAAAAGACGGATTGGTGTATTTATTACCGAAATGCATAACAACCGAAAAACTGTGTAAAAAGTCACTAACGATTTTCTGCCACCGCACGATAATTTCTTCACTTTATACTGCAACAAAATAGAGGACGTCTCCGAATGCAACATCCAAATTTGGTCGAAAATCGGCTAGCCACTTATTAGTTTAATGTTGCTGTATGTTTAATGTTGCTTATTAGTTTAATGTCATATTTAGGGCCTACTGTGGGTTTGAATAAATTAGAGGACCTGGAGCAGGGTCTGCGTGTGTTTAAAATTATAATCGCAGGGGTCTTTATAATGTCGTATCTTGTGTGGGGCGCAGCTGCGAGGCAAAAATGCTTTTTTCGCTTGATTCAGAAAAATAGTGTGAAAAAGTAGGTCACGAATATATGAACACTAGAAATAATGCAAAAACGTATTTGCGGACAAAATTAAGGAATACCAAGTGGGGAAAGACCAACGTTTCAATGAAGGAAGTCGCCGTAAAATGTACAGAGCAAATTGATTTTGTTTATAACTGAATATACAGTGTGCACAGGCTTCTACAATTTGATGCTCGTCAAATATTCGACAACATTTTCGTATGAGCACAGACTGCGCGTAAGGGTATTTCTCAATCCAGAAAAATCGTCGACCTGAAATACATTTTCAAGCTCTCCCTCAAAAAATTTCAAGGGCTCCTCCGAAATTGGCCAAAAGCGCTTTATTAAGCCGAATAATACATGCCTATTCTAAAGACAAAGTTACATTGTACAAGAAGACAACTCAGTGGACCGTTTTTATTATGTTAGAGATTGAAAGAAAGTAAAGATGCCGCAAAAACATATTATTGCTGTCGAGGCCCGCGATCAACACCTTACATTTCTAGCCAGCGGTTTCTCCTACGTAATAGCCGGGAGCCGAAAAAAAAAAAAAACGTTTTCTGTACGTAAGTTGAAGTTGTAGAGTTGTGAGCTCGTTTGAAAGCATATTTCGCCAAGTTTTTTTTTTGTCTCCTTGGACATGTTACCTTTCGTCAATACTCGGTAAGCAATGTTAATTTTAATTTTTTCCAGAGATATTTTGTGATCTATCGTTATATCTTGATGAGTAATTTCTTGGATATTGATTTCGTTATAAAACTTAACGATAAAAAGTCACGATGTTTCGACCTCTCCGAGGTCATTTTCCTACGGTGGCCCACAACTGTCACGGCAAAACAAAAAGTCACGGCACTACAAACTTTACTCACGGCAGGACAATGTTATCTGACGGTAAAGCAAAATTAACTCACGGCAAAACACCATTAATTCACGGCAAAACAAAGTTAACTCACGGCAAAACAAAATTAACTCACGGCAAAACAAAGTTTACTCACGGCAAAACAAAGAAAACGAGTTGGTCAGCGGTTGGTCAGCGGTTGTGCACGTAAAATGGTACGTCGTGTAACAGTAGCAAACTGCTCACTCAGGAAACCGCCATTTTTAGTGCAGTGTTCCTTACTCGAGCTCACGATGTTTTGCAGCGCTTGTGGTTCGCTAGTCGATCAAAATGCCAACTTTTGCACAGGCTGTGGTAAAGGTACGTTTCTTTATCTAAAGTATTCGTATTTGCATCTCTTTTAGTTCCGAATAAACGATAGGTACGTGAGAAGTTACTTGCTACAAATTAGCTAAAGATTACCACATGTCTCGAATAAGATTGTATTTAGCCTGAGTGTAAAAAGAAAACATTCATAATGTATGGCCTTGATAATATAAGGTTTTTTCGCCTATTGTATTATCCCTCGTTCTTAAACCGTTCCGACACATGTAAATAAAGTGGCCGGGTATTCTGCAATCGCTCCACTCCTCTCAGCCTAGGTACAGTAATATAACGTGGTGTTTAAGGATCATTTTTAAATACGACCCTTTATTTTATTCAGCAGTTCACTCAAGCGCAGCAAAACAAGGAACAAGTTCTGAAGATAGCGATTTTACTAGTACCAAAGTGAAGTCATTTGCAAGCTTTAGGAAAAGTAAGGGGAAATAGTGGAAATCCCGAGTGACAAAGTCTAGTAAAGAAGAAAAGAAAAAAATGAAGATGTTGTAGTTCACTTGGGTCTTATGGAGTAGAATGAGAAGGATCAAACTCTCAAATCAAAGAGAGGGAAAAGATTGCCACTAAGAGTCTCACCAACTGTAAGTTATGCTACTCTGCGAAAACAAGCAGAAGAAAAATGGAAAACATTCCATAGCAACCTTTACGATGAAAGTCAAGCATACCATTTACTATTGGAGGATGGACAAAAAGCCCTCTTTCTACCCGGTTCAAAGAAGGAGCCATTTACACTGAGCAGATACCAAGAGGAATTAGGGAAAGATTATAAGAGAATCACTCTTTTTTTGTGTCCTGATCATGACTTTCAAATATCTGAAGGTAACTTTGATGAGCATGATTCGACTGACCTTGGTGATGATGACAGTGATGCTCCTAGTAATAAGCGCCAGAAATGTGAAATTGATCTAACCTGTAACAGTGATCTCAAAACAAGCACACAATGTGATCAGTTTTCTCAAGACCAGCAGTTGGAGATGACTCAGAAGCTTGAATGTGAAGATCTTCTTGACCAAGATGAGAAGCATGAATCTAAACATCAGCTGGATCTGCAACATGTTCAACAGCTTCAGCAGCTTGAGGAAGATGAAAACTTAGCTTTTGATCTTCAAAGATGTTATGATGCAGAGGATATCGTCATTCCTGAGGATGAAAACACAGCAATCAGTGATTCATCTTCAGTTGTAACCTATTTAGGTAGGCAGGTGGATGAGTCAAGTCATTTTTTCATTGTCATAAGAAGAGGTGCCCCACTAGACAGGACACTATCAATATGGAGCAGAGAAGCGAAAAAGAACACTGGTAACACAAAGAAAATTGTAAGAGTCCACTTCAGTGGGGAACAAGGAATTGATTCCGGGGCAATGGCAAAGGAGTTCTTTACTATCACTCTTCCTAACATTGGCTCTGTAATCTTCCCAAATGGGCAGCCAGTGGATTCCACATTCCATGTACATAATGGAAACTTCAAAGCCTGTGGAGAGCTTGTGGCTGCAAGTATAGCCCAAGGTGGGCCAGCACCATGTTTCCTTGAGGAAAGTGTCTATGGCTTAATGGCAGATCCAAATGTTTCTCTCCAGCATCTTGACCTTGAAAAGCATCTAACGACATCTGACAGGGGACTACTGAATGCAATTAAAGATGACATAATGACACACACCGAAAATATTATTGAGCATGGCTACACAGGAACTATTGACGATTCTCACATTGAAGAGATCCTAAGTTCCGTAGCAATCAGTCTAGTGACCAAGAGGCTTGTTTACCTCAAGGAATTCCTGAATGGGTTAGATTCCTATGATATGAAAAGCATTATCCAAACCCATCCAGAAGCTTGCAAGGCACTCTTTGTGAAAGATGCAGGTAACAATGATGCAGTTGATGCAAATTACTTGTTTTCATCACTGCACCCAGAACATGCTGAGGAAGGAAGCTCACGAAGGAAAGTTGAAGAGTCCACAATGGATCTTCTCCAAGATTTCCTCTTTCGGCTTGAAGATGATCCAAATGTTAATTGTTCTGGGTATGCAGAGGCAATGACAAGTTGTGAGGACACAGGCAAGGAAGCTGCAGGATCAAAGGAAGAGTTGCTCCCTCCTGACCTAACACCAGCGGGTGTTTTGGGCTGGTTGACTGGCCAGAAGCACAAGCCTATCAGTGGAGAACAAATATCAATAATTGTCAAATTTGATCATGATTGTCTTATTAGGAATCCAAAACACCAAATTTGTTTCCCAGTAGTTAGAGCTTGTGCAAAAGAAGTCACTTTGCCAGTAGCACACATGAAAACTCAGGAGGCTTTCAATGAAGTATTGTTGTTAGCACTATCCAAGGGACAATCGTTTGGTATGGCTTAATGTCATTTAAGATTTTTTTGTAAGAATGGTTTTACATCAAGGACCACTGCGAGGAGATTTACTGGACAATCAGATGTTGTTTTCATAACGGTTTTGACACTGTTTTAGCGTTTTAAAAAGGTTAAAGTTTAGTTCCTGTTAGTTGTTTGGTAGGGACCGTTCATTTTTATGGGTCTTATTTATACTTACAAGTATAATTAGTTTTCAGTGACCCCCACAAACTTACATCAGCAGAATGTAAATGGAAAATGATGTTTTTGAGCATTTTCAGCTCTTTTTATTGTATGTTTTTAAGCAATCGTTAAAGAAAGCCAGGATCTAGTGTTGCGTTCTTTATTACTGAAAACAAATTTTGATATGTTACATGCGATCGTCATATCAACTTTGAAATTGCTTAAAAGTCTTTCATTTACAAATGTGGCCTTATGCTATGGTTATTGATAAGACAAATACAGTTCTCATGCATTCTTGGAAATCAATTTGAACAATAAATGAAGTTAACATTGATCATGAAGTCTTCTTGAGTCACTTTTCTTTAATGATAATCTTTTTCAACCAAGCAGTTACCTTAAATGGTTGACTTTATGGCAGATATAATGCACAGTAATGCTAACACCAACTGACAGTCAGTGTGATTTGGACAAAAAACAAGGCATAACTTGTTTAAAATGAAAATTCTTAAACAATATTTCAAGTGATTTTAGACTGAATTTTAGCAATTAAGCACCATTTACAGCTACAGTTAAAAGTTTGCGATAAAGTCTCTCCGCCTCTTGCCAGTCGTTTGGAAGGCTGATTCCGAGGACATTTGTAGCATAATCAAAGTAATCTTGATATTCATTAACACTTCTCCTCTGAATAATGTGCTGAGATACATAATCAATTTCGGACTGAGGAACATTAAGCAGAAGGTTTCCAACAGCTCCATGAAACTCGGGCAAATAGAAGAGTGAATCAGGTCTACCAGGAACAGTGTTGTGCCTACTTTTCCTAATTCTGTGGCTGTTCCAGTGTTCTTTAACAATGTTAAGGTCTTTCTGGAGAACTGGTGCAAAACAGTACCACGAACATTCCATACTTAATTCAGAAGAAGAGTCCAAGACACCCTCAATTTCCAAATCTTGGAAAAAATTGCGCCACCATGTTGACCTGTTCCTTGAATAAAATGACCACCACCCTTCAATTCTTTGGTTTCTAGGTGATGAGACATAACGGTGGGCATCAGTATCATGATGAAAGTAACACTGCGTTGATGCTGCCAACATGTTCTCAGTGCCAAGATCTGTAATAAGCTGTCTAGAGCACCCCTCCAATTCCTTTACAGTGTTCAAGAAGTAAGTGGCAATGTTATCTGGTGAGTTGTTGGACCTGGTAACCTCGAGCCATAATATTTTCCGGCTGAAGCCATCTATGGCCCCATGTATGGGAAACCCAAAGGGCTTAAGTTTGTCATAGCCATCTATGTGCCAGGTATCATTTGGGCCAAGGCAGTGATAAGTCCTTCTCTTCAACCGGTGAGCTTTCCTTAACTGGCAACCTTCTGGATCTACCTCTTTTAATATATCTTGTACTATTATACGGGGAACATTGAAACCTTCCATCTTTAAGGTGTGCCATACCGTCCTGTATCCCCCACGCGATCCAGGCCCCTGGATAATCTCAATGATACGTTGTCTAACTGCCTCTAAAACCTCATCAGAATCATCCGCCTTAGAAAAATCCCTTCTCTTGAGTCCATATGTCTTTAATCGCCTTAAAAGTGTGCTGTAGCTTATTTCGTGGTCATGACGCTTAGAAAGGAAATTAATGATTTCTTCATAACTAAAACCACGTTGAAAATAATATTTGATAATGGTCTCTTCATCTATCTCCACCTCAGCTTCATCGCTTGAATCTTCTTCCTCAGTTGAATCTTCTAACCTCAGGTCTAAAACGTCAACGTACAAAAATATAGGGATGAATACAAGCCACTTTTTTCTATCTATATAACATATATTACGAGCTAAATATATGAGCTTAGTCATAGCACTCCGTGAACTCAATTATTGTGTTAGACGGTCAAAATCTAATATATTTCTTGATTATAACAGCCCATGACCGAGCAGTTGACCAGCAGTTTGTCCGAGACTACAATAAATTATTGTAGCAACTAAAAGAAATGCAAATACGAATACTTTAGATAAAGAAACGTACCTTTACCACAGCCTGTGCAAAAGTTGGCATTTTGATCGACTAGCGAACCACAAGCGCTGCAAAACATCGTGAGCTCGAGTAAGGAACACTGCACTAAAAATGGCGGTTTCCTGAGTGAGCAGTTTGCTACTGTTACACGACGTACCATTTTACGTGCACAACCGCTGACCAACCGCTGACCAACTCGTTTTCTTTGTTTTGCCGTGAGTAAACTTTGTTTTGCCGTGAGTTAATTTTGTTTTGCCGTGAGTTAACTTTGTTTTGCCGTGAATTAATGGCGTTTTGCCGTGAGTTAATTTTGCTTTACCGTCAGATAACATTGTCCTGCCGTGAGTAAAGTTTGTAGTGCCGTGACTTTTTGTTTTGCCGTGACAGTTGTGGGCCACCGTAATTTTCAAGTGCGAGTAAAAATATAAAAAATTAGCATAAATATATTGAAATAGTAAAATCAGGCAAAAATGTCACGAACGCTGAAATGCGGTAAAACATGTAAATATGTAAATATAAGTGACAAAATATTAATGAAGATAAAAGTTTATAAAGACTAAAAATACCGGTACTACGGAGACAATTCAAAACGATTAAAATAATTAAAAACCGACCTAAACAAATAATTTTGCGCGGATGGAATCGCATTGTTTGTTTAGAGATGGTTTCAGTTCTTTGATAAAAAACATTTCAAAAATAAGACAATCAAACTTGCTCTGGCACTTTTTTAAAATTTTAAAAAACTGTGCAATGTCATCTGGGGCTATATCGTGCTGTTCCTTGAGGTGACTTCCAATGGCTGATCCCTTGTGTTCTTCAATCCGTTGGTGAAGATGTCGGCACGTATAGCCGACATACCCTGCATCACACAGGTTACACTGAAAATTGTACACAACGCATTGTTGATTCACAAGGGGTGGCTTGTTTTCCCTTACTTTGATTTCATCCTTGATTTTCCGACTCGTGTACACGGGGCTGATGTCTACATTGATCTTCCGGCTGAGGTCTCCTAGTTGTCGGCGCACCGAGTTTGCAGACTTCTGGTCTTTAAAAGGCAGCACGATTCTGATTAAGCTCTTGTTGTTGGGGAAGTGCATCCTCGGACACTTTTGACTCAATAAATTGACGGATGGTAGACTGCACGAGTTCTTCTGGGTAGCACAGACGGGAAAAGGTCACTTTGAGGCGTTCACACTCTTGGTGAAAAAGTTGCCACGTCGAAGAGAGCTTGAATGCACGGTTAAGCATGGTGTTCAGCAGAGACCGTTTATATCTTTCATCCACATGGCTATGATAATGTAACAATAGCCCAGTGTCCGTAGGCTTTCGGTACACCTTTGTGTCCAAACGGCATCCATTTCTGATGATATCCATTCCAAGAAAGGGGAGTCTGCCATTATCTTCAAGCTCCATTGTGAAGTTGATAGATGGATGACAATTGTTCAATGTCATTAAGAACTCAGAGGCTGTTTCTTCATTGGGCATTGTGCTAAGCGTATCATAGCGTTTGTAGAAAGCAGGCATCTTGTTTCTGGCTTCTAGTTGTTTCTCGATGCTACACATGAAGGTGTTGGCCATGAGAGGTCCTAGTGGTGAACCCATGGCAACACCATCTGTCTGTTCGAATAGGTCTCCTTCGAACTGAAAGAGCTGATTTTTCGTGGCAACTCTTAACAAATGAGTCTAGAAGAAATACAACAACATAAATATTTGCATCATTAAATGGGTACTCGAAAAAAAACCGAGCACCAGATGGGATAACTCTTAACAACTCAATCAGGTCCGTCTGCGTGATGTTGAGATTGTGCTCTTTGTTGAACCAGTCATCTTCGAAGGCTCTTTCCGCGATTTTTTCGATGGTTTCGTCTACAGGAACGTTGGTGAAGAGTGAGGATACATCATACGACACTAAGATGTCATGGCCATTGATTTCCATCCCATGGAGTTCTTCGACGAATTGGAAAATGTCGCTGACGGTGTGTGGCGGTGTCGATTGTTTCCGAAGTACCGGTATTTTTAGTCTTTTTAAACTTTTATCTTCATTAATATTTTGTCACTTATATTTACATATTTACATATTTTGTCGCATTTCAGCGTTCGTGACATTTTTGCCTGATTTTACTATTTCAATATATTTATGCTATTTATTTATATTTTTACTCGCACTTGAAAATGACCTCGGAGAGGTCGAAACGTCGTGACTTTATATCGTTATATCGTTTATATTTTGTTTAAGTAATATATCAAACACGAGAGACAGTGTTTCATCGGATATCCAAACACCGAGAAGAGAGTTGAAAATACGACGCGCGGCGGAGTATTTTTGACGAAATTCGAGTTGTTTGGATAGCCGATGAACACTGTCTCGAGTGCTTGATATATCTTCGCAATCGAAACAAAAACTAAGGAGTAAACGGAGAAATATAATCGTAAAAATCTATGCTAATTAGGATCAGATTTCCAAAACACCGTCACGGTTCTGATTTCCTTAGTTTTAACAAGATGAACTATTAATGAGTTTGAAAATGGAATTTCAAAAAACAATTGGCGAGGCGCTCTTGTCGTGCTTGACATACCTTCAGAACAAAATGGTGGAAAGTCCGTTCAGTTTCATTAGTATATATACAGTTTTTCGGCCAAAAGTCGTGAGCACACATGTCGATCCTCTTTTTACGAGAAAATGATCCAAATTTCATAAAAAAAGTAGGATCCTATACACGTTGGCTGTATGGGAATTCAACTTGACGAAAAAGCTCAACGGACCGTTTATTGCTTTTGAGTTAGAAAGAAAGTGAGGGTGCAAGAAACAAATTATTTAATTAGTAACAGCCTTAAATACTAGGATAATTGCAGCAAAAAGGTAAAAAGTACGCTCAGTTTAATTTATTTCTACAATAAACTGAAAATAGGAACTATTTTCACTAAATATGACAACGATAGAAACAAAGTTACACGAGAAAGCTCAACGGACCATTTTATTGTTCTTGAGTTTGAAAGAAATTAAGGGTGGAAGAAACAAATTTTTACACTTGGTAACAGCCCTTGCTGCAAGTTATTGGATAAATGGAGTATCAACAGCGTTGCAAATATTTGTTAGAAAAAAAAAAAAGATAAAAAAACTCCGTTCAGTTCAATTTGTACATACAATTTATTGACATTAAGAACTACTTTGACTGAATTGAGTGTAGCATCATTCAAACGTCAGTTATTATTATTATTATTATTATTATATTATTATTATTATTATTATTATTATTCAATTACTGTTTAAATTCTTTGACACTTTGCAACTCTCCCAACTGAAAGATTGATGACTCCCTTATTTTTGAACGAAAATATTGATGATGTTTCTTTTTTCTTGCAGAGATATTGAAGAGAATTAAAGGTAATATGATGATGATAGTTGTTGTTAGTCTTTATTAAAACATATATTGCCCATGTTAGGTTTGATGTGTAAAGGAAGTAACTCCCTATTAGATTTGCTTGTATATAAAATCAATATTACATTGCAAATACGTTTGTTACAAAAGTAAATTAAATTAAACACCCTGCTTTTTTGTTTCATTTGTATGATAGATATTTGTGAAAAGAGGCGTTATTTTTTCTTTATGGAATTTCAAAAATTAGTGATAAATCCGTTCAGTTCAGTTTGTATTTACAATTAAATAATCTAGAAAACAGATAAAACTTCCGCTCAGTCTAATTTGTACATACAATTTATTGACGTTAAGAACCGTTTTCACTAAATTGAGTGTAGCATCATTCAAACGTCAGTTATTCAATTACTGTTTGAAATGTTTGACACTTTGCAAGTCTACAAACTGACAGATTGATGACTCCCTTATTTTCGAACGAACATTCTGTAAATATTGACGATGTTTCTTTTTTCTTGCACAAGCACTTTTGAGACTTGCAGGTAATATGATGATGATAATGGTTGTTAGTCTTTATTAAAACTTATATTGCCCATGTTAGGTTTGATGTGTAAAGGAAGTAAAAAAAAAAATGAAGACCTTAAATCACTGTTATTCAATCTTTGTTTAAATTTTTGACACTTCGCAAATCTACCAAATGAGAGATTGAGCACTCCCTTATTTTCGAACCGACATATGATTTAAATGTTGATGATGTTTCTTTTTTCTTGCAGAGGCAGAAAGGAATCCTGCAGGTAATGTGATGATGATAATAGTTTTTAGCATTTATTAAATATATATTGTATATATTTTGTTTTATTTGTACAGGAAGTAATAAAATAGAGAACGTAAATCTTACATCGCTAAGTTCAACAAGCAGAAATACCGACCATGTCATGGTGGTGCCAGTGCATGCTATAGTTTTTCTATCGTTTTAATTTTTCTTCCTAATGGAAATTCCGTTTAGTACTTTTTTTACAGTTTATCGAGCAAAAATCGTGAATGTTTGAGAAACACACACGTTCTCATTTTCACGAGAAAATGATTCCAATTCGATTATGGGTTTAAGCCGAAAAACGCAGGCTCTTTCTATGTTTGTGAGTAGTCATTGTGAAAACGCAAAAAAATGAGAATTCAACTTAACGAATAAGTTATATCAAAGATAAAATAAAGTTACAGAAGAAAGCTCAACGGACCGTTTGTTTTAGTTTGTTTGAGTTTAAAGAAAATTAAGGGTGCAAAAAGAAAAAAACGATATTTTTTTCTCCAGAGGACCGTTTTTGTTTTGTTTGAGTATGGAAGAAAGTAAAAGGTTCAACAAAACTGACTATTGCACTTGTTGATAGCACAAACTCCCTATTAGATTTGCTTGTATATAAAATCAATATTGCATTGCAAATACGTTTGTTACAAAAGTAAATTAAATTAAACACCCTGCTTTTTTGTTTCATTTGTACGATAGATATTTGTGAAAAGGGGCGTTTTTTTTCTTTGACCTTTAGAGTTTAGCTCTAACAAGTATGTCTTTCAGAGAGTTTCCTCTCCTGTAGGAGATAAAAGGAGGGTCTCTGTATATTTCTCTAAGCAGAGGTTGGTCTTGGATTAAATGCCATTTGCTCATTAAAATGCTTTTAAGATTGGGCACTGATGGATTATATTGTGTGACAAAAGGCAATAGTCTCTTTTGCAATTTTGGTTTCTGTTGTAATGCCGACTTCCTGTTTTTAAAACCAAGCATTATGTCAAGGCATAATGTTATTTATGTCGATGCAATGACCCATTGTAGTCTTGGCGCATATATATATATTTGTTCATCCGACGGTGGTTTATCATATTACATAACAGTCAATCATAACTGGGCGTACCGGTGTATAAAGATCTGGTCGCCCTCGCATTAATTTCCTCTTGCTTTCACCATCACAGCGATTGCATCTCTTGGAACAACACATTTTTTACACATTTTTCAGGCAAGTCCTAGTAGTCCTTTTATTGCTGTCTAATCGGAACCTCAATTTCATAGTGTTCCTCTCCTCGAGCTCGGTCGAATTTGTATTTTATCAGCCAGGGTCTGCTCCTCGTTTATTTACAGGTTTAACTATGGCTATTCACAAAGTGTTAATTCTGGGGCATTCTTTTATTCCCCGTTTGGGCCAGTTTGTGGACAAACGCCCACAACTTAACTATCATTTTTTGTTAGAAGAGTCTGCCACTTTCAAATGGCATGGTGTCGGGGGCAGAACTGTGGCTAAGATGATCAAAAGCGACCTCCACGTGGTCGAATCCTTCGCCCCCGACATAGTAGTTTTACAGCTTGGAACTAACGATCTTTCCCGGCTTGATCCTCTAGTCGTAGGTTCTGCTATTGAGGATCTTGTCCGTATTTTGCACGACTCACATAATGTTAAACTAGTTTGTGTATGCCAAACAATCTATCGAGGATCTGACCCTGCATTCAACGTGCGTGTCCGTGCACTCACGAAATTCCTGAAAGTCTTGCTAGAGCCACTCCCCTATTCCTTTTTCTGGGGACACAGAGGGTTCTGGAATACTACACAGAGATTTCTCGCTCGTGATGGTGTTCACCTAAAGGCGGTCAAAGCGTATTCGTCAAGCTCCCGTGACGGACTTGCAGGAGGTCCCTCCATCTACAGTCATAGAACCTCCTAGTACTAACGGTGTCGCAGGGATGATGCAGTTAAATGTACAGGCTCTAACAAATACAATTGCTGCCGCTGTCTCAAAGGCCGTGAACGATGCTATGGCCAGGCAGAAGAGACACAACGTGAACACGCAGTTCAACACGCCAACACCACCCGATGTGGAGCAGGTAGTCCACGACGAAGTCGTCTCTTTGACGGGCGATACAGGTAGCAATAAGGCGGATACACCAGCCACAAAGGCTGGGAATCAGCCCCGCCAGATTTTTACAAGCATAGCCATCAACCTAGGCGCGGGAGTGAGCGCTAAGCTTAAGGCTAAAATTTGGGCAAACGAATATATTGATTTTGGGGCGTTATTGTCAGTATCTCCTCCACGTGAAAAATTCGCCTTGTCTATGGCGTCGACCGGGGGTCCTTCTAGTCAACCCCATCTTACTCTTGAGCCGTGTAACACGCCTAAAAAGGTGACCACTATACACCAGTGGCTGACAGCTTTTAATACTTTTGTTTCAATCTATGTGGAGAAAGTTGCTGGCGACGCCCCAAAACTAATGAAATACTGTGAAGTGGTGCGTGATCTTTCTAATAAGTCAGGGGATTGGCTTTTTTTATGACGAGCAGTTCCGGTATCTGAGGCAATCTGCCCCCGAAAGTTATCCTGGGATCAAATTCATTGGGAGTTATGGCTGCGGTCCATGACAAATTTTCGTGGCAAACCTCAATCCCCTGCTAGTAGCGATAGGGTCACCCCACGAGCACGCTTTCGTCCCACGGGTACTTTTCCAAAGGGAACATGCTGGGCATTTCATGCTGGTAGGCTATGCAGGGGCTGCCAATACGAGCACGTCTGCTTTAAATGTGGTGCCAAACATCCCGCAAGTCAATGTCAGGTCTCCTCAATCCACCAACGATCCAATCCTGGTAAATCCGGACCGTCAGCTCACACTCAAAGTATTGGGCAGCCAACCAGTAACGCCCGTAAAAGTGGACCGGTTTAAGCATCTATTAGACGGTTATAGCCCAGCCCTTAAACGATATTTAGTTGACGGTTTTGGTTTTGGTTTTCGAATTCATTTCATTGGCGAACTATCTCAGTTTGAGTCTCCTAATTTAAAAAGTGCTCTGCAGAGTCCGGAGGTTGCCCTTGCCAAATTAATGAAAGAGATTGACGCTGGTCGGATTGCGGGACCTTTCAGTAACGCACCTTTTCCTGTTTTTCGCACATCGCCCATTGGCATAGTTCCCAAGAAAAACCCTGATGATTTCAGACTAATTCACCATTTGTCATACCCCAAGGGCTCTTCTATTAACGATTCAATTCCTGACGACTGCTCGTCAGTGCATTATGCTACTATCAGCGATGCCGTTCATATTCTTAAAAACTTAGGAGCGGGCTGTTATATGGCGAAAACAGACATTAAGTCGGCTTTTCGTATTATTCCAGTTCACCCGCTTGACTACCCGTTACTTGGCATCAAATGGGCTGATCACTATTATTTTGACCGTTGTTTAGCAATGGGATTAAAGTCTAGTTGCGCAATTTTCGAGAAGTTTAGTTCTTCTTTAGAGTGGCTTGCCCTACATCATTTGAAAGTGTCTGCCGTGTTGCATATTTTGGACGATTTTTTATTTATCGCGCCTAGTCAAGCTCAATGTAGAACGGATCTATCAAATTTCCTTGGTATGTGCGATTTCCTTGGGGTTCCTATCGCGCAAGAAAAAACAGTAGGCCCAGATTCCATTTTACAATTCGCAGGCATCGAGCTTGATTCTGTGCGGCAGGAGGCCAGGTTGCCTTTAGAGAAACTGACCAAATGTCGCACCTTACTTCATCGATTTTACAAAAAACGCTCAGTGACTCTGCCTGAACTGCAGTCTTTAATTGGCCTATTGAATTTTTGTTGTTCCGTTGTCGTTCCGGGCCGTGCGTTTTTACGCCGCTTAATCGATCTTACCACAGGACTGATACGCCCACACCACCACATCCGTTTAAACAAAGAAGCTAAACAAGATATACGTATGTGGTTACAATTTTTGGATAATTTTAATGGCAGGGAATTTTTTCTGTCAGATCGATGGGAAACTTCCTCTACACTCGAGTTGTATACAGATGCCGCGGCATCGAAGGGTTACGGTGCCATATTTGGAAAGCAATGGTTTGGTGGCGCTTTTCCTCAAACATGGCACTGCATTAACATTACGGTTTTGGAGCTTTTTCCTATTATCCTTGCTGTACATATTTGGGGGTCCAGCATGACAAATCGTTGCGTTATGTTTTTTACAGATAACGCTGCTCTAGTAGACATCATTAATAAGCAAACATCGAAGCATAAGGCCGTTATGGTTCTTATACGTGATCTAGTTCTTAGTTGTTTAACACACAATATTTTATTTCGGGCGCGGCATGTTCCCGGTTTGCAGAACAGTCGTGCCGATTACATCTCCCGTTTTCAGGTGGAGAGATTCAAGCAATTAACGCCAGAAGCAGACGAATTACCAACGCCGGTACCGATGAACCTTCTACCGGAGAGTTGGTCACTCACTTGAGAGACTTATTAGGTTCGGCTTTAACGGAGAGTTCTAAGAAAACCTATCACAGAGCGTGGCGGGGTTTTCAGAGTTTTTACCACCGTTTCTATGGGTCATCAACTCCCACGCTGCCATTACCATCACCCCCATTAGCTCTGTTTATCTCTTATCTTTCAGCTAGGAAACTCGCACCCACTACGATTACTTCCTATCTTTCGGCTATAAGTTACGTCCATAAACTCAACGGTCATCAAGACCCCACTAAATCATTTTTGATCCATAAATTATTAACCGCCCTGAGCAAACAGCGCTCAGTCGATCTTCGTTTACCTATTACTAGGCCGGTATTGCATGAACTTGTTAAGTCTCTCCGGCACACCAACTCTTTGGCTTTTCAACGCTGTCTTTACTCGGCCATGTTTTTATTAGCATTTTACGGCTTCTTTCGTATTGGCAAACTGGCGGCTAAGAGTGCAGATTGTGCAGCTTCTTTGGTCCAATATAAAGATTTAAAATTTTTGGTGCAAGACGATACTCCCCGAATGATTAAGATCACCATTACTGAATTCAAGCATAATACCAACAAGCAACACTTTGAAATCTTAATCGAAAGAGAGGACACACAGCCATTCTGTCCCGTAAAGGCCCTAGTAGACTATTGCAGACAACGGGGTGCAGATCCGGGCCCGTTATTCTGCCAACAAAGCCTTGTGCCTATGCTCAAATCCGCACTCTTGGCCGCTGGAAATCTGAGGCATTCAGAATCTATATTCGTTCTGAACGCCTCCATGCAAATTAATCGCGTTAAGGCTTGGGTCACGAACAGGTCACGCACCATTATATTAAGATTTGATAACTTGTAGGTCAGTCATGGGCTGCTACAGATACAATTACCACTTTACGTATGACAGAAACGTAGGTCAGACATGGGCTGCTACATACAAGTTCTGTTATATGGCAGTATTTTCATATCTGATATAATGTACACGTGTTCTAGTTTAACATACGACAGAAACGTAGGTCAGACATGGGCTGCTATGAGTTCTGTCGTAAGGCGTTTAATTTTTATATACTATCTAAACTATTACTACTATGCGTCTTTTTTATTAATACCACATGAAGTCACGTAGGTCAGTCATGGGCTGCTACGCTACACTATTTTATAGCACAGGTTGTGTTGAAAAACAATAATCTCACAGTGATGTAGGTCAGACAAGGGCTGCTACTGATCTGTCGTTCCAGTTATTAACATAATCAATTATCGTCTAATTTGTGGTATCACTTTCCGAAAACAAAACAAAACAAAACAAAACAAAACAAAAAAAAAACAATTCGCGAGCTCTGAAGTGACGTCTTGGTGGGGCGGCCACATTTTTGTGGCTTTTGGCGCCTTTTTTCGCCCCACCTTTGCTGAACATGATATTCTATTTAGCATTTACATTGTCAACTAATGCACTTTTAGTTGATTTTCAATTAAAATTGCCACAACATAGTAGTGGCCAAATAACTCCAACATACGAGTATATATATTTGTTGTAAACCCTATCATCTTCAGCAAACTAGCACGACCCCACACAGAGCTCCCGAATTACGTTCAGCCTGGTCAAGTAAAATGTATCGGCATAAAACCAAGCATTATGTCAAGGCATAATGTTATTTATGTCGATGCAATGACCCATTGTAGTCTTGGCGCATATTTGTTCATCCGACGGTGGTTTATCATATCACATAACAGTCAATCATAACTGGGCGTACCGGTGTATAAAGATCTGGTCGCCCTCGCATTAATTCCCTCTTGCTTTCACCATCACAGCGATTGCATCTCTTGGAACAACACATTTTTCCCTCCCTCCGCTCCCCTAACGCTGTTTGTCGTATTACCATCTATGCGTACTTTCTTGTAATCAAAGGGGGGCGCCTTTTTTCGCCCCACCTTTGCTGACATTTACATTGTCAACTAATGCACTTTTAGTTGATTTTCAATTAAAATTGCCACAACATAGTAGTGGCCAAATAACTCCAACATACGAGTATATATATTTGTTGTAAACCCTATCATCTTCAGCAAACTAGCACGACCCCACACAGAGCTCCCGAAATAAGTTCAGCCTGGTCAAGTAAAATGTATCGGCATAAATTCGACTTCTTCGAGGGCTTTGTTGACCAGTTTCTCTGGATAGCCTCGAACACGCAAATTTGATCTGAAATTTTTGATCTTTTCTTCAAAATTTGTTTTTGAAGAGTTTGTTCTCAGAAGCCTAAGTGCTTCACCTTTGATAAAACCTTTTTTCACACCTGGAGCGTGACAGGAGGAGAAATGCGTGTATTGAAATTTCTCAGTCGGCTTGAAGTGTGTGCAGATATCAAAGATTGAATCTTTGTTAAATCTCTCGCCTTTGAAGACAGTACTGTCTAGGAGATTTATTTCCTTCTCTGATATTTCAGCCGTGAATTTAATGGTAGGATGGTGCCTGTTTGCTTCTGAAATAAACTGATCTATTTCCTCTCAGTTTGTGTTCCACAACGAGAACACGTCATCTATGAATCTCTTCCACTCAATGGGTTTTATCTTGCTTTTACCGATAATTTTAGATTCTACTGCGGACATAAAAATGTTCGCGAAAGCAACTGCCATTTTTGTCCCCATTGCGGTACTATGGGTTTGGAGATAGTTCCTTCCGTTGAAATGGAAGGAGTTCTCCTGAAGTATAAGTCTAAGCATGTTGCGGAGTGAATTTGTAGGAATGGGAGTGTTGTTCTTATAGAAGTCTTCGTATGCTATGCATACAGTGTTTATCTCTTCCTCTTGGGGGATATTGGTGTACAGGCTGGTAACATCCATTGAAACTAGAATCGTATTTTGTTGGACTTTTGTCCTTTCTTTAAAGTTAATGAAATCTGTGGTATCTTTATCTCTATTGCGGTACTCGGCAAGCAATGCTAATTTTAATTTTTTTTAGAGATATTTTGTGATCTTCTTTTAATTTTATCGTTATTTTCGCTTCCCTAGCCGTACACGAGTTGTCTTTTAATTCGAGTAATTGTATTATTTTCAGGATGAAACGGAGTTTGTACGGATTTTATTAGGAGCCTTCTCGTCACTGTCACTTCCTCGTCGCATTTGTACCGACAAAATTTTGTAATAGACCTCGCCTCAGCCGCCTATTTAATTGCCCTTGGTAAAACCCCTAACTGCCTATAAGATGTGCATTGATATAAAATCAATGTTACGTTGCTAATGTTTGTTATAAAAATAAACTGAATTAACGATACTGCTGTTGTTAGTTGGTTTAATGGGGGAAAGAAGCAAATTTTTACACTCAGTAACAGCACTATATACTTATTGGATATATGTATAGTATCAATTGCAATGCAAATGTTTGTTACAAAAATAAATTAAGCTGAATATCCTGTCATGTTTTCATTTAAAAGAAGATAGATATTCGTGAAAAAACATCGTTTTTTTTGTTATGGATTTTTTTAAAAATTTCCCCTCAATTTAATTTTTATACAATATACCAAAGAAAAAAACAATTTCATTTTTATAAAAGATACGGAAAATAAAAACTATTTTCACTTAATAAACCAACTTTAGAAACAAAGTTACACGAGAAAGTTCAACGGACCATTTTATTGTTTTTGAGTTTGAAAGAAAGTAAGGCCGGAAGAAACAAATTCTTACACTTCGAAACAGCCCTTGCTGCAGGTTATTGGATAAATGGAGTATCAACTGTATTGCGAATGTTTGTTAGAAAAAAGATAAAACCTCCGCTCAGCCTAATTTGTACAAACACTTTATTGACGTTAAGAACTATTTTCACTGAATTGAGTGTAGCATCATTCAAACGTCAGTTATTCAATTACTGTTTGAAATGTTTGACACTTTGCACTACCAACTGACAGATTGAGCACTCCCTTATTTTCGAACGAAAAAATTGATGATGTTTCTTTTTTCTTGCAGAGATATTGAAGAGACTTAAAGGGGCTTTGTCACGGATTTTGGCAGATTTTTGTAAAGCCAAAATTTATATTTGTGTCGAAGGAAACCAAAAAATAATAGTCCATTTGTATTAACAATTGGTATTTTAGAGCACGGAAACTGTTAACAAGCATCATAAGCTGCAGATGGCTAGGATGGAAATGGACTACAACTTGAAAAGTTTAGCTAAACTTTTCAAGTTGTTTCCGCATGTCTACAAAAAAAATCGATATTTTTAGCCGTAGTTAGATTTCTATCCACATATTAAGGTTATATCTTCCTTTAGATATTCAACGGTAATGATTTTCACGGGTATAGTTGCCTACCACTAATTTCAGAACAGTTTAGACCAAAAATCTGCGAAATCCCCGTGAGAGAGCTCCTTTAAAGGTAATATGATGATGATAATTGTTGTTAGTCTTTATTAAAACATATATTGCCCATGTTAGGTTTGATGTGTAAAGGAAGTAACTCCCTATTAGATTTGCTTGTATATAAAATCAATATTACATTGCAAATACGTTTGTTACAAAAGTAAATTAAATTAAACACCCTGCTTTTTTGTTTCATTTGTATGATAGATATTTGTGAAAAGAGGCGTTATTTTTTCTTTATGGAATTTCAAAAATTAGTGATAAATCCGTTCAGTTCAGTTTGTATTTACAATTAAATAATCTAGAAAACATACATACAATTGTACATACAATTTATTGACGTTAAGAACTATTTTTACTAAATTGAGTGTAGCATCATTCAAACGTCAGTTATTCAATTACTGTTTGAAATTTTTGACACTTTGCAAGTCTACAAACTGACAGATTGATGACTCCCTTATTTTCGAACGAACATTCTGTAAATATTGACGATGTTTCTTTTTTCTTGCAGATGCACTTTTGAGACTTGCAGGTAATATGATGATGATAATGGTTGTTAGTCTTTATTAAAACTTATATTGCCCATGTTAGGTTTGATGTGTAAAGGAAGTAAAAAAAAAAATGAAGACCTTAAATCACTGTTATTCAATCTTTGTTTAAATTTTTGACACTTCGCAAATCTACCAAATGAGAGATTGAGCACTCCCTTATTTTCGAACCGACATATGATTTAAATGTTGATGATGTTTCTTTTTTCTTGCAGAGGCAGAAAGGAATCCTGCAGGTAATGTGATGATGATAATAGTTTTTAGCATTTATTAAATATATATTGTATATATTTTGTTTTATTTGTACAGGAAGTAATAAAATAGAGACCGTAAATCTTACATCGCTAAGTTCAACAAGCAGAAATACCGACCATGTCATGGTGGTGCGGGTGCTTGCTATAGTTTTTCTATCGTTTTAATTTTTCTTCCTAATGGAAATTCCGTTTAGTACTTTTTTTACAGTTTATCGAGCAAAAGTCGTGAATGTTTGAGAAACACACACGTTCTCATTTTCATGAGAAAATGATTCCAATTCGATCATGGGTTTAAGCCGAAAAACGCAGGCTCTTTCTATGTTTGTGAGTAGTCATTGTGAAAACGCAAAAAAAAAAATGAGAATTCAACTTAACGAATAAGTTATATCAAAGATAAAATAAAGTTACACAAGAAAGCTCAACGGACCGTTTGTTTTAGTTTGTTTGAGTTTAAAGAAAATTAAGGGTGCAAAAAGAAAAAAAAACGATATTTTTTTCTCCAGAGGACCGTTTTTGTTTTGTTTGAGTTTGGAAGAAAGTAAAAGGTTCAACAAAACTGACTATTGCACTTGTTGACAGCACTAACTCCCTATTAGATTTGCTTGTATATAAAATCAATATTGCATTGCAAATACGTTTGTTACAAAAGTAAATTAAATTAAACACCCTGCTTTTTTGTTTCATTTGTACGATAGATATTTGTGAAAAGGGGCGTTTTTTTTTCTTTGACCTTTAGAGTTTAGCTCCAACAAGTATGTCTTTCAGAGAGTTTCCTCTCCTGTAGGAGATAAAAGGAGGGTCTCTGTATATTTCTCTAAGCAGAGGTTGGTCTTGGATTAAATGCCATTTGCTCATTAAAATGCTTTTAAGATTGGGCACTGATGGATTATATTGTGTGACAAAAGGCAATAGTCTCTTTTGCAATTTTGGTTTCTGTTGTAATGCCGACTTCCTGTTTTTAAATTCGACTTCTTCGAGGGCTTTGTTGACCAGTTTCTCTGGATAGCCTCGAACACGCAAATTTGATCTGAAATTTTTGATCTTTTCTTCAAAATTTGTTTTTGAAGAGTTTGTTCTCAGAAGCCTAAGTGCTTCACCTTTGATAAAACCTTTTTTCACACCTGGAGCGTGACAGGAGGAGAAATGCGTGTATTGAAATTTCTCAGTCGGCTTGAAGTGTGTGCAGATATCAAAGATTGAATCTTTGTTAAATCTCTCGTCTTTGAAGACAGTAGTGTCTAGGAAATTTATTTCCTTCTCTGATATTTCAGCCGTGAATTTAATGGTAGGATGGTGCCTGTTTGCTTCTGAAATAAACTGATCTATTTCCTCTCAGTTTGTGTTCCACAACGAGAACACGTCATCTATGAATCTCTTCCACTCAATGGGTTTTATCTTGCTTTTACCGATAATTTTAGATTCTACTGCGGACATAAAAATGTTCGCGAAAGCAACTGCCATTTTTGTCCCCATTGCGGTACTATGGGTTTGGAGATAGTTCCTTCCGTTGAAATGGAAGGAGTTCTCCTGAAGTATAAGTCTAAGCATGTTGCGGAGTGAATTTGTATGAATGTGAGTGTTGTTCTTATAGAAGTCTTCGTATGCTATGCATACAGTGTTTATCCCTTCCTCTTGGGGGATATTGGTGTACAGGCTGGTAACATCCATTGAAACTAGAATCGTATTTTGTTGGACTTTTGTCCTTTCTTTAAAGTTAATGAAATCTGTGGTATCTTTGAGGTATGATTTTTGCGCTTTGGCAATAGGCTGGAGGATGTGGTCTATAAATGATGATATACGTTCTTTCGGACCTTCACAGCCCGAAATTATTGGTCTTCCAGTAAGAGTCGGTTTGTGAATCTTTGTTAGTGTGTAAAACACTGGTATGCGCGGTGGGTTAGGTGTTTGAGAAAGCCATTCTTTGGTCTTTGTGTCTATGTGATTTCCTAAATGGAGTTCATTAATTAAATCTTTGACTTTTTGTGAGGTCTCCTTCACCATTGGTGTTTCTAGGGGCATGTAGTTCTTTCTATCATCAAGTTGAGTTTGGCCCTCTGTTATCTTATCTTGTTTGTTCATAATGACCGTTGTGGATCCTTTGTCTGCCTTTTTGATAACTATTTCTGTGTTAGATTTCAAATCTTTCAGTGCTATACGTTCTTGGTAAGGCAGGTTATTTCGTGGCTTAGTAATCTCGATCTCAGCGAGTTGTACTTTAATTTCTTCTAAATATGTTTCAAGTGCAACTGATGGTTGAACTGGAGGTTCCCAGTTCGATTTAACGTGGAAGGGGTGCTGTGCACTATCTTTGTTGTTAAAAATGTAACCGAGACGCATTCGTCTCGCGAAATGTTTGAAGTCTAGAAGCAGTTGTTGCCTGACGCGATTCTTATCTGGAATCGGTGTTTGGATAAATTTCAGACCCCTTGATAGTAAATTTGTCTCGTGAGTTGAAATTTTGCAATTTGAGAGGTTTTTTTATGTACCTCTGGTTCAACTCAGTGTTTTTTCTTCTAATGTTTAATCTCTTGTTGCTTTTACGTTCTCGGTGTTTATTGTTTACGATTTTGCGCTTTTCTTTCTCCCTCCTTTTTCCTGAACAGTCAGAAAATACACAGGGATGAGATTCACTCTTCTTATTGTCTAAAGCTTTCATCATTTCTTCCACTTTTTTGATTTTGTCTGTCAGTTCGGTGGCTAAAGCTATTACATTCTCAGAGCGAGTTGGCCTTTCTGGACGTGGCCTGTTCTTAACTAGATCAGGATTGTTCGTTTTCTTCTCTCTGGTAGTGTTCGGTCTATGCTCAACTTTACTGAGCTTGATTTTGTTGCTTTCCACGCGTCTGTAGTGGTAGCGTGTGAGCGCTCCGATAAGTTTTTGTTCTGCTTCTCTCCGGATATGCTTGATGTCACTTTTGAAGTCATCATCCGGCACTATGTTCACTCTTACGTTGTAGCGCAGATCTTTTGGGCACGTTTTCTTTGTTCTGTGTGCTTCCAGTTTCTCTATGGACGCTTTGGATTTTTCAACTTTCCTCTCCAGAGATGGGTTGCTGTAGCGATTGTTCAGGCGAAATCTTTTCTGAGGGATGTTTTCCTTCCTACCTTCTGTGTGGCGGCGCTTCCGGAGAGGCGACCGTTGGCCACTTTTAAATTCGCCATCTGATGCTAACAGCAATTCCTCGGACGGTTCTTGTCCGTTTTGGTCTGATGTAGATGGGCCTGACAAGAAGCCGTCTTCATTTAGTGTTTGGTTCATGTTCTTTCTCAAACAAAATATCACCTGGTCTTTTACGTAAATGTGATTAATAGGGTTTTGGTTGGGGAATTTGGTGAAATTTAAATTAATACAAAAGCCTACCTTGCAAGTTTTGGCAATTTCTTCAAGACAATTTGTCGTGTGAGACTCGCCTTTGTTTCCTCCAATTTCTTGACCAAAGACACTAGCAGAAAGGCCAAATCTAACAGTTTCCCACATCAAAATCCACTTTCTTGCGTTTCAGACCACAGATGACGATACACTAATCCGCTATGTCAAAACACATCCGTAACTTCCTGATGTTTACCGCCGAGTACCACAATTCATCAATACCTTCAATCCAGAGAGTTAGATAAACACATCAAGATAACTGTACTTAGCAAATGCATGCCTGTAAGCAATCCAGAGGAATGTGCTTGGCTAAAATCGAGACGTTCGCAAAGAAAGTCTGGAAAGTGAAGATATAGAAAAATGGCTCCACAAAAAAGTACCCGAGGAAGAAATGTGCAACTCTATGGAATAATATGAAGGAAACACCTTTTAGCCAATGCAATATTAATACAATGTTTACAATGCTTCCGTAAACCAGCATCGATAGAGGACGATCATTACTTGTTTGTGTATTGCTGTACTCTTAATTGTTCGACACAGGGAGCATGAATAACCGTAACTGAATTGCTAAAAATTAATTAATGAAAACGATATTATTTTGAGATTTTAAAACTAGGCGTTTCCGCCGCGAAAAGAAAAGAACGCCTGATCGCGAGTTACTAAAAAACGGAAAAAGTGCTGGTCTGGGATAACAGAAATCACTAAAACTGATGTTTAACTCATATTTCAGTTCCTTTGGAGATTCTTGCCCGTGGTCCCCTGGCACTAAAAGCGTACAAGAAAGCTCTTGCGGAAGGGAAAGCATGCATAAAACGAGTTCCAATCATGTTCATAGGACAGAGTCGGACAGGAAAGACCAGCCTGAAAAAGTCTTTAAAAGGAGAACCGTTCAATCAAGAGGAAGAAAGCACGGAAGGCATAGAGACGGATCCTTCGTATTTCAAAGTCTCGACAGAGATTTGGAAAACGGACGAAAGGAATCAAGAAACAGAGTCTGAGACATCCATTTCATTTGAAC
This sequence comes from Meandrina meandrites, assembly GCA_963693305.1. Lineage (NCBI taxonomy): Eukaryota > Metazoa > Cnidaria > Anthozoa > Scleractinia > Meandrinidae > Meandrina > Meandrina meandrites. The sequence goes on along the minus strand of OY855908.1, from coordinate 6,686,230 downwards.
ATCGTGCAGCAGCTCAGTTGATTTGCGAAAGTTTGATGGAAGGTAAATTAAACTCACGAGATCTTGCAGAGTCCAGCACAAGTAGCTCTGGGCCATCAGTTGCAGACCGCAATCTTGGGCTTGGATTTTCAGAGGTTCGGCGAAACACGATAACTACTGATACTCATCTATCTGTACCAAAGCTACCAGAAGCCATAGCGGCATTGGTAGAAAATAGACTTAAAAATGGCGAAAGTGTGGAAGATGAGGACGGAGTCTATTGTGTTTTGTGGGATTTTGGTGGACAGTCAGTTTACTACGACACACATCCAATTTTTTTGACAGAAAAAGCCATCTACATTTTGGTTTCTGACCTAAGTCGTGATCCAGACGAAAGGGCCGACCCTCCCGTAAGGAAAGGACTGTACAAAAACAATGTAGACATTTCTTGTAGCAAGACAAACCTAGAATACCTCGATTTTTGGATGTCGTCGATTTATTCCTTGGTGAGTCCAGATGTTACCTGCCACGAGCCCTCTATGCAAGTTCCTGAGTCATCACCTAGAAAGTTACCCCCAGTGTTCTTGGTTTGCACCCATGCTGACAAGCCGTACTGTGGTTCTGATGCCAGAGATTTGGCTCTTAAAGCATATGGAGTTTTGCGAACGAGAATTTACCGAGAACATCTATTTAAAGATGTTTTCGTCGTGGATAACACGAAGTCAGGAAGCAAACACGAGTGTCCTGAAGTCAGACGCCTGAGAGAAGAAGTGCTTGCTGTTGCCAAGGAGTTGCCGCAGATGAAAGAAGCCACTCCATTGAAGTGGTTGGAATTTGAAAAGGCTCTCCGAGCCCGTAAAGAATGTGACAAGTGGATAACCCTAGATGAAGCCAAACTAATTGCATCCAGCGTCTGCAGTATTAGTGATGAGGAGGATTTTTCTACATTACTGAATTTTTTGCACGATCTGAGAGTTGTGATTCATTTTAGTGGCTCGCCAGAGTTGGAGACAATGGTGATTTTAGATCCCCAGTGGCTCATTGACGTTTTTAAGAAAATCATAACCGTGAAGCGTTATGACCACTTGGAGGAAAAAGTTGAAGTTCTGTGGCTTGAGCTTGAGAAGACAGGAATCTTGGATGAAAAGCTCGTTGACCATGTTTGGAAACCTTTGTTTGGCAACCAAGAAACACGCAAGAGTCTTATTGCAATAATGGAAAGATTGAGCTTGATCTGTTCCTGGCCAACCTCCAATTCTAGAAAGAAATACCTTGTGCCATCCATGTTGATGTCGCCTCCAACTGATGACGTCCTTAAGATTCTTGATTCCGTGAAGATCCCGTCGCTATTCGTAAAATTCGAATCGGGTCGAGTGCCTCCTGGTCTGTTCTCCCGACTTGTATTACAGTTTTTCCAGTGGTGCAACAAAGAATGGAAGAGTCCAGTGAAACCTCGGTTGCACAAGAATTTTGCCATGTTTCACATCCGTCCAGATGAAGGAAGCTCCGTTACCTTTCTGTGCCATTCCTCGTCCATCGAAATCGTTTTCCTCAGTGGGAATGATGATCTTGATAGGAAGGCAGATCTCACTCATGGCAACTTTGATGTGACAACCAGCCGTGGTATTCAATGGCAACTGACACTAATCCTTGAGTGCATGCGCAAAGAGTTCTTCTGGCTAGAAAATATGACATACGAGATGTGTGTGTGCTGTCCAGTGTGTTCGAAATCAGTTAAATGCCGGGATCATGGTATGCGTGGATGTGAAGAATGTCTGCACTTCTTGTCACAGTCAGATTTGCGCAAGCTTAAATACTGTAAACGGGCTGGTATTTGTTGTGATTGCAGGATTCACGTTGAGCAGTTTGTGCCTTGGTTTTCATTATCAGATGAACCAAAGGGAAGGATTTCAATCAATCAGGTTGGTTTATGATGACTATGAGTCCTTACAATCAGTATTTCAAGGCCTCTTTTTACGTTATTGTCCTTTTCTTTTCAATCAGTTAATTTCATTTTCAATTCCTTTGGACCCCTTGTTGCAAATCATACCTCCTGACCACAATGCATTAATTATTACCCTTCTTTTAAACTCCCACAAACTCCCCTTGTGGTTTAAGGTATCAGATGCTCTTTTTTTCATGAAAAAATGCTATTTTTTATTTTCGCATAATATGAAAGTTCATACGACTCTGAGACATAATCCATTGTAAAAAATATGTTTTTATCGTTTTGTATTGCTTTTTTTCGTAAAAATGTAGAATTGCATTGTTATTCGTTTGTCATCAAGGTAACTGATGCATGTCATCAATCAACCGGCTTGCGATATCGAACGCGTGAGTCGAATCATTTTCGATCGAACAGGAACGCGCTGCGGTAGATATTTTCTTCGCTTTAGGTTTTGTTATATGTAAAATGTAAGTGGTCGTATATGTAAATAGGTGTCAAGAAAGGCGAAAAGCGTTAACAGAACCCTTCGCTCTTTGTTCCGTCCAAAAAGCGGAGGGTGAATATGTCGAATATGTTTGTCATAAACAGTAACCATCTTCAAAGAATTACATTTTGAAAGCTGTTGTTGATTTCATAACATGCGTGTTCAACAAGTGTTACATGAAAATGTGCGATCTTCCCAAGAAGAATTAACACTGAGATAAAAGAATTTCATTTCTTCAAGAAGCAAGTCTCGAGGAGAAACGACGTTGTTATTGTCCGCATCATTCGTAGTGGCGGCGGTCTTTGCATACATGTATTTTTGCCTGGCACGTTTTGTTCTTTGCTTTCCTGGGACCCTCATTGTTCTATAAAATTAAGGAGAAACTGAGCATCAACTAAAAAACATCGATGGTTTTGGGTTCATTGAAAGTTACCGATAAATAACCGCGTTATTATCAGCACGTGTTGTTTCAACTTTTAGAGTGCGCCTGGAGCCCGTGTTGTATCGAATTTCGTGGCTTGCACAACAAATATGAAAAGACGACGGTTTCGCTGACAGATTTGCCTAATTAAGCAGACACCTACAATTGTCTGAGTGCATTAACCCTTTTCAGCTGTTGCCATGACTTTATGATGAGAATGAATTTTGCAGTATTTTATCCTTTCAATGCGACCTTTTCAAAAAGCAGTATTTCATTTATCTAAGTTTGCACGTTTAAAAATGGCACAGTAAAAACGGTGAGTTTTTGCACTTCCGGTTTTGACACAATTTGGACTAAAATTGTTCGGAAAAGGGTGCGCGTTCAACAATATGCGCAAGATTCTCGATAGTGCAATGAACAAAGCGTTATGTCCTTTGATCTCCTTGTGGTGATGCTAACCAGTAAATCTACACTGTAAATTGGCGTGACAAAGTTAAAACCCTTAAAACCCTTAAAACCCTTAAAACTTCTTCATCTTTTAAATTTCATTTAAAATCAAAATTAATGGAGGAGTTTTTAACATAGATTAATTAGGAGTAATTCATTTTATCCAAATTTTTATCATTGTAATTTTTTTATCATTGTAATGCTTATCATTGTAATTTTTATAATTTTATAATTGTAATTTTTATTGTAATTTATTGTCACTGAAAAGCCCCGTAAGGGGAGTGTCAATTTCATTAAAGTGTAAAGTGTAAAGTTATATTTTCATGAGCAGTTCATGTAGAAGACGAACACAGGCTCCACACATAAGCGTTTATCACGCTGCTCAGAGATCTGAGCTCAGCAGAGGAAGTTAGAATCGCACACAGAAAAACGGAAAACACAGTTTTATCCCACTGCCCTTAATGCAAGGGTTTATACTTTACAACCAAACTCCTTACGTGCTTGAAACCTGAGATCCGACGACCTACACGGTCTACACGGTCTACATCAGATAGAAATAGAATATTATGATAATCTTTTACACAACACGCTGTAGACCGTCGTATACATGTAGACCGTGACAAATTCTTTCTATTTGCCATAGATATCTTATTAGCTATGTATTTTAATGTTAAATAGCAAGCTGAAGACTACTGGATAGCTTCAGCTAGTTAATATTTTATTTTAGATTAAAAAAAGAGCATATACTAGTCTTGCGTAATGATTTCCGAGCCTGTGACGTCACAGCACGCGTGTCAAAAAATACGACATGCAAAGATCTGTTCCTAATTTTCAAATGCTCTATGGTTAAGCTTCTTTTCAACATTAAACACTTCCTATAAAATTTATTTTGCTTGTTCAAGTGCGTATTTTCAATAAGCAAGGTCCTTATGACCTCCATTGTCGCTGCAGGGGGCCCAAAAACTTTAGGGGCAGTTTTCTCGGCAATAAAAAATTGCGATTTACGGCATATTCTCGGATCTCCAAGTCACACGGATTTTAATCGATTGACTTCAGATTTCGCGTGTTGCGAGATTTAAACCTTAGCTAAAATAAGATGTCTGGGAATTTTATTTTTCGGCTTTGTTTCGGAGATATTCACATTTTCTCACGGATAACCTCCCGAAAACCGATCACCAAACTTTGAAATACAATATTTCGAAAACAAGGAAACCAATCGCCAATCGCAGACACCTTTTTAAAGAACAACATCTGCGGTTCCCAAAAATGTCAATAAGTTTAAATTCCATCAATTTCTGGGGGAGTGATATGATCATGGGTCATTTGTTAGAAAATGTCAAAAAACTGGAATCAGACATAAAATTCACAAAAATAGACTCCAAACCAGAAATATACATTTATTAAGTCGGAACGCAGTTTGAGAGAATAAATTAGGATTAGGCGCGCGAATTTCGCGACTTTTCGAGAAGCGGTCTGAAAGGGCACCTGATACCTTAATTAGAATAAGTGCATGAAAATCTTAACATAAAAGAAATATGCCAAAACAATTAGAGGGCTTTTACAGGAACACTGCCTCGTTTCCATAGGAATCTGAGAAACGCTAGATATCCTTTTAAAATGTCGTTTAAAATTACAAAAAAATGCACCTTAATTAAGTTTGGGCAAAAATGCGTTTTTCGTTATGATACCTAAAGAATTGTCTTGATATTGTGTAGGCAACCGTACTACAATGTACTAATGTTTGTCCGTAACGAACCATAATTAAACGTCTATTTTGTGTCTTAATAGCAGCAAGCAGCTTATGGACGTGATGTCGATGTCACTCAAACTGATGGAAAACGAATAGTTTCCATGGAAGGTGAACACCCTGTTCTGTTCTATGTACGATCACTTAAAAGATAAATTACGTTATCGCTTACCAGTGAAGTACATAGATATATATTCGAAGGTGCATGATACGATTCAAGATGCCTAAAAAAATGTGTAATAAAGCAGTAGTATCTAAGTAAGTACGTTTTTACCATGTACTTTTGTTTGGGTTCGCATAACTAATGTTGTCCAGAATATTCCTCGTAAGTGGCTTTACCCTAGCATATAGAAAAGTTCAGTATTAGTATAAGAATTCGATTTTTAATTTTGGGGTAAAATTCGGGATTGAACAGAACAGACGTTCCCAACAAATTCGTTTTACCAGTGCAAATGTGTCAAGCATCCCAAGCTGGGTTATTTTGCTTGTTCATATTTTTGGAAATACGTCTTTATGAAGTAAGACTACTTTTTACCTCAATTCTTTGTTTCTTAGTACGCAAACATTTTCGGTATGAGCGGCCTCTTGCGTTTTTAAGTTGTTTCTCGACGATCATCTGACATAAGTGATGATAGCGATACAATTAAAGTGGTTAAACTTTAACTGTCGAATAGTCTCGTAATTAATAATTAAAATTGTTAATTATCGCCAGTTTGGACAATCCTAATCCGATACAAGTAATTGCGGTAATATTATTATTAAGATAGTGATTGATCGACAACAAAATATCTCCCGGTAATCTGTTGACACATCTCTATGCCATTTTCTAAGGAATGGATGGTCGAGCACTTGCTCTTCCGGACGGCGTTATGTCTCCCATTCAGTCGGAGGTGTGTGGTCCCAAGGGTGTCTTGTCTCGGTTCCAAGAGAGTCTACAGTTGGATTCAAATTCCCTAGCTAATCCAGAACCCGAGACCAAACGTTGGATCCGCTGCTTTGCCAGTCAAGCTATATCAGAAAACAGGACTGACGTAGTGGAGTACTTAAGGGAGATAACAGCTGCCGATATTATAGGTGAGTATAAGAAGGGCAATGAAGACCAACCATAGTCCTTATGCAGATAGCCTCCTAACCAGAAGTCGTTTGGTTCGTGGAGTAACCTCTACATCTTCAAAATAATCTCACAGTACTCTGCACCTCGTTCCCTGGCACATAGCAGTACTCATAACTGCTCAGCTGTAACACAAACAGCATGATCTGACATCGATTGTTAATTTCCAGAACGCTTTTTGATTAACAGCTATAGTGGGCATGTAGCTTGGTCGTCTCAACGACTTGAAGACTTTCTAACGTGAGTGATGAAACTGTCACGTTAACTTGCTGTGAAACTCTAAGCAACGCAATTAAATTTAGTTGTTACCTATCGACACAGCTTTCATGTGAAAACATTTATCGGCTTTCGACCAATGAGATGTGAGTATTTTTTATTTATTAAGATAGTGATTAATCGGCAACAAAAACTGTGTCATAAATCTGCTAACATATCTCTATATCATTGTCTAAGAACCGGAAGGTCAGACACTTGCACTCCCGGATGGTGGTTTAAAGTCCATTCAGTCTCAGGCATGTGTTCTCAAGGATATTAAACCCGGGACCAAACTTTGGATTCGCTCTCTTGCCATTCAAGCTAAATATGAGAACAGAACTGACGTAGTGAAGTACTTAAGGGAGATCACGCCTGCCGGTACTACAGGTGAGTTAACGCACTAAATGCCACGATAGTCCCTTATAGTTATGTAGCTAGCCTCTTACTGAGAAATTTGTTTGGCTCGTGGCTACCTTTCCAAAAATACTGCTCAGTACCCCGTCCACTCACAACTCATTTGTAACAGCAACAGCGTATTCCGACATCGAATGTTACATTATTCTCTAGCAAAATCGGTTGGTATTGGTGGCAAAAGTGTGCAGTCTTTATTATTATTTCGAATTTTAACATCAGCTTGTCAACGTATCACTGACATTTGTAATAAACTGAAAACACTATATGTTATTGATTATTTTGGAAATAACTAAATATTCAGTCAGGTAAGTTGTCTCCTAAATATATATTAATTTAACAATTTTCCTGCGAAATCGCAGTGAATATCGTCTCATACAGAGCCGAGGAGGCCGTAGGCCAACTTGAATTAAATCAGACGATATTCCGGTTCAGCAGGATAACTTTTTAAAAATAAAATGGATTTTGCAGCGAGAAAAACTGTGGTTGTGCAGCGCTTTGCAAGATTTCAGGCGAATCTTGGCATGGCAGGATATCTGTAATTATGTATGGATGACGGATAACAATGACTTTCTGACCATATATGGGCATTGCGCGAATTTTTTGAATAATAAATAGTTTTATGCTTTTATTTGTTTAAACCAGGGCCTCTGCTGAATGAGGATCTTGATGTTCGGCGTATCCCTTTTTCGCAAAGGAAGGATTTGACATTTAGCCTCTCTAGTAAGTGGAAAAGCAGACTACAAACAGAAAACTTGGTGTTTTAAGAGTAAATTTTCGAAACGCGGTACAGCGTTGTTAAGCGTAATTATTGGGGTCATTATTGCATTTGTTTCCGAGTAAATAACATCTCGCATTTCGAATCGAAAAATTGTTGGACCTCATCTTGATATACTTAATTTATTTTGTCATTCTATCGCTAGTTCTACGGGAACAGACTCACAATTGACTCATCAATTGCTTTGTAGCTCAGTGGTATCTTAATTTTAATGGGGGAGGAATGGGTTTAAATCTCGTTGAATCTCTGATTTTCTGGTCAGGTTTCTCAGTACAATTGCTTTTAGAATTGCAAACCCTTACACTCTTTTTCCTGCAATTCTAATAGATGATAGATCCGAAGACTTCATTTGTCATTTTATCACTATCACGGGAACATTATGAGCTCACAATTGACCTTATTCAAACATCATCATCATCATCATCATCATTCTTTATTTTTAACACGATATCCTAACAAAACAATGGTCTTTCTAAGAGATGTGTTAAATTACTTTACAATACATTGTCTACAGATCAACTAAATTAATTGCGTTAACTACAAAATAACTGAGTTAAGAAAAAAAATGTTCCAGTGGCAATTATTTCTAATATAATATAATGTGTGGCTTCAAAGCAGAGAATCGCACCTCTATCGCGGAAGTCACACGTTCGAATCACGTTTTCTTTTTGGCTTCTCTGCAATCGCTTTATTTGGAAAGACAACTGCGACGATGATTTCTTCACTTTACAAAAAATTGAAGAAGTTGTATTTACATTTTCTGTTTTAGGTAGAGACGAATGGAAACTGTTGGCAGAACGGTTAGGCTTGTCTCAAATCGATATCGACTTTCTTGACAAGAGAGTCAGAAACCCGTGCGACGTTGTCTTGGGTATTGTTGGAAATTACCGCCACTTGAGCGTGGGAGAAGTCTATGACACGTTAGTCGAATGCGAACTTCCAGCTATTGCAGACATAATGTAATATGGAAGAGGCTAGGTTGAGCAAAATTTGCAGATGCCGAAGGTAGAGGCAGTTATAATTATATACAATTGATCTGCGGGATACTGACAAATCACGAAATTAAATTACAGTAGTCAACGTATTTCGTATATTTTTCTGAATGATGCAGAGGAAAGAAGAAGTGCACAGCTCCATTATTTCCTTTGTTTTATCGCAATTTTACACAGAAATAGATAGTAATACACATAAGCATAATATGTATATAGTTATATGCCCGAGCAGTAAACTATGAATAGGTACATTATCTGTAGATGACGTGGAACTCGAAAAGGAATTTCATTATGCTAATAAACATAAGAGAATAAATTCTTTTTCTGTTTTATATATACGTAGCTTCCATATTTTAGCTTCCATACATTATATATGTATATTGATTCGGGTACTCTCTTTCCTGCTACGTTTTGTCTTCATATTGAAAACAACGACACTTGTTCACTTTGTTACTTAATGTAACGACAACTGCTTTGTATGGAAATATGTCCGCGAGGCTTTCATAATTGTCGTGTGTATTTTTTTATTTTACTTTTGGCGGGGAGTCGAAATATGCGACACTAGTGGGTTACTTTATCGCTAATGCACTGTTCATGTAATGATGTATATGACCAAAACACTTTAGAGCTACAAACTGTTAATAGTTACCCTCTAATAGTATCGATAAGTAGTGTTACAACGATATAACGCTAAGTGGTTAGTATACCTCGAAATAGGATAGGATTTTTGACCATGAAAACAACAGAATACGAACAGAAAAGTGTATGCTTCACATGACAATTTTTTTTTTCATGTGCGACACGTAAAGGCTTTGAACGTTCTATCACTTGTTCAACTATTGAATGTATTTCGAATGTCTAGTTCGAGCAGTTCTCGGCCCGTTAACTTTCCAATCTAAAACTATGAGTTTTAGATAGTCAGTTATGATTTGTCAATGTGCTATTTTAATACGAGCTGTGTAGTAAATAATGTTGTTAACTAAATAAAAATAAAGACTTTTAATATTTTGTTATGTATTCTTGATTTGGAAGACAAAGGAAGCTCCTTGACGGTCCTACTCCAGTTACTTAAATTCAAATATCATGCAACAAGAGGATAACCAGAGGGAAGCAATTTTCGATATGTATTATATGACCAAAATAAAGGTTGTTTAGGGGATATGTGTTGACACTGAAAAAATTTAACTGTTAACGAGTCCGATGAGAGATCCAACGCTATTATCGAGTTTCATAATCATTCATGGGCGTTTGCATATTTCAGGAAACAAGAACATTTTTTACGAGATGTTGTGGTAAAGGATTTTAAATCAATTATCATGTGCGCAGATTGTTTTTTTTAGTTTCTAGTTTAATTTCTAGCAGCCTTTTAATTTTTTTCTTTCAACACGCACTCTGGTAATGAAACTCCTAAATGCTCACTCTGCTTATTTGTTGAGCTAAAAAGTAAGAATCCCTGATCTGAAGGTCATTAAAAGTATAAGAAAAAAGATATCACGTCCTTTAACGATTTTTAAATGCGACATTTTTGTGTTGAGCCTCCTAACAATGGTAAAGTCTCACGCATGTCTTTCATGTATTCATTGCGGTAAAGTAACCGATGTCTACGTTAATAAGAATTGTAGAAAGTCAAGAGTACGATACTGTACAGCCACATCTTACTCCAAGCAAAACTGGAACGAAAGTAAAACAAAGTTGAACTTGTTGTAGACAACCGTAAAAGAACTAATCATTCAAGCCTTTAAGCGGGTTTTTTATCAGTCTTATTCTAGTCAACAAAAGCTCAGAACATTTCAAGATTAATTTGCCAATACAGAACTCCTAGTAAAATGCTAGTTGCTTTTGTTATTTAGTCTGCGACATGACGAAAGACCTGCCAGTTTGGAATTCTCGTCATTGATGACATTGACAAACTTGCTTGAACCGCGGAGCGCGGATTAAGTGACAAGGTTTTGTCGTACATGATACCTCTCTCATTCAGTCTCCCTATCGTTTTGACATCGACACTGTGAATTAACAACATTTGTAATTAGAATATGTAACATGAATGCATGCTGTTTAATTTTTTACCACTTTAACCACTGTAAAAAGAGGTTAACAGTAACCTTAATTCTACAAGTACTCTCTTTTCAAATATTGCCATAGCAGGGCTGCGCTATACAGAAACTTGTCAACGCCTGACTAAATTTCATATTCACATAAGAAATCTTGACACTCCCATTGCTGTTAAATCATGACTGCATGAGTTGCGATTTTTCTCTCTGCATATTTTTATCTACCTTTTTCCTTGCTCTCCGTTTGTTAATCTGAATTTGGTTGATATTTTGTTCTTCTGGTAGATGTATTACCAGTAGTGTGGTATTCACCAGCTTTATATCGTTACGTTATTTGACAACTATGATAGTCATACAATATTTGAAAACTAACCGGGCCCCAATCTGAGACAATCCAATAGTATCCTCGCTCTACAAAGAACAAAACAACAAGCAAATAAATTAATGACTTAACAAATAAACAAAAAATAAATGGGCAATCTTGGTTTCTTGATAAATGATGCTTACGGATGATCAAGTAGATTATCAGCTGGGGTTATTAATTGACATTTACACCAGTTATGCCTTTGCTTTTTAAACAAAGTAGTGAGATATCTCTATTTTATCAAGAAGCTAAAATGTCAATTGGAAACTTTTTGCTATCTGTCAGTTGTGGATTATTTTCAAGCAAGCAATCGTTTAACATCGTAGCAATATACACTCATCTCCAGTTTCTCTCCGCTTTTAAACAACGACCAAACAAACTACTAACTTTGTAAGTCAGCTTGATTTCCATCATCTGCATAGTCATCATTCATGTCTGAAAGAAAAAAATAATAACGAGGAATTGGAAAATAAGTGCTAACCGCCTTGAGTTACAGAGAGAGTAGTTAAAAAAAATTGTAGATTGCATACTGAATTTGTTTACTGTTCGTCTTATAAGCTAGACGGCAGAATAAAATCTCTCGAGAGTTTAGTAACTCACGAGTCTGACCGTTGCCTTACTATACTTTCTATAGCATAAGTATCTAGAAATGTTGCTACTCCCACGTACTCCGCCTGTAAGGGATGCTAATAATGAGTTAGAGGGGGAAAAAGATAAACACCCTTAAAAGGCAAGACAAAAGTATTACAAGAGTAAAATTCCCGCCTTCCAAGAGAAGATCGGTGAGTAGAAGTAATTTTTGTCAGAGATTTTTTTTTTCACCAAAATAGTTGGATGTCCGAGAAGAAAAAGGTAACAATTATAATTTATTTTGTCAGTCAAAGGAAATGATGAATACAAACAAACTTAGATTCGGTTTTTTGATTTTTTATAGCCGAAATCCATGCTAACAAAATCGAAGCCTTCAGTTGTGGTGGAATTTTTAATGACTTAAATAAAAATTTTCTGGGAGTATTTAAAAGAAGGAAGCGTTTAACGTGACTATAACGAAAGCTAAAATTCGCATCTTACATTTCCATGTACTGTTAACACCAGAATGGAAGAAAACACGTTCAGTTGATCTGTTCTGCTTAAAGGATGTCAGTATTGTTTGAACACACAACTATTGGATCGGCGTAATGATGGTCAAATTAATTATCAAAAACCTTGTAAATACTGGAATATTAACGGACATTTGGCCTTTAACCTCAATACTCTTTTTACTAGTCTTTTTGAAAATGCGCTCATTTCGAAGATAGAAATCAATCTTAGAAATAGGAAAAGTCATTTAACCCTTTTTTAACAACAAGGCTGAAGCTATCTAAATGTATGCGACGTTATTATTTGTATAGGAACAAAAGTTTTTCAAAGTAGGTTTTACCTTTTGTTTCCGCAAAGATTTCTCTCGCACTCATAGAACAAGCCACGCTAAACAGAATAGCAATCACAGTAAACAGAAGTAGGGCGGCGACTTTCATCTTTAGGCCAAAAGTTTGATCTTTGCCTAAATGCTTGTATTGTGAGTTCAGTCTTGTACAGCTCCAAGTGCGAACTATGCGCCTATCTTTTTAGTCTCTTACAAATGGTTCAATGAGACAAAAATATCTAGGATATAGGAAACTGAACATTAAAATAAATTAAGAATATATTCTTGTCATGATCTGGCCCGAAAGTAGAGTAAGGAAAGTTGCGCAAATTGATATAAAGCAAATCGATACTTTCAAATTGATAGTTATCGTACGGTAGCGTCAAGTATTATTTGGAGAATTTTCTTTCCATTTTGAACTTCAAAAAGGTGCATGTTATTTGTGGAAGGAGTCAAATACATCGTAAAAATGAATAAAAAAAAAACCTTCCATTGTAACTAGATCCGCGCGAGATCTGCTGATTTTAATTCGAGTATAGCCGCCTGTCTATCTCCCACTAAAAAACATGAGAGCCCCTGAGGAGAAAACTCCCGTGGGGGAGGAGTGGGTAGGGTACATTTACGTCGCAAAACAGAGAAACAAACGCGAAGACTCTATTACAGTTATTTTAAATCGAACGCAGTTAAAATTTAAGCTAACTTTCTGTAAAGCATCTTCGCGAACATTAAATATCCCTTTATTATCTCTCATTCTGTTCACCTTCCCTGGAAATATTTCGATGTTATGCAAACCATCTACTTTCGAGGAAAACAACGTGACGACGGAGGGAGGAAGGGTGGGAGTGAGGAAGGAAGGGAGGGAGGGTGGTTGAGGGTGGTGGGTTGTGTAGGAACGTTTAGGAACCGCGACTGTTCTGGTTGAATCAGCCGTACTAAATGCACACGTCTCACGTTTGCTGTTCACGCAGCGGTAGAGTGAAACAACTAATAACAACATTGTGTATGTTGCCTCTTGTGGGTCAAGTACATTATAGGATACATTATCACGAAGTACCCTGAAAAGGTAAGGAAAAACGAAAGTGGTTAGATCTTGAAATGGAAATTTAGTGAAATCTATTTGAATTTGTAATGGCGATAATGAATTATTATGAAATTGCCAGCTGCATTAGTTTTCGCTCTTAATGCACGAATGAGGGTATAAGTCTTCTTCTGGACTTGCTTTTAATGCAGAAAGAACACATTTAAGGCGAGATTCGCGAGAAGAGATGCATGTGTAAAAGTTCTGTTTTGATGTTGAATAATCTTAGCGGCTGTCTTCCTGATAAACCCTTCTGTTATTCAGTTTGTTTTGCGCACAACACACTTCATGATTATGGATATCGCTCAAAAAGGAACATTAACTCATACTATTGTCTTATTTTAGAGTACAGTTTTCGAAGCGTTCTAATAAACGATAGCGAAGGGTTATTAAAATACACATGCAGTCGAGTTTAATTGGTACAAAATCTCGTGCAGGAACCAAAATCTTTGAATTTTGTATAAAACGTATCCATCCACCGTTTGTTCGACAAGCCAGGAAACATATTATTTGTATATCTTTCCACGCCGTTAAAAAGTCATTGATTGCGAGCAACAATTGGATTTTAGGCATTGGTTTAGTTTCAGTTTGTTCATGCTAATTGTATGCGTGCAGTAAATTTAGGGGTTTTTCCCTTCACCTTTAGCTTTTATTGCGTCATTTTCTTAGAAATGCCATTTGGGATCTGAGATTTTAGCATAAATAGACAAATGATGATGCAATTAACTTGTGAAATATGGGTTCAGTCTTTCAAGATGCGCATTTTTATTTGTGACGTTGCTCCTAGCTCAAACCCTACGAAATTTCTCTTTCACTATGCCATTTACAGTTGACATATGATAATGTATATGAAAACAGTAACCCTAAAGTTATGGTCCCTCAAAACCTTTACGGATCCCGCTTTGTCTAATCTAATCAAATTAAACAGCCTTCAAGGGCGACGACATCAATTTACCTATTGAAATTGATTTTAAAAAATCCCTTAAATTATAAATTATAACTTTTCATAGTTCTAATTGAAGTTTTTGTTTATTTGTATTTTGAGGTCTGAAAATAAAGCAACGTTAGACAAGGTACACTAAATTGGCTCATAGCCATTGGAATCAAGCGAACGACCAGAAGAGGAATCAAAGGTAAAAGGGAGGGGTGGATGGGGGAAGGGGGGGGGGGGGGGGGGTAAAAACCACAAAACGATGGAATATTATCAATGACTTAAAAGACCCTCGAAAGGCACGCGTTTATTTTTCCGGCTTTACATACGAGATTTCGGTAAAGTGTAATAAGCGGAGCGTGTCCAAACGAAAGAGAACACTAGCTGTGAAACTGCTTAAGGTAAATATATAATTGAACAGACTTCCAGTCGGTAACACATTACTTAAAGCAATGCAATACGATTCGCTTCACCATGCAATTTTCATAATTTCCGTTCGACGGAGATGGCGGATGCTGACTAGGGTCCAATTAAACGTTCCAACTAAGGAACAAATTGACATATTTGATCAGTGGTGCCTGTTGCAAACAACTGCCAAATGCAGCATAGTTAGTAAATACAGTGGAACCCCGCTTTACGGACACCCGCTTAATATGGACACCCCGGTATTACGGACAGTTTCGTTGGTCCCGACGAAAACCTCATACATTTTCTCTTAAATTAACCCGCTTAATACGGACACCAGTTAATACGGACAACGGACACTTTTCCGTGTCCCGAGTGACAAACTCTTATACATTGTCAACCCCGCTTTACGGTCACCATTTTATCTGTGCACTGTGAATTTTCATTGTCACGATTATTTGCTAACTTGAAGACATGAGACCCTGGTCAAATAATGACAGAATTCGAAGAGTTAAAACCATTTTATTACAGAGAGAAGCTTAGTAGTTTTTTTTTTTTTAGTAGCGTGACTTCCGGTGTTTGACCCTTTCACATTCTTTGCCTTTTGCTGCAGCTATCGCTTATGTCGCAAGCTAAAAGCTTCCGTGCAAAGTAAAGTTACCAACTTTTTTAGATGGTTTCACTGGTTGGTAGAGTTTAAGAACGGTTACGAGTTTCAGTTACAAAGCAAACTTTATAGAAAACGTTCTGTTGCTGTTGAAATGCGTTAAAGTTGCGACATTGTCAAATAATTCCACTGTTGAGTTTAGTAAAGTTTAGTTCGAGTGTATGACTAGATCATAAAGTTTCCGTAAAAACTATTAATTTTAGTCAGAGAGTTCACAGTTTTCATCTGTTACAGTTACAGTACAATTAAACGTTTTGTCGCCGTAAAAACGTTTGCCTTCGTCTTCGCGTCGAGAAAACATGAATCCGTGACTTTTTTCTGAGACCCCGCTTAATACGGACACCCCATTAATACGGACAACTGTAACTATGAATGCAGTTAGTAATTAGAAATTCGTCGTGAATTTCTGTAATTTTATCCGATTTTGTCAGTTGATGCGAATTTCGTTCGCACGTACATTCGCAGCAAAGGCAACAAAGAGATGCAGTGCTAAAAACTTTTCTGTAAACATCATAAACTAGACAAAGTTGAGTCAATTTTTTAGACCGTTTGCGTTCTAAAACGATTTAAGTAACTCGAGAATTGCATTGAAATTTTCTGGCTTTTATGTTATTATCTTGTTATTGTTATCGTCGTAGTTACGAAACATAATCCATAAAAGGGCTATTGACAGAGATAAGATTTACCTTTGAGTTTTCATAACAGTATAGCTCAAAAAATTAAACCACAGATTAGTGTAGAGAAGCAAATTCGGCCAGAAATTAAAAAGGAAAGATAGGTTCACAGAATATGAATGCAAATGTTCTTACAATCCCACAAATAGAAGGTAAAACCTTAAATAGGCCATACAAATGTTTTATGTACATGTATACTGATCACAATACAAATAACCCAGACTAAACGGAATGGCTGACAAATCTCTTGGTAGGTAACTTTATAAAAACATAGCCTTGCTGTTTGAGTTCCTGGTTCTCACATTTTCTGGCATCTCTATTGCAATCTGTTTCAAATTGATTAGAAACTTTGAATGTGTTGTTGAGCAGATTTGTTTTGATGAGCTCTTATCCGTAGGTTTCCGAAAGATTTATAAAACTGTCATCTCGATGGTCTGAATTTGAACCAGTTCGTAATGATATTAAAATGATGCAGTTAATATAATGAACAATAAGTGACAAAAATAAGAGACAATTAATAATGCTTTGTTACTTTGGCAAGCTTACCGAAAGTTAACACTCATGTCCAGAATTTGCGTTCTATTGGAAGTTTCCCCTTTTTTCGAGAAAACACTAAGGCAAAAGTCACTATGAGTGAGATTAAGATTCGTATTAAGGCCAATTCTTTGTATTGCATTTTGCATCTTGACTACGCATAACTTTTCGCGCAATGAGCGCGCGCGCCCTCAAAAAATTGCGGCTTTCCCCCGTGCGGCTTGGTTTCCCAGAGAGATAAAAGGTCGTTTTCTCGTAAACAAGCTCGGTGACCTACCAGTTTTCTCTCTCATTTTGAGTGCTGCGATCACCTACTTTCTACAAAATGAACATATACCAATTTTTATTGCAGAAAAATAATTTATCAGTTGAAATGTAAGCTTAGTCAGTACTCGTGAAAAGATAACTTCGGCTTGGAGAACATAGCGTACTTGGGACATAGGTGTACATGAATTAGGAAAAACCGGACAGTAGATCTTGAACCCGCCGCCTAGTTTAACAAGCAGAAATACAAACTTTCATAGTAGTGCAGGTGCTAGCTGCTACTTTTCTTTCGAACTGGCTGTCCAGACATTATTTATCTCGGCGGGGCAGGTGCCACTGAACCAAACTTTAAGCTCGGTCTTGTCTTGTTTCATAAACATAATAAGCAGAAATATTGAATATTATAAATACGTATTGCTGCAACTATTAATCCTTGATTTAAATTGTAAACTTTTCTTTCGAATTGGCTGTTTTGACATTTATCTTGACTAAAAGAAGATTTTGTTTTGTAGCCCCAAGCTTGCGGTTATGATTCCACTTCCTACCATGGCTCAAAAGCAGCTCATTATTTAACTATGCGGCTTAATGTAATTTCAATAAACCTGGCGGAGACGAAATTTAATTCATAATTTGTCCTAGTACTGCTTCACATGCCCACACAACAAAAGGTGAAAACTCCATTCAGCACTCCCTTACTTTCGAGTCAGCATTATATAAGTGCTGATCACGTTCTTTTTCTCTTGCAAAGGAAGACCAGAAGCGTTTAGGTAATGTGATGGTGATAATTGTTGTTAGTCTTGAATTGATATTGCCTGACCATACTACATTTTATGTCAGTGTGCATGAAGTAATAAAAGGCAAACCGTATAGATCGTACATTGCCAACTTAACAAGCAGAAATACAGACCTTTATAATGCAGTGTTGGTACAGGTGCTTGCCAGTTTTCACGTTTTCTATCATGCACGTGTGCTCTAAGTCGAGCTCTAAGTCAGAAAAGGTGGATCCTGAGACCTACTTATTCAATTCTAACGTAATGTGTACGAAAGAGACGGATTGGTGTATTAATTACCGAAATACGTATAACAACCGAAAAACTGTGTAAAATGTCACTAACGATTTTCTGCCACCGCGCGATAATTTCTTCACTTTATACTGCAACAAAATAGAGGACGTCTCCGACTGCAACATCCAAATTTGTTCAAAAACCGGCTAGCCACTTATTAGTTTAATGTTGCTATACTGTAAGTGTCATATAAAGGGCTTACTGTGGGTTTGAATATATAAGAGGACCTACTTGTAGAGCAGGGTCTGTGAGTGTTTAAAATTATAGTCGCAGGGGTCTTTATCATGTCGTATCTTGTGTAGGGTTTCAGCCGCGAGGCAAAATGCTTTTTTCGTCAATTAATTCATTCCGAAAAAATAGTCTGAAAAAGTAGGTCACGAATAATGTGAAAACTAGAAATAATGTGTTTGAAATTATAGTCACAGGGGTCTTTATCATGTCGTATCTTGTGTAGTCAATTAATGCATTCCAAAAACAGTGTGAAAAAGTAGGTTTCGAATATGTGAAAACTAGAAATAATGCAAAAAAGTATTCGCGCACAAAATTAAGGAATACCAAGTGGGGAAAGATCAACGTTTCAATGAACGAAGTCGCCGTTAAATGTGCAGAGCAAATTTGATTTTGTTATAAGTGAATAAACGGTGTGCACAGGCTTCTAAAATTTGATGTTCGTCAAAGATTCGACAACATCTTCGTATGAGCACAGACTGCGCGTGAGGGTATTTCTCAGTCCAGAAAAATCGTTGACCGGAAATACATTTTCAAGCTCTCCCACGAAAAATTTGAAGGGCTTCTCCGAAATCGGCCAAAAGCGCTTTATTAAGCCGAATAACACATGCCTATTCTAAAGACAAAGTTACATTGCACAAGAAGGCAACTCAGTGGACCGTTTTTATTATGTTAGAGATTGAAAGAAGGTAAAGATGCCGCAAAAACAGATCATTGCTGTCGATGCCCGCGCTGAACACCTACCATTTCTAGGCAGCGGTTTCTCCTAGGTAACAGCCGGGAGCCGTAAAAAAGAAAACGTTTTCTGTACGTAAGTTGAATTTGTAGAGTTGTGAGCTCGTTTGAAAGCATATTTCGCCAAGTTTTTGCCCCCTTGGACCTATTACCTTTCGTCGGTACTCGGTAAGCAATGTTAATTTTAATTTTTTTTCCAGAGATATTTTGTGATCTTCTTTTAGTTTTATCGTTATATC
Source organism: Meandrina meandrites (assembly GCA_963693305.1). Classification (NCBI taxonomy): domain Eukaryota; kingdom Metazoa; phylum Cnidaria; class Anthozoa; order Scleractinia; family Meandrinidae; genus Meandrina; species Meandrina meandrites. Next base: position 6,667,018 of record OY855908.1, on the reverse strand, counting down.
GTTTATATTTTGTTTAAGTAATATATCAAACACGAGAGACAGTGTTTCATCGGGATATCCAAACGCCGAGAAGAGAGTTGAAAATACGACGCGCAGTGGAGTATTTTTGACGAAATTCGAGTTGTTTGGATAACCGATAAACACTGTCTCGAGTGTTTGACATATCGTCTCAATCGAAACAAAAACTAAGGAGTAAACGGAGAAATATAATCGTAAAAATGTATGCTAATATTATTAGGATCAGATTTCCAAAATACCGTCACGGTTCTGGTTTCCTTTGTTTTAACAAGATGAATTATTAATGAGTTTGAGAATAGGACAATAAAATGACTTTTTTCGGGAATATTGTTTATTTGCGCCCGCGTAGTGTCATTTGCGGCCCGAGCGCGAAGCGCAAGGGCCGCAAATTACACTACAAGGGAGCAAATAAACAATATTCCCGAAAAAAAGTCATTTAATTATCATTATTATCAATATACAAGGCCAAATAACATCCCTGAACATCCAGATATAAACTAACACATTTAATGAGCTTTACATGTTCAATAATACAAGTACTTCGCGTTGAAAATTTTGTGCTATGCTTCACTGAGGCCCATGTATTGTATAGGTGTAGTTAAAAAGAGCTGCTTTGTCTCTGAAAATAAATGGATGATAATAATTTACGAACTTACATTTTCCAGTTGAGCCTCGGCGTAAAATGCCCGCAATGCTTCAGCTAATTTAGCTCAACCCGAGAAACACAAAATGAAGTGAACCGTTGTTTTGTTGTGTTTCGTTTCTCGCAAGACAACAAGAAGTTGCTCTCTTTATATCTTCCCCTTGTGCTTTTGCTTCTACATCCGAATATTTTAGCTGCATTTTGTCCCATTCATAACAAGTAGGCTTTGATTTTTCTTTTCGAACACTATTCGCTCAGCGAGAAACTGTTCGAGACTTTTTTTTTTTTACTTCAAAGCTTGCTGTACGCTGCTGTACGCAAGCTCTTCGCACCCGAATGGTTTTCCCGCGTCATTAAACGTGACCTGATTGGTTAATATTCATCGGATGATGAACCGAGAACCAATCAGCTGCAGGGCCGTTAATGCATTAACGGCCCGCTAGGAGTCATTTGCGGCCTGCAAAGCGCGTGTTTTCAAGAGGGCGGTTTTCAATTTGGTCGCGTATATTGATAATAATGGAATTTCAAAAACAATTGGCGAGGCGTTCTTGTCTTGCTTGACATACCTTCAGAACAAAATGGTGGAAAGTCCGTTCAGTTTCATTAGTATATATAAAGTTTTTCGGCCAAAAGTCGAGAACAAACACGTCCTCTTTGTACGAGAAAATGATCCAAATTTCATAAAAAAGTAGGCTCCTTCTATACACGTTGGCTGTATGGAAATTCAACTTGACGAGAAAGCTCAACGCGCCGTTTATTGTTTTGGAGTTAGAAAGAAAGTGAGGGGTGCAAGAAACAAATAATTTAATTAGTAACAGCCTTAGATACTTAGACGAGGGTCTGAATGGGGGTACCTCGATAACACTAAACACTTAATTTTTAGGCTCTGTAACATGAAACAGTAAAATTTTAGGCATTTTAACACTAACAGTAAAAAATTCACTGAAACAGTAAATTTTATCCAGAAAGAAACAAAAACGGCTTGACAAAAGCCAACATTTTTTTTTTAGTATATCAAGACGTTTTCCGCCATTTTCCGACGATTCATGCATGCATGCAGAGGCGATGACGTTTACATGTAACAACGATCCAAGAAATTGCAACTTTTTTGTATTTGAATTTTTTATGAGCTTAAATTTCAAAACAAACGTCCAACACATGGGTCATACATTGCATACAGACAATGTGATGCAATAAGTACAAGTAATGACCTTCGTCATTTAGCAACAGAAAGGCATAGGATTAACTTCCACATCATTGGCAAGCAAGATTGTGTGACCTTTCTGCGAGTGTTGTATCGTCGCAGCTGGTCCTATCCGCCTGAGCCGACTATTATCAATCTATACTGATTATTGACATTGTTCGTGCCCTGAATTATTGGCTAGTAGTAAATGTCCAATGTTCTAGAGAAGAAAGTTCGTTTACATTTGCGCTCTCTCTTGACGATAACATTTTATTCGCTGAAAGTGACACACACTCCCCCGATGAGTGGTTGTGCCCTGAGATCCAAACCCTTACCTTTTTATACACCATACTTCCATAGAATAATGATAGATACCCCCTAGTATAGCTAGAGAAAGACGTATGTGTCTTTGGGAGTTATAGAAAAGCCTATTTACTTCAATCCCTTCCCTTATATTTCCCTCCAGTCTGAAAAAGGTACCCCTTTCGAGAAGAACCCCTTCGTTTAGAATACTATAGGTGGTATCCCTCTCCTTCGAGATAACACTAAGGCAGAAGTCACTATGGGCCTGATAACTTGAGCCGGGCTGGCTCGGTTTGCCGAGATGACTTTCGGCCCGGCATTACATGAGCCCGGTTACCCGGGCTGGCGCGGTTTGCCGAGATGACTTTCAGCCCGGTTTTAGCACGAATGATCTTGATCACCTTTTTCCGGCAATTTGGTGGTTAATTTTTTTGCACTTATGCAGCTGGATGGGTTACTTTTACTTTACCTCTACATCCTATTTAGAAGGAGGAACATTGATTTTATTTGTCGGATATTGTGCTCGGAAGAGAAATTTAATGTTCGCTCTTTTAGCCGGGTTGGCCCGGTGAACGCGATTACATGGAAAATTTTCAGCCCGGTTAGCCGGGATCCCGGTATCGCGATACCGGGATCTCGGCTAACCGGGCTGGCCCGGTTGTCATGTAATCGCGAAGTTGATTTTTGTTGCGTTAAACATACAACTAGGATCATAGTTAACACTACATCTGTCCCCGCTGTTATTTTCTCAGCGCATCTGTGACTTAAGTCAACTATTTCGCTTGATATTTTGGCTATTCTATTTTCTTAATTGATTGAAAAAGAGTTTTCCGTTTGGAACAGTCTTGCGATAAATCAGAAGAAAACACTAATTTTTCTCGTGTTCCGCTCACAAAGCATCAATTGTTTCTGGCCTTCTCTTTTTCAAGATCATGGGACGAGGACGTGCCATTTAAAACAATCTTTCAGTATGAATTGTTGAAGTAAAACAAAGCCAAATTATGCAAAAATTCTGAAGGATTAATAGTCACGTTAATTTAATTACACGAACGCGTCCCCAACTTCAGTAACTACCTAAGATCATTTTGCTCTTTTCGCTGTAATGAGTGATCTCAGCGAGGATAAACTTTGGTAATAGCCAAACGTTTTAAAACTACCAATTGAGACAAGCTGTTTTCAGTTTTTTTGTTTGTTTCTATATATTAGAGCTGGGAGCTCAAACAGCATTGACCAACTTGACAGCTGAGTTCGAAACGGATGCCAAAAGATTTCTCACCTCTGTCAATGTAAACGCCTGCCGTGAGTTTTAATTATCCCAAAATGAATTCTCCTTCCTTCTTGACAAGTCTCAGTTACAAATTTCTCTTAAATGCCTGAAGACTGATCGAGTTTTTTATTTTAATTTATTTCTACCACTCGAGTTTTTTTTTTTATTTAATCAGTATGATGTTCCGGTTAAAAGCCGAAAGCACTGGATCGACAGCTGGCTAGTTATACTTGTATGTCTCAACGGAAAGCTATCTTACTTCTCTGCGAGTTTCAGTGCTTGCGTTGTCTTTTAAAAATTTTTCTTTTTTAACTCTTTTTGAACTTATCGCAGCTTCTAACTTTATACCTTGGTTGTAGCCTGAGTCTTTCAAACCCCTCGTGTAATGTGTGATTTGTGTCTGACAAATCTCGATTTCGAATTGAGTCTGTCAATCCTGCGAAAGAACGAGAGCTGCTCGCAACACGCTAACGAGAGAAATTTCTAGACCAATACGTACTATTCTTGTTTTTGATCATATCAATTGCGTAAGTTTCGGCTTCTAGACCTTGTGAAATCAATAAAGCTCGAAGCATTTTATCACACCTACCGATACTACTTGCGGGCCCACTTTGGGCAAATCGAGATTTGGTATATTATATATATCCGCGCGGATTACAATGATGCCTCCTCGGATTTTGGCCTCCGGGCCAAAACCCTGCGCGGGCAATGAGCAATGAGCGCGCGCACCCACAAAAAAATGCGGCTTTCCCCCGTGCGGCTTGGTTTCTTAGAAGGATAAATGGTCGTTTTCTCGTAAACAAGCTCGTTGACCCATCAGCTTTCTTTCTCATTTCTTTCTGTAGTGAAATGTAAACTTAGTCAGTCCAATTGGAGGACTTGTTTGAGACACCTGTGTACATGAATTAATAAAAAGCAGACTTGCATCGCCCAGTTTAACAAGCAGAAATATAGACTTTTATAGTAGCGCAGGTGCTAGCTACTACTTTTTTTTCGAACTGACTGTCCATACATTATTTACGTCGGCTAATATTAGGAACATCTGGTACAGGTGCCACACTGTGCCAAACTGTAAGCTCAGTCTTGTCTTGTCCTGTCATGACA